>JANRMT010062834.1:34341588-34353103 GCA_026402145.1 Polypterus bichir lapradei | reverse complement strand
TATATATATATATATATATATATATATATATATATATATACTGGGTATCAGAGGTGGGTAGTAACGAGTTACATTTACTCTGTTACATTTACTTCAGTAACTATTTAAAAAAATTGTACTTCTAAGAGTAGTTTTACTGCACCATATTTTTTACTTTTACTTGAGTACATTTGTGAAGAAGAAACACTACTCTTACTCTGCTACATTGGGCAACACTTAAATCGTTACTTTTTTCCATTAGATTAAGTCTGACAGACAATTTTCAATCTGCTCTGTTGCATTTGCTATCAAGCTGCGCACAAGCCTTCCATTGCGTCTCAACTGCGATTTTAGTTCCTTCTCCTTTCTCTTTCTCAGATTGCTTTTCGGAAGGAAGTCAGTTTAGTAGTTTTTATGAACAGTTCGAAAGTGCCTTTCCACATTTTCCTTCTTTGGAATACCAATGATAGATTGACAGATCAGATAAATGCATTTCAATTGTGACATTGTGAGAGAAAAAAGTCCTCTTTCAATTCCACAACCAGCCCATAAACAACAATTTTTTTTTAAATCCCTTCTTTTGTCGATATAAATTGGACGACCAACTAGATCACTTAGATAGGCGGAGTTTTGCAGTAGCTCACGCGTTTGATCGTGCGTGCGGGATGACTAGTGTGTTAGAAGAAAAGAGATCTCAGACTGGCCGCCCTGTATGTAAATCAAGTGGCAAATGCCATAGGGAGGATATACAATATGATAGACTAACATTTAAAAAAATTTTTTTGAATCCAACACAATCTACCTGCACTCCCTTTCCGATCTACCGGTTAATTGTGGTCGACGCATTAGGCACCCCTGATCTATGTAAATATATCGTTAAAAAAGAAATGTTTTTCATGTTTTAGTAATAATTGACAAAATGCAGAGATGAAGTTTATAATGTGTGAATCCTGAAGTCCAAATATCAAAGAAACACTTTCACAAAAGGTACACATATAACAGAACAAGTGCGCTTTTTTTCAAAAATATACCTGCAGTAAAACAACACGCGTTAGGCTGCAACATTGACACACATTTACCATGACTGCTTTGGTGGCGCAACAGTATCAGCTGTTGACTGGTAATCAAAACTTCATGGGTTTGATCACCAATGTGTCCGTTATGAGAAGTGAGCTGCTTGTATTCTTACTATTTTAGAATAAAAACATACATTAGATTTCAGTCTGTAACAGCCAGTGTAAATGTATGATACTCGTAAAGGTTAGCTTTATTTTTTTTTTTAATTCAGTTTCATTCTCTCAGTTGTGTTCACGATCCTACCCTAGATCGAATGTTATTCATTTGGATTTAGTTGCTTACTTCCTACAGCCTAAAGTCACACGTACACTGCAGAGCTTCCTGTGTCTGAGCGACACAGACATGCTCAAAAAATACAAATAATGCCACGAAAAGTGCACGCAGACACTTCAGTTTGCAAGCATTGGTACGAGAATGCAGTCACAAGTATAGCGCGTCTTTATGTGAAAACAGCAGTGTCAGATGGGGCTGTTACAGACTGAAACCAAATGTATGTTTTTATTCTACATGTGTATTTTTTGAGCATGCCCTTGTCGCTCAAACACAGGAAGCTCCGCAATGTGCTTGTGACTTGTGACTTTAGGCTGTAGGAAGTAAGTAACTAAATCCAAATAAATAACATTCGATCTGGCTTTTATGTAACTAACATATCAATGTTGATGTACAAGTATAACAAAACAAGTGCACTTTTATTCAAGACTATAACCGAAGAAAAAAGAAAGCAAGTTACAGCAGGCGGTTGATACAGCTTGCGTGGTGCAATGCTAAGAACTGCTGATTTCCGTTCCATGCTATATAAAATCATCCCATTCAAATATGTATCAGTTCAGTTGTACTTTGTATATATGAGCCAGATTGAATGTTATTTATTTGGTTTTAGTTACTTACTTCCTACAGCCTAAAGTCACAAGTATAGCGCGTCTTTATGTGAAAACAGCAGTGTCAGATATAGGATCGTGAACGTGACTGAGAGAATGAAACTGAATAAAAAAAAAAAAACAAAGCTAACCTTTACAAGTATCATACATTTACACTGGCTCTTACAGACTGAAATCAAAAGTATATTTTTATTCTAAAATAGAAGAATAGAAGAATAAAAAGAATACCAGCAGCTCACTTCTCAAAACGGACTTGTCTGGGATTGAACCCATGAAGTTTTGATTACCAGTCAACAGTTGATACCGTTGCACCACCAAAGCATTCGTAGTAAATGTGTGTCAATGTCACACCCTAACGTGGGTTGTTTTTCTGCAGTTATATTTTTGAATAAAAGCACACTTGTTCTGTTATATTTGTACCTTTTGTGAAAGTGTTTCTTTGATATTTGGACTTCAGGCTTTACACATTGTAAACTTCATGTCTACATTTTGTCAATTATTACTAAAACATGAAAAACATTTCTTTTTTAACGATGTGTTTACATAGATCATTGTAGACACGGAACACACATGAAATGCATGTGTTCCAAATAACGATATAGTATTTATAAACGGTGCCATTTTGCTTGACTTCTCACTCTATACAACTCCAAGCAACTGACATGCAGGCAAACAGACTTGAGCTGAGAAAACTGTGCGCAGGTAGGGGATGTGATAGTAGGCTGCTGGCTGCTCATCAACACATTTAAAGGACAAAAGACGCTGACGAAGAGGTGTGAAGCGTTTTAAGGTGGGACAGATCAAGGAGTTTTTCCGTACGCTCTGGTAATTCTAATGTTAAAGAGAAAAGATGGGAATTTATTCATGTCAACATGTCAAACCTTCTATACCAGAATGAAATTAATTAGCCTCGCAATTAGCAGATGGGATTAACTAGTAAATGTGGTTTAGGTTAGGGTTAGGTAAATAGGAATAGAATATTTGTTGTGAAAGGACTGCAATCAGGAAAGAGCAAAACAAGGTTGATAACCAGAAGATCAAAGAAAACCAAAGGCAAACTGCAAAAATGATAGTCAAAGTGTATAAAGAAGAATGTAAGTCCCATTTAATTGCTATATTTTTATCCAAATCTTGGAAAGAAAAGAAAGTCCTGTTGTGAACTTTATACCGTCTCATATGATGGCATCACCAATCAAGCTCCCCCAAAAGAGCAGGCTAACATGATAAAATGTTCAATAACAAAAACAAAATAGAATCAAAAACGAAAATTATTAACTTGTAAGTAAAGTAGTAAATCGCAAAACAGATAGCAGAATTAGATTCCTTGGGCTGAGAAACACCCAAAACAAATTGGTTTCTGTAGATAAAAACCCAGGGAAAAATAAAGAAGATTGCAAATCATCACATCTTCTAGCTTTGGAAAATCGTAGGGTACTCCTGGACCACAAGGTTGTCCTGAAGGGAACTACAAGATTTAAATAGATGCTTAATAACAATAAATTCTTTGAATTTTGAATCGGCATATTATTTGAATCAAATTATTACTGGACAGGAGGTGATGAGATCACCATATCAAACAATGACTTGGAATGTTTCAACTGAAAATTTTGGTAAGTGGTTTAGACACCCAATAATTAGATATTTGTATGGCCAAGCCCAATGAAGCATCACAATTTATTTTTTCTTTCCATTTCTTATGAACGTGAATCTCTAAAGTTATCCTTAAGTTGTCTTTGGGCTTAATGAAGGAACAATTTTCTAATTTCTCTGCTATATTTTCTGCTACTTTTTATTCATCATCAGGAGATGCGCCAACACAATCTTTTACATCTACAGAATTTCACAATGCTAAAGTATTTGTATTTCTTTTAACTTCGATGTAGGCACCATCTGTGCCTTGAAATGTTATGTTAGTTACAAGTGGAATTAGTGTGAGTCATTCTTCTAGAAAGTCTGTTTATGCCTCAGTTGTAACTCACCTTAATATTCATTTTGCTTTAATTAAACTGTCAGTTTTCAATTGGCACTTCCTCTTTCTTTGATTATGTTCACCACTTTAGGTCTCCTGAGCTCCTACGCTTTGTTCTTTCAACCAGCCACAGAATTCTCTTTTAATTTCCTAGGCAACAAATAAAGAACAACAGTGATGTGATGTTTAGTGAGCTTGCACACACACTGCCTGCCTGCAAAGAATTAAAGAAATAGGATTAACTGGATTGGCTTCTAAGCGATGATGGAGAATTTCAAGAACATTATCTGGTTTTTGCAATTTTAGCACACTATATTAAAATAAGTTCTTTAGACAACCAGTTAAAGTGATAGGATTGGTTGAATGGTAACACATTGGGTAGCATTGTTGCATGAAACAGATTTGGTCCCAGTTTGACATGGACTTTGTATACTCTTGGCAGATTCAGATATTTTTAAATCAGGGGAACATTAAGGAGAAGAGAAACATTTAAGTCGTCAGTGATCTGCAGCCTCTTGTAACATCACTGTATAGAAGGGAGGCCCACCACTACACATATTGGACCACTTAAGAGACATTCATCAATCTAATCTGCTACGGAAAAAGAGATGATCCGCTGTGGCAACCCCAAACAGGAGCAGCCAAAAGAAGAAGAAGAGAAAGATCAATCTAACTTGCATGTCTTTCCCATGAGGAAGAAATGGAACTCCCAGAATAAAGCCACGTTTACATGGTGAAAATTAGAAAGTTGCTCATTTTGCACAGCAAAATATCAACCAGACCTGAAGTACCAATAAACACTTCGCTTGTGTGTTATGGATTTCTTCCAATGGGCGAAAATGATCATCATGAAGTGGTGGCAAGAGCTGTACTGGTGCACTACCATCATACAGTTCCTGGGTGATTTGGTGATCAAGTAAACCTCTATGAGCACAATAACTATAGAGAAGGACATGAAAATGACACATTACTTGGCAGAGAGAGAAAGCGTTTCACCTAGGAGACTCTACCGAAGATGGCAAGCTATGGCCAGACTTTGAACATATCTGGTAAATTTAATTTCACTGTATAATTTTACATGCATGTCTTGGTCTACCTTGCCTCCTCTGTTTTATAAACAAATGTCTGTGTTGCTGGGATGCGGCACAGTTGTAACACTGCTGCCTCACGGTTTCCTCTGGCTTTTCCGCCCTGTGGTGGACTGGTGCCTTGTCCAGGGATAGGCTCCAGCAGACCCTGTTCAGGACTAAGCGGTTTAGAAAATGAAAGACAGAGAGCACAAGCAAGAGAGAGAGCCACGCCCACCAACTCACAGAGCCCCGCCCGCCAAACTCTAAGACCATGGGATACGCTTGACAGAGCCCCGCCCACCAACTGTAACCCTCCTCCTGTGTCCACCGTTGCTCTTGAGGCATATGCACTAATGCTCATGTGCCCGCACGCAACAACTCACCAAACACAGCCTCAGTCGCTTTCATCTGTGCTACAGTCCACATGAGAGAGACACACACACAGGCACGTGAGAGAGAGACACACACACAGGCGCGCGAGAGAGAGACACACACACAGGAGCGAGAGAGAGACACACACACACACACACACAGGCGTGTGCATGCATTGTTGCAATGCCATTTTTCTTGGTTGTTTATTAAATTACGGATTTTTCAAATGTTCATTTTTTTTCCCTGTGCTTAAAAAAAAATTTTTAGCGAGCAGTTCGTAGCGCTATAGCGCAAACTCTTGCAGTGTTAGTTTTCTCTGTTGTTCAAGGTTTTCTCAGTGTTATTCAATGTTTTTACATTTAGTTTACTATTACGCTGTGCATTCTATGGTATAATTAACTATATTTGTGCTTAAAAACGTAAAAAAATATATATTTACATACAGTTCGTATGGTCTTGAATGGATTAATTGTATTTACATACAATCCTATGGGGGGAATTACTTCGGTTCACAACCAAATCAGTTTACGACCAGAGTTTTGGAACGCATTATGGTCGTGAACCAAGGTTCCACTGTATATGTAATCGACCAAGTTGCCCGAACATGGGGTATGCATGACAGAGCCCCGCCCACCAACTCTCACCCTCCTCCCTCATCCACCCTTGCTCTCGAGGCATGCACACTGCTTGCTCATGTGACCAACCCCAACACGTCGCCAAACACTTCCTCACTCGCTTTGGTCTGTGCTACAGTCCACATTGAGCTGTGAGCCACATTGACTGTTCACGTTGATAATGATGCGGTGTATGCCACGCTGCGGGTTGGCTAGTTACTATATTTTAATTTGTATAATAATTTTTCAGACTAAACCTGGAATATCTCTTAGATATTAGTTCTTGGTGTGTGTGTGTGTGTGTGCCCTACATTGGGCTGGCACCCTACCTGGGATTTGTTCCTGCCTTGCACCCTGCACTGGCTGGGATTGGCTCCAGCAGACCCCCATGACCCTGTGTTAGGATGTAGCAGGTTGGATAATTACTGACTGACTGACTGACTGACAATAAGAGTTCCTTTATGAGTTGTTATTACAATGTCGCTAAGAGATAGGGCCTATCCCAAAAGTTCGAACATCCAACATAATTCTGTCATATAAGAAGTGTGGAGTCACATCAGGCTAATGAGTCTCAACTAACTTACATTCAGTCGTTGTATTTTTTACATTGCAACAGGAACACTTGAATCAGCTGGATGGAAATGAAGGTTCAATGACCTTGTATCATTGAAAGTAACCTGAGAAAAATATCAGCTGAATTATCAGAATCACAAATAAAATTAGAATTTGTGGATGGCCAAAAAAAGTTACTTGCAGAAATATTAAAAGGTATTTTGTACTTATTATACAACCAGTCAGGATGTACCTGTAGATAGATAGATAGATACTTTATTAATCCCAAGGGGAAATTCACATAATCCAGCAGCAGTTATACTGATACAAAAAACAATATTAAATTAAAGAGTGATACAAATGCAGGTATAACAGACAATAACTTTGTATAATGTTAACATTTACCCCCGGGTGGAATTGATAAGTCGCATAGTGTGGGGGAGGAACAATCTCCTCAGTCTGTCAGTGGAGCAGGACAGTGACAGCAGTCTGTCACTGAAGCTGCTCTTCTGTCTGGAGATGATCCTGTTCAGTGGGTGGAGTGGATTCTCCATGATTGAAAGGAGCCTGCTCAGCGCCCGTCACTCCGCCACAGATGCCAAACTGTCCAGCTCCATGCCTACAATAGAGCCTGCCTTCCTCACCAGTTTGTCCAGGTTTGAGACGTCCCTCTTCTTTATGCTGCCTCCCCAGCACACCACCACGTAGAAGAGGGTGCTCGCCACAACCGTCTTGTAGAACATCTGCAGCATCTTATTCTTCCTGCTTCCAACACATCATCTTCAAAATCTGCCCACTTCCCTTGACAGATGCCACTGTAATGAGAAAATCAATGTTATTCAATTCACCTGTCAGTGGAAAGTTAAAAGGCTGGTGTTGTGGGTTAGTAGTTAAGGCTTTGGACTTTAAACCCTGAGGGTATGGGTTCAAACCGTGCTACTGACATGTGCAAATCACTTCACTTGCCCGTGTTCCAACTGGAAAAAGCAAAATAAATATAAGAATAACCAATTGTATCTTAAATGCTATATGTGACCTTGGTTAAAGGGTTCAGCCAAACAAGTAATTATAAAAGATGACCTGCTAACTCAGGGGTCTTAGACAGTACAGTTTCCACTCCAACCAATCTCATGTTTAGCTGTTAATAAAATCCATTATTTAATTCTATTGTTTGTTAGCATTGTCATTCTGCCACACCAATCAACTCACATGCGTTTTAATAACCCAGCTATTCATTGGAACTTGGTTTCAAAAATACCCTTATCGCAATTAGAGAAGCCAGAATATTGTTCTCTAAGAGACCAGGTCAACACATGAAGATTAATTTGGTATGTGGCCATGTAAACCCTTAACAAGGCTGCAATTAAGAATTTTTTTGTCTGCACATGCCTATTGCATTCTGTTAGCCGGTGCTTCCATCCAGCAACCATGGATAGAAAATGGTGAAAGCGATGGCCAATCACATTATTCCCTCTCTTTGCTGAAATAATCTTTCTCAGTATTTCAGAAATCAATAAATCTGTGTTGATGAGCCGGATGTTCAGTGCTAAGCTCAGCAGCTCAGTCTAGACGTACACAGCCTTTATACAGTACTTGTTTTCAGACTCATGGTGGCCGTTGATGATGTTTAATTTTTTTTCTTTTTGTACATTTTTATGACATTGGAGTGTTTTTTTCCAAAGGAGATCTCCATAAGTGGACTTGCGATTCTAAATGGGGGTTTTTAAGAATCCTGGTTTGTACCTTAACCCGGTTATTCACCTTAGCCAGTGCTGTGTGTGTATATTAACGGACTCATTGTCAAAACTCATTTTCTGAGATCACCATCCAAATGCTTTGTTGACCACAGCAGATCAAAAATTCTTAGACCTTCACTCTTTTCTTTTCAAATATTTTTGAGATAAATGACACTCATGCCATTATTGTTTGGCTGCTGGTTAAAAAATAAACTAAACACTTAGAATGCAATTCAGTTAAAAGCAAGGCAACATAGCATATTCTATTAGCTTTAGCAATTGATTAATAATGGAGAAAAAAGATGGAATTAAAACCTACAACCACAATGGACCTCCAGGAGGCGAGTTTGACACCCCTGCTTTATTGTTTCTCAGTTTCTTTGCACACTTGAATTCTGAATAAAACTTATGGATTCTGTTATTGACTGTCTGTTCTCTTGGTTCTCTAACATCCGCTCCTGAGCCTATGAACTCTCCAGAAGTCCAAAGGTGTTGCCACCTCCTGCTATTTCTCAAGTAACTCAGTCTCTTGAAAGATGGAAGGCTAGGCTCTCCCTGCTGACTCTAACCCTTTCTTGTGTAGGTGGCCCTGCCTGCTGCTCCTCTCTATTTTTCTCTGCTCCTGAGGGTTTGTTTAGCCCTGTCATCGTCTTGCATTATTCAAGGCAAGTCAAGTTTATACATTGTACATTTAAAATAACTAAAAGTTGACCAGAGTTCTCAACAATAAAGACAACAGCATGATAAGTTAGAATAAAAGATAAAAAGGAAACAAGAATTAACACATAACCACTAAAAATGCCTGCAAGTGAGGAATCATAAAACTGAATATACAAATAGAGACAAGACAAGAAGGTCAAAGACAACAGAAAAGCCCATCAATGTGATCTAAAAACAAGTTTTTAAGTGAGATTTACAATTGTCAGTCATCTTATTGTGAGGGGCATGCTGTTCCAGGACACCCCTAAACTTCAACTGTGCGTGCAGCTGACCGTAATAATTGATCAGAGGACCTGAGCAACATGGAAGAGTATGGACACAAAAGATCAAGAAGATATGCTGGAGCTGACCCCTGTGAAGCTTTGAAAACAAACAATAAAATCGTTAAATCTAGCATGCACCCTACAGGAAGCTAATCACGGGAATGACTCCACTGTGATGTCTTGCTTTAGTGCCAGTCAAAGCTCAGCCAGCAGCATTTTAAACAACAGTGTTCCCCCGCTGTATCGCGGTTCAGCTATCGCACCCCCGCTATATCGCAGAAAAATTCAATAAGTACATCCTAACTGTAGTGTACTTTGCAGCGAATTCATAACAAAGCATACGGTTTTCAGCAGTCACTACGGTAGACAGAGTTTTGTGTTACGGTACCCAGATCATTTCTTACAAGGCCCGTTATTGGCTGAAAGTGGAGACTCAACCAATCTGAATGGGATTTTCATTCTTTTGGGCTCTGATTGGCTGCTTCTATTGTGGTGTAATCTCGCAAGAACAGCGAGCGTGGGTCCCCAACGCATCACAGTTCTCTGCAAATCGCGTACCTTGCTTGTGGTCCGATTGTTGTGAGCAAACTTTTTGTGAACTTTTCGTTTTGTTTTAAGCCCTACGATGGCTCCCAAGTGTCCTGCATCTTCTAAGAAGGGAAAGAAAGCATTACGCAGATGACGCTCACAATTACAGCTTGAATGAATCAACGATACGCTACATTATTATTATTATATTTTTACTAGCCTTGTGCGCCCAACTACGTTGCGCGTGTTAAAGTTGTCTGTGAAGGGCTCCCTGTTTAAACGCGGCTGCCAGTCGTGAACTGGGCCCTTCGTCGCACAGCATTATGATTTTTTATAAGGGAAACAAAATTACAAAAGAAAACCCTTGGATATTGATTCGATAGGAACGGCCAACTCGGAATCACTGTCCGAATAGTAATTATGCGGTGGTGTAGGAGCATTTCTGCTTCTGTCCGTTCACAGTCCGTCTCATTTTCACGATGCTATCGTTTCCTCTCACGATGTCTTCTCAACCTTTCTCCAGTCTCGCAGGTTGCTTTATGGCAATCCAAAGAGTAAGGCAATATACACGGAGCAATGGTTATAAAAGGGAGACACATAGGTATCCAGGCTCTTTAAAGCATAAATAGGGATCACTTCCCTGACATGTGAGCAAGCCACGATACAACTGTGAGACGCGCAGCACTCGCCGGCTACAACGTAACAATAATAATTTCCAGAACTTGCTGTTACGTTGTCATTCATTTTACCCACTCTCTTTCTTTCATTCATATGTTACGTAGGCACGTACCTTTTATCTTCGGCAATCTCATTCTCTAACCAGGCCTCAGGAGCTAACCAACATAACACTGTCCACCACCCTTTTCGTTATTCTAGCACATTGTTGACACCCGTGAGTAACAACACCGTACTAAACTGGAAGGTGGTCTACACATGCGTGGAATTCGTGGACAAACAAAGATCAAGATCTAAATGAAGATCTCTTTAGTTAATTTAAAGCACAACAATTTGTTTACTTTGAATGTCTGTGTTTTGAGGTGTGACTGGAGTACTACAGTCTTCAGTAGTATAAGCCTGGAGGAGATTCTTAATGCAATGCCTATGTTTTAGCTGTCTCTCTACTGCCATCTAGTGCTTCTTCTTCTAATTCATTCGCAGACAAACAAAGATCAAGATCCAAATGAAGATTACAGTAATCCCTCCTCGATCGCGGGGGTTGCGTTCCAGACCCCCCCGCGATAGGTGAAAATCCGCGAAGTAGAAACCATATGTTTGTATGGTTATTTTTATATATTTTAAGCCCTTATAAACTCTCCCACACTGTTTTTTAAATATTCCCTGCAGTTATACAGCATAATCCCTTTGTATTCTCTTAGATATTAGGTAAGATTCATTGAAATTATGTATATAAACACACTGTTTATATACAGTAAAACCTAAATATTATTTTAAAGATATTGAGTCTCTCCGATATCACATATGTTACAGCCATTACGATAGGCAAGCCACCAGCAATAAATACGTACAATGCAAGAAAAATAGTATACAGCAAATGTGTGTACAGTGACACTAAACGTACGTACATGTACTAAGCACTGTAAGAAGAAAATTAATTATGGTTACTCACCAACAATGACACGATGACTTGTCCGATAACAATGAGTTTAATTTTACTGCACAACAAAGGAGAGCGTTACAGCCCTTGTAAAGGAGCCACTTCAGGCGATTGTGTAGCACTGCCGTTGTTCTTCTTCTGG
>JANRMT010062834.1:34319503-34336588 GCA_026402145.1 Polypterus bichir lapradei | reverse complement strand
CAGCCTCGAGGACATTCAGGGACAGCTCAACCAGCCAATAAAGAGACCGCAGCAGGACGTACAGACGCGCTGGAACAGCACGTATTACATGCTCCAGTCCCTCATTGAGCAAAAGCGAGTGCTGGGGGTGTATGTGTCCGAGCATGAACTCCCTGACTATCTCACCGCTCACCAATGGGCTCTTAAGGAGAAGACTGTAGCTAATCCTCGCCCCCTTTGAGGAACTAACTAAAAAAGTGAGCAGCTACGACGCACTAGCCTCTGATGTCATCCCAGCTGTGACTGTGCTAGTGAGACTTCTAAACAGAGAAACAGACGAGGACCACGGCGTCAAGACAATGAAAGCAACCTTACTGGAAGCTGTCAAGAAGCGCTTCAGTGACGTCGAGACCAACCCACTGTACTTCATGTCCACCATACTTGACCCAAGGTAAAGTCTGTGTGCTATAGGTATTCAATGATAAACTACAGTACTAAATGTAAGATTAATTTCCATCTGAAATATTATATTATATTTTTGTAACTAAAATACACAAATACAAATGTATGCAATATATATAATATGAAATATATTTCTCTTATTACTACCAGAAAGCCAAATGGCTGGCATTTGTGGTTTAGGGGAAACTAAAATCAGTCCTATTTTCCACATATTAATACATTCATGAATTTTGTTCAGGTATAAAGATCGCTTCTTCTCCAACAACACTGCTCCGGACGCCAAGCTGCACCTGAAGCAGGAGCTGCAGATGATGTCCAGAGCTGAGGCAGAGGGGAGTCGGGCAGAAGCTGCAGAACCTCCTGCTAAACTGTTCCTCAAGGCCCAGGCCAGCACTAGCAGCAGTCTGGACACTGTATTTGAAGAAATCGCTAAGGAGCAGCCCCAGGCAGCACAGCCGCTGGCAGCAGGTGCTGCCATTGAGCTCGACACATACCTCGGAGAGGCCCCAAGCCCTCGTGAAGACAGTCCTCTGAAGTACTGGGGTGTCAACAAAATCAGGTTCCCCACTTTGGCTAAAATGGCCCAGAAATACCTCTCAGCCCCATGTAGCAGTGTGGAAAGTGAAAGGCTTTTTAGCTCAGTGTCACACATTATAGATGAAAACAGAAACAGGCTGACTGCTGATAATGCAGAAAAGCTACTTTTCTTAAAAAAAAACCTGCCACTCACTTTTTCTAAATAGGCTCCATTAAGTGAGTCGTCTTAGACTTGCTGTTAATACCTACCTCAGTTGCACTGACTGCCACAGTTCTATGTTGGTGGATGTTGTTAGTTTATTCAAATATTGTGCACTATATAGCAAAGATGTTTGTTAATGCCCCTTGTGTTGTCCAAAGCGGCAGAGTTTACAACAAACTGAAAAAAATACTTGAGTTGCACTGTCACTGTTTACATTTTTTTATATAATTATTTATTCTGTAATATGTTACATACAACATGCTTTTCATTTTAAATAAATGTTCTTAATTCCAAACTAGTCCCTTGTTTTTTTTGTTAAATTATATGACTAAAGCTGTTACCTGTAAATTTAAATCATGTTTTTATTAAGTACTCTGTATCGGTAAGTACTCAGTATCGGCGAGTACTGAAATGCAAGTACTCGTACTCGTACTCGTTTTCCAAAAAAGTGGTATCGGTGCATCCCTAGTGTTTTGTGATGATCTCAAAATGAAAAACATTTATATGTTACTTACATAAAAGCCACATTGAATGTTATTTACCTATTTAACACAGGAAGCTCTGCAGTCTACTTGTGTCTTTATGCTGTAGTAAGATAAGTAAATGAATTAAGGCAAATACCATTCATTCTGGCTTTTATATAAGTAACTCATAAATATTTTTTATATAAAGACCATCACAAAACATAATCACAAACTGGGCTTTGCATAATACCGTGGTGAGCTCTGTAAGCCGTGCTGTTTCGTTGAAAGACAGGTGTGTGGCAGACTGACTGGCAGGATGACGCCCGACCTGTTGCTGCATCCAAACGGTGCCATCTTTCGCCTTTACGCCTGGTGCCTGCTGCATTGTTCTTATGTGTTAGTGGACGTTTCTGTCAGGGAAGGCTTCTGTTCTCTTTCTCTGATGTAGAACCCTCATCCTCATCTGAGTTCACCTCTGTTATAGCATGTCTTTATTTGAAAACTGAATAAAAAAAACACTAATCTTTACAAGTACCATACATTTACACTGGCTGTTACCGATTCAAATCAAATGTATGTTTTTATTCTATAATAGTAAGAATAACAGCAGCTCACTGTTCAGAATGGACAAGCTCAGAATTGAGCCCACAACCTCCTGATTAAAAGTCAGCCATTCTTAACACTGAACAACCCAAGCCACTACTGTACAATAACCCAATTTCTTTTTCTATGGTTATATTCTTGAATAAAAGGGCACTGGTTTTCTTATGCTTGTACCTTTTGTGAAAGTGTTTATTTGATATTTGGACTTCAGTCTTCACACATTATACACTTCATGTCTACATTTTGTCAATTATTACTAAAATATGAAAAATGTTTCTTTTTTAGTTATGTGTTCAACAACTCTTGCCTCGCATTTCATCCTTCATTTACACAGGTGTTTGTAAACACGGAACACACATGAAGTGCATGTGTTCTAAATAACAATATGCTGTATTATTTACTCTATATAACTCCAGGCACCTCACACGCAGATAAAGAGCCTTGAGCTGGAAGAACTTTTTGCCCAAGTTGAGCTCCATCGGAATGCTTAACATTTTTTTGTGTACAGTCAGGGCCCTTGAGAGCCGCCAGAGGGAGCTGTGAGGAGGAAGTTTCCTCCTTTTAGAGAGGTTTCACCTGACCTGGAAGTGCTTTCAGAAGGACTATATAGTAAAAGGACTGGTGGGGAGCATATTCAGGGCAGTGGAAGTAGAAGTGCCACGGACTCCCACAGGGCTCTATGGAAGTTGGAGTTTGGTGCAGCCCTGTTGGGTTCCATGGGCACCGTCAGGGGTTGCTGCAAGTACTGTTGAGCCGTTTGTTGTAGCACTTCTGCCACATCTAGAAGCCCTATCAAACGAGCTAGTTGCCACTACTCTGGGAGTCGTGGGGTGGAGGACAAAGCTTGCCAGGAGGAGTGGAGGTGGAGAAGAAAAGAAGAGAAGTGTATTCTGTGCCATGTACTGTGCTTGAATTGTGCTGTTCAGGTGTTAAGCGTTTCCCCACAGGAAAAAATAAAAAGTGTGTGTGCTGAACTTGTGTCCAGCGTCTGTCTGTGTTGGGTTTGGGCAGCAGTAGTGCCCTTTGCAGGCCACAATTTAGATAGCACTTTTCTCTCTATTCAAAAGTGCTTTACATAGTGTGTGGGGAGTCAATTCAACCCTCATTAATGCATAGCATTCACCCGAATGATGTGACGGTGCAACGGCAGCCATTTTTGCTGCAGTACACTCACCACACAAGAGCTATTAGGTGGTAAAGGGGTGAGAGAGATAGGCAATTAAAGAAAGTGGATGATTAAGGGGCCAGAATGACTAGGCTATGGTGGGCAATTTAGCCAGGACATCGGGATACACACTACTCTTTACAAAGAATGCCAAGGGGCTTTTATGACCACAGAGAGTCAGGACCTCGATTTTATGTCTTATCTGACAGCACCATTTTTACAGCACAGTGTGACTGCACTGGGGCTTTGGGGTCCACATTCAGAGCACAGGGTTATCACCCACCTGCTGGTTTCAAATTTGCTCAACTAAACCTTTACTGATGTTAGGGACAGTTAATTTTTTTTTTTTTTTTTTTTTTTTAATACAGGTAATTCCAGCAAAAAAAAAAATAGAACAAGCATTTTTTCTTTACACTTCATGCATCCGTAAAGACAAATCATTTCCACCAAAGAAGCCTGGCCTCCTGTGTTAGTGTTTCCCCTGCTGGCCACTGCATGAATAATTAACCAAGCGTCTGAACAGAATAACTGATTCCTTCAAAATTTCAGCCTAAGTAACTGTGTGCCTGTCATACTAAGAGACCATCCATGGAATTATTAATAAGTTCACAGTATGCTTTGAATTATTAAAAAGTAAACTGGAAATATTGACTGTTGGAAGAAAGCAACGCTCAAATTTCACTGTTCAGAATCAAGCCTAATGTATTTAGTTACAAAATATAAAATATTAATTCTCATGCAAAGCTAACAAATCCTATTATAAGGTATGTGTGCTTAAATCAGAGAGTACAAGAGTCAGACGTAAGTGCACTATAAAGACATATGTGCTCATTGTTTCTTTGACCTGCACTTATTCCTGTTTATTATTTTATATAGCATGCAGCTCTTCATTTTATACATATTAGCTCTTACAAGAGAACAAATTTTAATCTAAAGGAAAGCTGTTCAGGGTTTCTCCTTTATATTAGGTAGCAACTCTGAATGTGCCAGTATTACTGACTGGTATCCTATTCAGGGCCGTGTCATGGACATCAAGTATGGACTGGCATCCCACCTGAGATGGTTCAAGGTTCCTTACCCAGTTTAAAAGAAAAATGTTAACCAGAACGATGTGCCCCCCAAGTCAGGCAGGTGACAGCAGCTCTCTAGTGGGTCTCCCATACACAATCCTGTAGGGTTTAATGGGGATTGGGGTCCCAATGGCAAGCCCTACTGGGTCTTTTGAGTGGGAGCTTTAGAGAGGAGATTTCCTCCTTTTTGGGAGGTTCCACCTGACTGTGAATTCCTTCCTGGAGGCAATGTGCCGGCACCAGAAATACTCCAGAGTCCGATTTAAAGGAAACCACTCCTCCTCACTCAGGGAGTTAGAGTTGGATTTTGTACAATGTGCCACATTTAAGAGAAGCCTGTGAGAGGTATTTATGGAAAATGAATTGTTTATTTGAACCCGGGACCTGTATTGGTGTTGGTGTGTTTGGGACTCAGTAGCACCCCTACTGGTTACAGCTGATAACGTGAGCCACTTTACCCATCCCTGCCCCTTTACTGCTCCTGAACACTAAGAGATGGCTGAAATGCATTTCACTCTATGCACAGAATCATTTTCTTTTGCTTTATTTACTCATTCATTTTTCTGAACCCACTTACTGCATTTCACGGAAGTCTTGCAGAGTGCCAGAGCTTACCCTAGCAGGATTCAGCTCTGATCAACGTATACTCCATTACAGACCCTCATGCATGCTAATATAATGATCGCCAATACGTCTAACTAAGAGTCTCCAGTGTATCAGTTTGGGGAGAACAGGCAGACTCCACACTAGCCCCAATATCTAAATTCTGTCTGCTGCAGATGTAAAGCACCAATGATAAAATCTGAAACACCCTGCACCTTATTTGCAACTTACCAATTCCCTTTAGCCAAGCCAGTTGATTTATTTTAATAAATTCCTTGCCAGGCTATTCATTCACCATTTGTGTGCTTGTTTTTCCTATGAGGTCTTTAGTTAGCAGGATACTGCCCTGTTATTGGCCATGTGCTGCTGACACGGTGATGGCCACTGTCATGATTCTTATTTTTGGAGCTTGTAGATTTTGTTGGTCGAATTTTCTTCTCCTTTGAAGCACATTTGTTTTGGTTATAAACTGTAATTGTTATTGGCAGTGCCATTTTGTTGTTGCGGGAATTCCCTTTTTGTGGTGTTTTTAACACTAGAATTACCAAAGTCTATAAAAAAATGTGTAATCCTGGCCCACCTTAAATCCGTCCGTACCTCTCCGTCAGCGTCTTTTGTCTTGTAAATGTGTCAGTCAATACAAGCAGCAAGCAGCTTGCTATCCCATCCTCCCACCGCCGCAGAAAACAGCAAAAAGCTCTCCCAGCTCAAGCCTTGTTTATCTGGGAGTGAGGTACCGGGAGCTGTAGAGGGTAAATAATACATCGTTATTTGGAAAACATGCATTTCATGTGTGTTCCATGTCTACAAAGATCTATATAAGTGTAGGATGAAAGGAACTGCAAGAAATGTTGTACACTTACCTAAAAGACAAACTTTATTCATGTTTTAGTATTAACAACAAAATTTTGACATAAAGTGTATAATGTGTGAAGATTGAAGTCCAAATATCAAATAAGCACTTTCACAAAAGGTACAAATATAACAAAACAAGAGCGCTTTTATTCAAGACTAAAACCGAAGAAAAAGATATCAAGTTAGTGTACTTTGTTGTCGCAGCTTCTTTGGTAGTACAGCAATAAGAACCGCTGACTCGTAATCAAGAGGTCACGGGTTTGAGCCTTGCCGCGTACCAAAATAAACAAGTAGTGAGCTGCTGTTATTGTTACAATTATACAATAAAAACATACATTTGATTTGAGTCTGTAACAGCTGGTGTAAATGTATGGTACTTGTAAAGGTTAGTGTTTTTTTATTCAGTTTTATTCTCTCAGTCACATTTACGCTCCCACCGATCTGACACTGCTGTTTTCAAATAAAGACATGCTATAACAGAGGTGAACTCAGATGAGAATGAGGGCTCTACATCAGAGAAAGAGAACAGAAGCCCTCCCACCCCGCAAGAAACATCCACTCACATATAAGAACAACGCAGCTGCACCAGATGTAAAGGCAAAAGATGGCACCGTTTGGATGCACCAACAGGTTACAACACCAAAGACGCTGATGGAGAGGTGCGAACGGATAACAAGTTTTTTTGTAGGCTTTGGTAATTCTAGTGTTAATGGCTTCATTCAAAAGGTTGATGACAACAGTGTGTCTAGCTGGCACAACTACGTTTGCTATCAGTATTTAGGATAAGGGTGCATTCTTTTTAGCCTCCACGTTTTGCATAAAAAGATGATCTACAGTATGCTTTGCATTTATTTAAGAAAAGGCTGCTAGACAGGTTTGGAATATTTTGCTTTGTTTAATTTCACTTCAATTTATTTTTTTCTGATGATTCATTTTCTTATTTGATTGTCCTCTCTCTGTTTCCTCATTTACAATCTGACCTGCGTTTTTAAAATGACTCCATGACCTCATCAAAATTTCCTGCGTAATTCCTCATGCTTCCCATTTATTTCTCTCTCTCACACTCAAGATTATTACAGCCATAATATACAAGATGGCCACTTACTCTACACAAGTGTGCACTTCTTTTCAGGAGAGCAGACGCTATGAACACGCTCACTCTAGCAGGGTTGCATTATTGAATGGTTATTAATTTTTTTCTGTAAAGTTTTCTGTTTTCATGGATATTTGCTTCCTGTATAGCAGGGGTTTGGTGGTCCACAGTGGCTGTAGATTATTGCTTTCATTAGAACTTATTTACTACTAAAGTAATATTTTTTGTTGGGCTTAGTTTTAGTTATCTTAATTGTTATGATTCCGAACCCTTAATAGCCTTTTAGTTTTAAACAGCTGTATTTAAGTTTTAATTGTGGTCTGTTTTGTTAACCAGCCATAAGTAAATAATGAGGCGCAAATGACAACAGAACTGCTAGCTTTCCAGCTAACGTGCTTCCCGTTAAACCTGTGAATGTGCCTCATGAAGTATCTGTGTTCTTGAAAAGCATGAAGGACCAAGAGGGACAAATCTGTTCCAGAAATACAAAACATATGGATAACGCTCTCAGAAAAAAAAAAACTGAAGCCGCCACTGCAACTATAATCTGAATGGACTTCTTGTGTCACAATTTGTTTATGTTAATCAATTTGAAATGACTCTGTCTAACCTAAATTATATTTTTATGCATGTTAGACATAAAATTTGTAGCAATATGTACTGTTACAAATATGTTATATATATATTTAATTTGCCTTATACGGTTGTTGTGAGATTATTATAGGGCCCCGAACGGAACTGAATGTATCCACAGAGAGAATCCACAGTAGGAGTAAAAATCATGAAATGAGAATAAAATATTTACTCTCTTACCGATTGGAGTATTTCTGTTAAACTGAGGTCCACTATGCTTGATGAGTATTTATAAGAGACGATCCATTCATTTTAACTGACAAAAACCACAACTTTCTTGATATTTTAGTTAATAATGTAAAAACAGAATAAGAATCTGAAAATCTAACAACATCACATTAAAGTTCTGAAAAGAATGATACCAAACATATATATGTAGGTTTTAAAATAAACCCGATTTAAAATGTGACAAAAACATCACATAAAAATGTCACATAAAATCATTGCACTTTTAGGCTTAGGATTTTACATATACTTGTATAGAGTAGATTTATTCATTTAGCAGATGCCTTTATCTGCGGTGGGTTGGCGCCCTGCCCAGGATTGGTTCCTGCCTTGCGCCCTGTGTTGGCTGGGATTGGCTCCAGCAGACCCCCGTGACCCTGTGTTCAGATTCAACGGGTTGGAAAATGGATGGATGGAAGGATGCCTTTATCCAAAGTGACTTAAAGAGGAAGTTATAACACATACTACATACAAGAATAATTACAAGGTGCAACATTGATTAGGAGGGGCAGTAGTTGCACTGCTGCTTTGCAGTAAGAAGATTGTAGGTTCACTTCCCTTGTCCTCTCTGTGTAGAGAGGGCTTTGTGTGGTGTAAAAAGTGCTATAAAAATGTAAAGAATTATTATCCACACTCTACTTTATAGTTGCTTACTATTCATGATAAAGAGATTGCTTCATTGCTTCCTGTGATGCTCTGAACTTCTCAAAATGAACACCACTTGTGAACCTTCCTGACCAGGGTTGTCTTACCAGCATCATAGACCCCTGGGCTAAGTAGTGCTCTGGGACCCCCTGTTTCAATAGCAAAACAGGAACTTACACAAGTGTCAGAAACATAGTGGGCCCCTATGCTCCTTAGTGCCCGGGCTAGTGCCCATTGTGCCCATATGTTAAGACGGCCTTATTAAAGAGATGTGTTATACTCCTGTGTCACAGTGCTGGAAATGCTGGTGCTCAAACATTTGAAACTCCCATGAACAGCCACTGATGTATAAGGGAGACGGTGATCTTTAGAACCTTTTAAAGTTCTCCACCGACTCAATATACTATAGTTATTTGAAAAAGAAATGGCCTTCTTCTACATTCTTTATAACTGTTACAGCATGTTGACATTTTCATTAATATTTACCGAGCTGTAACATTCTGTTTCCATTCTATTATGTACATCTTTTATTTTTTAAATCCTAATCAATATTCATTTTTATTTAATACTGTATATTAGTCTGGAGGACCACCAGGGCTGCTAGTTTACCGTGCTGTTTGCTCTTGATTGCTTTTATTTACATTAAACAAAAGGCTGTGATGTGGAAAAGAGTAAAACTCATCTCTCCATCTGTGGAGGCTCAACTGCTCCCTGGTCTGATGCACATTTTGAGGAGAGAGCAGTACGTGACTGTTTACTTAAAGATGTGGCTTAAGAGTCGGCCTTCATTTAAGTTAGTCGCTGGCAGCACTACTCTAGTTAACCTATTAAGGCTCACATTTATCCTAAGAACACTCTGTCTTTGTCAGATGATATGCAGACATAATCATATTTTCTCCTCCCATGCTGGTTTGATTATTTTTGCCATGAATATAGATAATATAAAAGCCTTTCAATGTCTATTAGTGAGGAGTTAAGCAAAATGACACCTTTTATTGTCTAACTAGAAAGATTACAAAGTAGCGGTCCGGTGCTGGTAAGATTCACAGCGTAGATGAGACGGTGATCTGTTTATTTTTTTTGGTGGAAATTCCAGGGACGCACCCAGCCTTGGCTCAACCTGCACACACTCTCAAGCAGAGACATAAAACCAAGAAATAAATAAAAAATACGAGGTGAGACACAAAAATAACAGGATTGGAAAAAAAAAATATTTATTGATAAATTACAGCATTCTAAACATTGTCACCTTCTTATACTCCCCCTCCCGATCTCTACACCATTCCAGACGTATCTTCCATTGATTGAAACAGAGATGGAAGTCTTGTTGCTTGAGGCTCTTCAACAGGCTTGCCTTTTCTGTCTTCACTTCATCCATTGAAGAAAAATGTGTTCCCTTCAGATCACTTTTGATTTTCAAGAAGAAATAAAAATCACAGGGAATTAAATCGGGTGAATAGGGAGGTTGATCGAGGACAGGAATGTTTTTTCAGTCAAAAACTGCTTTATGGAAAAAGCATTGTGCAGAGGAGCGTTGTCTTGTTTTATCTCGCTGTTTGCTTTTTTCACCCGACATTAAATCGTGTAACGATTGTTATGCAAATACTGACTGGGCTATTCACAGGATACACCTAGTCGGTTGGCGGTTTGAGAAGGCATGTAGGAGGGAATATAGTTCTATGATTCACGTCCGGCTGACCTTCAGACAGTTTTTCAGGAAAACCCCAAGCCCAGTCCGGTTATTTTTGTGTTGCACAACAACAATCAGACAAACCTCCCCTTTCCCCCACGACAATACAATTGTAACATGACAAAGAGCCACAACAATAAACACTAAAGGCAATGTCCTAATACAGTCCAATACAGCAAAAGCAGGTGAAATGGTTTGGTGTGAATATGACAATCTCAAGAACAGCTTCCATAGTAAATGAGTGAAACAGTCCTACAGGTAGTCCTGAGTGGCGAGGGGTGAGATTTGCAGGATCGCTCCTTTTGAAGACGCACAACTATACAATCTATACACAACAGGCAGGCACAAGAAAGACAGTCCATTCATCCTAATGGGAAACAATCCAGGGCACAATTAACTTTTCAGATGACACATTGGACAGGATACACAAAAACACCGATCTCCCGTTGCTCCGCCAGTGCCCCCTTTTCAACTTTCCCAACTGGAAAATGGAGTTCTTCCCTTCTTTTGTAACACTGCTACAACAATATACAAGTTTTCGAGGCAACTCAGGCCCCTTCTTCAGGCAAGATGTAATCGAAAGCTTGCATATTGTAATCTTTCCAGTTAGCCAATAAAAGGTGTCATTTTGCTTAACTTCTCACTGCATCCATAATGGCTAACATGGTACAACACCCTAATACTAATGTCTATTAGTAATTAGTTTGAGCATAAGAGCTTAGTTTTAACAACCATTGGCACATAATGAACAAAGCTGAAATACACCAATGACCTCAAGGCAGGAACCAACCCTGAACATGGTGCCAGCCATTCATAGGGCACACTCAGGCACACAAATCAGAGAAAGAGTCAATTTAGAGTTGCTAGTCAACTGTAAAAAAAAAGGCAAGAAGGGCATCAGGCAAATTCATTTGTGTTTTGTATTGCATAAAATGCAGTATTTTAAGACATTCTAATTTCGTATGGAGCTGGTGAGTGGCAATGTACTGCATGTTGGTTAGTCATGCCAATTACAATTTCCCTGTATTGTGTACCTGTGACAATATGACTACTTGTACTACTACAGATGCAAACACAAAATCAAGTAGGAACTGCAGAAACAGGAAAGAAATGCAAGTGTGCAAAAAATAGAAAATACTGTGCGAAGAATTAATTAATGTGCGCAGATCCTGAAGTGCTTTTTTTGCACACACATAAGACCATAAGAAATTTGACAAATGACAGGAGAACATATAGTGCATCAAGCCCCTTTGTTTGGCTAACAGCTAAGCTGTCCCAAATCTAATAAAGATTCTTCTAAAAGATTGTCAAGGTTTCTCCTTTAACTCCATGTCACGGTGGTTTTTCCCAGATTCCCACATATCTTTGAGAAAAGAAGAGCTTCCTGGTTTCAGTCCTAAAGGTACTTCCCCTTAATTTCCACTAATGTCCCTAAGTACTGTACGTCAGGGGTGTCGAACTCCAGTCCTGGAGGGCCGCAGTGGCTGCAAGTTTTCATTATAACCATCTTCTTAATTCGTGACCAGTTTTTGATGGTAATTAACTTCTTTAGCCTTAGCTTTAATTAGCTTAACTCGGGCCCCTTACTTGTTTTTTCCTTAATTAGCAGTCCGGCAGTAATGAGACATAAACCAAGCAGGACGTGACCAGCTCATCTGTACCCATCAAACAAAATCTGAAAATAAAGAAGAAGGTCTCAGTAAGGTTGATCCGTCAAGTTACCAAAACATTTTAGGAGTTCTAAGAAAAAAACAGAATATCAACAGTTTTGGAAATGTCTGCTGTGGCAAAAAGAGAGCAGCAACAAGCCATGGAATTGAATAACAGATTTAATTAACAGCAAGAATCAGCTTCTCATTAAGAAACTGGTTGGAGTTTGAAGCCCCAATTTAGCTGGTCATCTGTTGGCTTGTTTCACATCCCATTTCTGTTTGGCTGTCATTTAATGAAGAAAAGAATCAATTCAGAAGACTTAATCCTTAAAAACGGGGCTATTAAAATAGAGGGAAAAGAAGTTAATTAGCAGTGAAAAGTGGACTCTGATTAGGAAAAGGGTTAGAAAGAAAACCTACACCCACTGCGGCCCTCCAGGCCTGGAGTTTGACACCTGTGCTGTACGTGATTCACTGTTAAGTTAAAAGAAATCTGCGGGATTGACTTTATCAACACCTTTGAGGTTTTCGAAGACCAGGTTTAGATCCCCTCTGTGCAAGACTAAACAGGTTTAATTCTTGGTGTCTGTCAGAGCAAGACATGTCCTTAAGTGCTGGGGTGCTCTTCAACTGCTGCTATGTCTTTTTTTTTGTAGCATGGTGACCAGGACTGTGCAAAATACTCACTAGAACATGAAATAGTCTGAGCATAATGTCCCTTGATTTATATTCAATTTTATGATGACAGCACTAGTGACTGCAGGCAGAAATATCGCGATTATTCCAGAATATTTATTTTGACATTTTGGCATACCATCTATTTTTATTATTAGTTTTACCATTTTTTTTTGACTGACACTGCTCTTTTGTATATTTGGGAGCTGGAAGTGGCCATTTTATTTATGTTTGTCACAGAGTTTATCCCCTACCTGTAAAAGATGGTGGCACAGTACTATCAGCATCTGCATTCAGGTTTGGAAAAAACAAAAAACAAATGACAGCTCAAGTTTTATTTTCATATTAGAGCCTGTTTTTTAAGAAGAGCTTTTGAACTTTACTGAAGGCATTTTTAACTTTCATTTATAAATTTAATTTTTTGATTCCCTGGTAAAAACAAAAAAGCACCAATTTACACTTCATTTAAGTGCACTTTCCATTTAAAAGTGTGCTATTTTCAAGCACTAATTTTGTACTTAGTGTGCTAATGGTATATTATCATATCACTAAATATATAAGTGTTCTTGAAAGTGCTATTTTGAGAAACCATTAGGATGTGCCTAAATATGCTTAATACACTTTTTTATTATTTCTGTAATTTCATAAATGTACTTTGTTTCCACTTGGAATATATTTAAACCCACCTTTCACATACTTTTTAATACATTTATGACATATAAGAAATAGATTTATATTTCAATCAAAATGCGAGGATAATACATTAAATGCAAATTTGTGATATATTGAAATGCATTTACAACTCAAAAATCGCACACTCTGCTATATTATGGAAGCATAGTTAGTGTACTTAAATTAAGTGTACTTCATTGTATTTTATTTCCAGGTCTCCGCCTATACGTGTAAGTAAGTGCAGAAAAGTGGTCTGCAGTTTATGCTTGGAACATATGGATCAAATAAGAATCAAAACAACTGCTGTTATAACATTTTATTTTATGATACGAATTACATTTCAAGCATTCGGACAGACTGTGACAAACACTTGTGTCCAAATGGATCTCAAAGGGAAATTGTCACAAAAAAAACTGAAGGCTATTTGCTACATTGCAAAAAAATGACTTGTTCACACAATTTAACAATTTAGCCAACTTATCTTGTTACTTGACTCAGTTAAGTTGTCTAAACCAGAATTGTAAAGTTTATGCATCCTTCTATAATTTTTTGAAACAAGTAGATAACACATTGACTCAACTGTATAGTTCTAGTAATTTGGGCTTCACAGCCACTGTTGTGAAAACATGTCGGTTTAAGCATTTTTTATGTTTTCCCAACATACAGTATGACACAGTTATTTTTCTTAACTTTAACCTTTAGGTTTAGCAAACATAATAAAATGTGTTTTTCCAATATGCCTTGGTAAACTTAAACTATACTACTTTAATGATTTAAACATAAAACAAAATAACTTTGGTCTGGTATAATTGAACAAGTTTTATTTTTAAAACAAATACAATGTCTTCTTCCTCTTCTTTAGGCTGCTCCCATTAGGGGTCGCCACAGCGGATCATCTCTTTCCATATCTTCCTGTCCTCTGCATTTTGCTCTGTCACACCCATCACCTGCATGTCCTCTCTCACCACATCCATAAACCTTCTTTTAGGCCTTCCTATTTTCCTCTTCCCTGGCAGCTCTATCCTTAGCATCCTTCTCCCAATATACCCAGCATCTCTCCTCTGCACATGTCCAAACCAATGCAATATCACCTCTCTGACTTTGTCTCCAAACCATCCAACCTGAGCTGACCCTCTAATGTACTCATTTCTAATTCTGTCCATCCTCATCACACCCAATGCAAATGTTAACATCTTTAAGTCAGTCACTTCCAGCTCTGACACCTGTTTTTTGGTCAGTGCCACCGTCTCCAACTCATATAACATAGCTGGTCTCACTACCATCTTCTACACCATCCCTTTCTCTCTTGCTTGTACCCGTTTGTCACACAACACTGACACTCTTCTCCACCCATTCCCCCTTTCCTGTACTCTCTTCCTTACCTCTCTTTTACAATCCCTGTTACTCTGTACTGTTGATCCCAAGTATTTAAACTCATCCACCTTCGCCAACTCTACTCCTTGCATCCTCACCATTTCACTGACCTCCCTCTCATTTACACACATGTATTCTGTCTTGTTCCTACTGACCTTCATTCCTCTCCTCTCTAGAGCATATCTCTATCTCTCCAGGGTCTCCTCAACCTGCTCCCTACTCTTGCTACAGATCACAATGTCATCTGCAAACATCATAGTCCACGGGGACTCCTGTCTAATCTCGTCTGTCAACCTGTCCATCACCATTGCAAATAAGAAAGGGCTCTGAGCCGATCTCTAATGTAATCTCACCCCCACCTTGAATGCATCTGTCACTCCTACCACAGACCACTGTCACACTTCCCTTATACATATCCTGTACAACTCTTAAATACTCCTCTGCCACTCCCAACTTTCCCATACAACACCACAACTCCTCTCGAGACACACTGTCATATGCTTTCTCCAGGTCCACAAAGACACAATGCAGCTCCTTCTGGCCTTCTCTATACTTCTCCATCTTTGATCAGTTATAAACTTTGTAATTATTTTTGCAGTATTAGATGCCGTTCCCCCTGTGGAGGAAGTCCTATCTAAAAGTGGATTTAGAACACAATTAAAGTCCCCAGCCATTATAACTTTATGAGTGTTCAGATTGGGAATGGATGCAAATAAATTTTGTATAAATTCCTTATCATCAACATTAGGTGCATAAACATTTATCAAGATCATTTTACAGTTAGATAAGTCTCCCATAACCATTACATATCTCCCTTCAGGATCCAATACTACATCTGATGCTACAAATGGAACAGTTCTATGTATGAGAATTCCCACACCTCTAGTTTTCTTCGTAAAGCTAGAATGGAACATTTGGCCAGTCCAGTCTTTTTGTAGCCGGAACTGATCCTTGCTTATTAAGTGAGTTTCCTGTAAAAATACTATTTTAGCATTTAGACCTGTTAGGTGAGAGAGTACTTTCTTTCTCTTTAATTCGTGATTCAATCCTTTAACATTCCAGCTTACGAAGTTAACTGTCCCATCATGGAGACACTGATTCTGAGTTTTTGATGTCATTTTATAGTCTTATTATATCGTCTAATTATAAAGACTGAGAGGATAAATTAGGTATAGATCAGGCCTGCTCTCTTTCTCTCCCCCCCTTAACCCCCCACCCTCCCTTTTTGCCTCCCCAAGTGAGGCTAAAACCCACTTCACACAGTCCCAGTCCTCTGACATACCCAGAGACAGAGTACGTCCAAAGCAAAACCAGCTCCAATGCAGCGGTGCTTTAGGTTTAAAAGATAGAGATATCTCTAAAAAAAAAAAAAAAAAAAGGAGTTTTGCACTTAAAATATATATATAGTCTTCAACAATTTTAGTGCATTAAGATGATACACCCAGATAATAAACCCGGGGGATGGTATTAAAAATGTGTCCAGAAGAAGCATAACAAGTCTTAATGCAGTAATAGCAATAACAGTAAACCAAGGGTATGATATTGAACAGTCTCGTTTAGGGTAGAGATGAAATAATTAGAAAAGAAAAAGAGAAAAAAAAAAAAAAAGAATAATTAAGCACAATAAAACATAAACAGATAGCGCCCTAGTAATACTAAGTAATCTATACTAATAAACGGCAAAGCCCTCACTCACTCACTCACTCACTCACTCACTGACTGACTGACTGACTGACTGACTGACTGACTGACTGACTGACTCATCACTAATTCTCCAACTTCCCGTGTAGGTAGAAGGCTGAAATTTGGCAGGCTTATTCCTTACAGCTTCCTTACAAAAGTTGGGCAGGTTTCATTTCGAAATTCTACGCGTAATGGTCATAACTGGAAGCTGTTTTTCTCCATTTACTGTAATGGAGATGAGCTTGAAACCCGTGGGGGCGGAGTTTCGTCTGACATCATCACGCCTCCTACGTAATCACGCAGTACATAGAAAACCAGGAAGAGGCCCAAAAAGCGCTTTAGAAAACATGCATTATATAATTGAGAAGGCAGCGAAACAATAAGAAGCGAGCGAGTGATATATACAACCATATTCATGAGTTCTGCTACTTCGGAAACAAAGCACAGTGTAAACCTACACTTTAAATTAAGTTCATAGACAGGCTGCCGCTGGCGTTTGTAATTTAGTGCCTGCCCATATAAGGCTGTCCGTCAGCGGCAATCCAATAGCAAACTGCCACGGGTAAATATTCACGGGTGAAGGACTGTGCTTATGCAGAGGAAGATGAGATGGTCAGGGTGGTGTTTGGCACAAACTCAGCGAAACTGCAAGAGAAAGTTTTAAGTACCGGGACTTCGGTAGCATTAGATACAGCCATGGACATAGCACGACATGGCAACAGCACAGCTGGGAACCTTCGATGCATGTACACCGAGCGGCTCACGTGAACTGACGCAGTGCACAGACAAAAAGCAACAGTTCC
>JANRMT010062834.1:34289449-34314503 GCA_026402145.1 Polypterus bichir lapradei | reverse complement strand
ATGAGCACCTGCAGTCCATCCTGAGAATCTCCACAACACAGAACCTCACACCAAACATAAACGAACTTGTTGCCAAAAAAAGATGCCAGGCGTCCAGCTCTAAAATGACATATGAGCAAAGACAACTGAATGATTTGATTTGTTATTGCTGAAAGGAACACATTTTATTTATATTTCCAGGTTTTGTTATGCAGCATGTTCATATTTGAATTTGTATAATTTTGACAGGATATATTTTTATGGAGAGCAAAATCTTTTGGGATATTTAAAATCTAAGTTTATTTTTTATATAAAATTACATAAGAGTAAAGAAATTTGAATGTTTGTTCTTTTAAAGTTTACTTTATTTCTAACTTGTATAATTTAGACAGGATATATTTTTATGGAGAGCAAAATATTATAAGTTGTTTAAGGTTTGAGTTGATTTATTCAGGAATAATATTCCTGTCTGTTTTTACCATTCCTACCAAAGATATTTCTGTCGACTAAATAAAAATTCCTTCTATTTAAAATTTAAATAGAACTTGAACAAATACGATAGTTCATAATATCCACGCAGACTTGCACGTAAGAGCGGGAGTTATCCATTTTAACAAGCAGCGTCTTGTACTGATACGAAATAGCTGTGTGTGTATATATGTAGATATGTATGTATATGTATATATATGTTTATATATGTGTGTGTGTATGTATATATATATATGTATTTGTGTGTATATGTGTGTGTGTATGTATGTATGTGTGTATGTATATGTATGTGTATATATGTAGATATATATATATGTATGTATATATGTGTGTGTGTATATATATGTGTATATGTATAGATATGTATATATATATGTTTATGTGTGTGTGTGTAAATATATATATATATATATATATATATATATATATATATGACAGCAACACTCATCACTCACAACAGTGACAAAACAATTACATTGACAATCATGTTACGTTATTTTCAAAATGTTTCCTTTTCTTTTTCATTGCTTCTTTAACACACTACTTCTCCGCTGCGAAGCGCGGGTATTTTGCTAGTAATGAGAATATATTAGAGTATATGCTGATAAAAACCCGTATTTTAAAACGAATAGATCAGACAAAAGATTATTAATCTTTGCTTTATCATTTTAACCGCCATGACTCACTATTATGTATCAGAATAGTCCCGGGATCAGCTTTCTTAATTCCTTTTCTGCTTCTTCCTTGCTAGCGAAGACATAGAATTGACCCTGCCATTCCACTTTCAGTTTTGCGGATACAGGAGGCTGTATTTGACACTGGCTTGCCGTAGCCGCTGTTTAATATTATAGAAGGCTGCGCGTTTAGTAGCTGTTGCTGGAGAGAAGTCAGGGAAGATACGAATGTGGTTATTTTCATATATAATATCTTCCTTGTTTCTGAGGAGTGCCATCACCTCTGGCTTAAATGATAATCGTTCAAAACGAACTATAAAAGATCTTGGTCGGGGTCTGATGGTGTTTGATCCGCGTACGCGGTAAGCCGCTGCTATCTCAGATTCTGCTTTAAAGTCGTCCCCGATTATTTTAGAAAAAAGTTCAGCTGCAAATTTCACAGGGTTTGAACTTTCTCGATTCTCCGGCAGACCTTCAATTCTGACATTATACCTTCTACTCCCATCTTCTAAAGCAGCCAGTCTGTCTCCAAGTTTTTCTCCGAGTTTTTTGCATTCGGAACTGACATTTATTGCTCTTTCTTCGGCACTGGCAGCTGAATGTTCGACCATTTCAATCCAATTCGTGAATGTCTCCTTGAAATGCTCCAATTGATCAATAAGTGTGCTCAGTTTAAATGAGTTTTCCTGAATGCGCTCTTCAATTTTACCCAGCACCTGTCGAAGCTCAAGTTGCACCTCTTGACGCAGCCTTTCATTTGCCTGTTGGAATTCCTGTTGGAATTCCTGTCGCAGCCATTCATTGGCCTGTTTCATCTCCTGTTTCAATTCCTGTTTCAGTCTCTCATGTGCCTTTGCCCTTGCTTTCTCATTAGCCCTCTCGCTTTTCTTTATATCTTGCGTGAGCTTAGTGAGCAACACCTTCAGTTCAGATAGTTCAATTGTGCTTTCTTGTACCGTAGATGAAGCAGCAGACTTTGCTGTAGCCGGTGTCCCCGCTGCTCCAGGCTCGTGCAATTGTGTAATTGAAGCCGCGGACTTCAAGGCCCTTTCCAGTTTCATGTGATCCCCAGGTTTCTTTGTCTCTCTCTGTCCAGATATCATGCCAAGCACCCTTCTAGCTGTCTCCCTTACCACTTCTCTTGTAGCTGCCCAGCTATCTGGTAACTCTTCACTGGCACTCAGTGCCTGTCTTACCTCCTCTCTGAAATCAACCTTTACAATCTTCCTTTTTCAGCTTCCAGCATTTAATCCTTGGCTCTGCCCTCACTCTCCTCCTCTTTTTTATATCCAACATCATCCTACAGACCACCATCCTATGCTGCCTAACAATGCTTCTTTCCCCTGCCCCTTCTTTGCAGTCTCCAATCTCCTTCAGACTGACCCTCCTTCATAGGATATAATCTGCCTGTATGCATCTTCCTTCATTCTTGTACATCACCCTATGTTCCTCCCTCTTCTTAAAAAAAGTATTCACCACAGCCATGTCCATCCTTTTCTCAAAATCCACTATCATCTGATCTTCTTCATTCCTCTCCTTGACACCATACCTACCCATCAGCAACTCATCCCCTTTGTTCCCTTCACCAACATGTCCATTGAAATCTGCTCCCATCACCACTCTCTCTGTCAATTGGGTACACTCTCCACCACTTAATTCAACTCTCTGTAAAAATCTTCTTTCTTTTCCATCGCACACCCAACTTGCAGGGCATATGCGCTAACAGCATTCATCATCACACCTTTGATTTCCAGCTTCATAATCATCACTTCGTCTGACACTCTTCTCACCTCCAAAACACTTTTGACATACTGTTCCTTCAGACTAATCCCTATCCCATTTCTCCTCCCATCCACACCATCATAGAACAATTTGAACACACTTCCAATACATCTGACTTTATTCCACTGCCATCTGGTCTCTTGCAAACACAATATGTCAACCTTCCTTCTTTCCATCATATCAGCTAACTCTCACCCTTTACCAGTCATACTGTCAACATTCAAAGTTCCTACCCTCACTTCCACTCTGTTTATTGTCCTCTTCTCCCCCTGGCGGCCCACAGGATTTACACAAAAATTATACTAAGACCAACAAAACTATTATAATGAAAGGATTTTAAAGTGACACCCTTAATCTAAACAAGATACGAATCCAAAGGGAATAAAATACTAATCATAATTGAACTACAGGGCATGAACATTACATTGTGGATAAGCATAAACTGCTCTGTTGTAAGGTGAATTATGGAGCATACAAGCAAAAACAAAAAATCTAACATGCTGTACTATAAGTGTAAAAAATTCTGTCAAATACTGCACAGGAAAAAAACAAGTATAGCATTTGTAAACCAGTTCTGTCATATATTGCGCAAAGATACAAAAAAACCCAAACCAATTACATTTTTAGACAAATTGCTAACCTCAGGTTCTGTCCAGTATTGCTCAAAGATATCAGAAAAAATAAAACAATTGTAAAATTCTACTGAGGAAACTTCAGGTTGTGTGACAGAAACACCAGTCTGTCCACAGCATCTGGCTTCAGACTTGTGTATTCCTCCAGTCAAGTGGACTGACATCACTGTCCACCCCAGGTATCATCAAGTGGCTCTTGATCTCTTTTTCAATGGCAGCCTTCTCTGAATTCCCGTGTTTTTCTGAAACGGTTGCCATAAGACTTTTTAAATTCTTTTTGCTCCTTACCTTGTTTCATCAGCTGCTCCTGACTTTATATAGTCATAAGAGCGGGATGTAGCGGGGTGAGGAGGTGGAGATTTGTCCAAGTGTTTTAAATAATGAAAGATAAAAAAATGCTTTGGAATCGAGGACCCCCAAAAAACACAGCTTGCAAAATAAAATACGCTTCTCATGGAAATAAAAATTATTACATAATTTCTTTGAACTGATTAATAATTTATCCAAACTGATTTTTGTATTTTGAGTCTAAAGTATTCAAAACTCATTTGAAACCTTCCCCCTCAATCGCTTGAATTGGCACCATATCTGTTACAATGTAATTGGTGATGGTGTTTGTTATGTCATGCCATCTGTCATGCCATCTTTCTTGCAGAGTGATTCTGCTAAAGTTTACTGATTGTGTTTTTGTGCTTGTACCTTACTTGATTTAGATCTGTCATGGACAGCTGACTCCTGAAGCTTTTCATATTGAGTATTTTCAAAGCCAAATCACCTCTACGCAACTGAGAATGATCCACGTCTTGCAATTAAATCTAACAACATAGATTATAAGGCTGTTGTATTCCCTGGTGCTAACTCATTTTTAGGTAACTATGCTAATTTAACTTGTGATGCCCTGACCGTGCACGTCTATGTGCTCATTTGTGCAGTCAATCCTGTTAGGTTACATGAGACAGTGGATGTTTGGACTCTCAAGGTGTGTTTTTGATTGCTTTTTCCAAAGTGAGTGGCATCCTCGATAATTTCAGGTTGCATATCGTTAAAACAACAACTAAGATATTATTGTAGACATATCGAACATTCCTATTACAGACATTAACCAACAGTTTTAACTAGACATGAAAGAATATCTTAGTAAATGGACACACAGAATATAATATAGTTCTAGATCTGCATATGTATCGGTGAATTTATCTGACGACAGAATCAGCATCACAAATATTTAGTATTTTCAAAGGTGAATAACTATATAGAATTCTTAGTTAAACAATTATGGGGCTATGATTTACACAGCCCATTATGTGAAATCCAACATTTTGAAACATAACCTCCAATTACATCAAGAAGCCAGCCATCTCTTCTAACAAAAATTATGTTTTTGAACTGAAACTCGCAACTTTGTCATGAATCTGGGAGGTGGTTATTATTATAAATATGTTTTCATCCACCCCCATGTTTTTTTTATTGATGGAAAATAAATAAAAATTTGATCACAAAAAAAAGAAATCATTTAGCTTTAAAAGCTGCTATTCACTGGTAGACATTAAGCGCTACCTTGATAATTATTAATTGATAATGCTGCAGGAAAATGTTATGACAGACATAATATTTTTGACATAGACATTATTTCAAAATAAATTATAAGTAATATTATGTAATTTAATAATATGGCAAATATTATAGGTTTCTCGAAAAAAATAGCAATTTACAAAGTAAACATTCCAGGTTTGGGTTTCCTTTGGAGGTTTGTGCTGATTTAATTAAAGGAATATTCAACCCAAAAATGATATTTTTTATGTTGTTATGTTTTATGTAGTTTGTAGAGATGCCTGTTTACATGGAACAACAGCAGCCAATATAAAAACACCCACGAAATAAGTGTTGGTCACAACTGGCTCCTGTTCTATCAGAAACGTTGCATTAAATTAATATTTGTTCTCGGCCATCAGTACAGTTACATATAAAAAAATATCATTTGTGGGTGGATTGTTTCTTTTAAAGAGGTTAACCAACAGAATTGCTGACAGGTTGAAGTAGTTTAACGAGGATCAAATAAACCAGCAAACAAGACAAAACCAAAAGAAACTGAGAAAGGGATACTAACAGTAAAGACTTCTTGAAAGCACCATTTGGCTTTCTCTAACACTAAAGATAATGTGATTGAGAGAAAACAAAGAGATCCAAAAATAAATTTTCACTGAAATCATGACATTTGGATTAACAGTAAGATAAAACAAGGAAATGAGGGCACTACAATGAAAGGCCAAAAAGAAAAAGAAAACCCTTTCAACCATCATACACTCCCAGCCCTATGCTGAATGTTACAATGGAAGAAAAAAGCTAAAATGGGAGAGGGATGCCATTGTAAATCATCAAAAGGGGACAACAGTTCATTAAAGTGCTAAAATCATAGGTGTAGTTTAAGGGGGGACTGTCCCCCACCCCCAATGAATGCACTACTTTAATAAAATATAAAGGTTACTTTTTTCTTCCGAAGACTTTTTAATTTTTTCAGACCACAGCTAAAGCAAATATGTAATAATCAATGAATATGGTAATTAAATCCATCCTTCTCTATACAACTTTCTCTTGTGTGTTGCCTACCCCTACCCTTAAACCTTTCTACCTTTTTCTCTATTTCACTGATCACTCCTAATTTAACATTCTTTTTTATCAGTATGCTGCTGCTGGAGTATGCGGATTTCCCCTTGGGATTAATAAAGTATCTATCTATCTATCTATCTATCTATCTATCTATCTATCTATCTATCTATCTATCCAGAGAAACATTCTATATGATTTCAATTACAAAATTTAGCTTGAGAGGATTACAGTTCAACTTGTATGTTTTGTACACAGGGTTTTCCTCTTTTACATGTCAGATAGCTGCTCCTGTCAGCAAACAGATCCCCAGTAATCAGTGTGAGTTATTTAAATCGCCACAGAGTAGCACGCACATACTCACAGGTCATATTTGAATGTGCCACCTTTATAAACAGAAGTGCACCTTTGTCATGCCATACACAACACTGTGACAAAATATTCAAGAAATAAAAATGTCTTTTTGATTAAACAAATTAAAAATGACTCAGCTTCCCCACCAGGTTCTAAGTCTGCTTATCGAGACATGGTTACAAAGAATCTGGAATCTCACTGAGCAAGCATTAGGTACAATGAGAGAACAATCGCTGGTCAGGGCGCCAGCCCATCACAGGGTGAATACACCCTCACGCATATCATTGGCAACTTTAGCATTGCCAATCCAAGTAACCTGCATGTCTTTCCAAACAGTTAACTTAATCTTATAACGCCCTAAATGTTCCGTCATGCTTACATCTTCTAAAATAAGCAGACAAACTTAAAAATAAAAGTAATTTTATATCATTTCAATTTCATTAATGCTACTTGTGTACTTTTTTGTCATTTCAAAGTTTTAAGTATGTTCTTGTAGGTGAGATTTAGGTTATATTGTAATTTTTTATTAAAAGCAATTTATCATATTTGACTTGGGGTATAATGTAAATCTTTAACACTACAGTTGTGACTCATAGATAATATGTAATATAATTAGATGTAAGTAAAAAATTAAAAAAAAAAAAGTATCACATTACAAAAGTTATTCATGCATACAAGATTGTTCGACATCAATTTAACATTAAATGAGTTAGCTTTATGGTGGTGCAGTGGTAGCGCTGCTGCCTCGCAATAAGGAGACCTGGGTTCACTTCCTGGGCCCTCCCTGCGTGGAGTCTGCATGTTCTCCCCGTGTTTGCGTGAGTTTCCTCCCACTGTCCAAAGACATTTAGGTTAGGTGCATTGGTGATCCTAAATTATCCCTAGTGTGTGCTTGGTGTGTGTGTGTGTGTGTGCCCTGCGGTGGACTGGTGCCCTGCCTGGGGTTTGTTCCTGCCTTGAGCCCTGTGTTGGCTGGGATTGGCTCCAGCAGACCCCTGTGACCCTGTGTTAGGATATAGTGGATTGGAAAATGACTGACTGATTTAATTTTAACCATATATGTAAAGAAATCAACAATACATATTCATTGACTTATATATAATATTTCAAATTTTTGTCACTTCTCAATTTTATTTTGTTTTGGTAGTCCATCATTTATCCACTTTTTCAGGTGTGACCCTATAAGTTAGCAGTAGTCCATCACCATACTGACATCCCAAAGTCCCTGGTACCTTTTCTTTCCATGTTCCTGACATCCTCTTGGAATCTTTCACCCTGCTCTTCTGAGATTTACAGGGAAAATTTCCAAATGAAAATCTAAAAGCAATCTTTGAGAGTCATATTGCAACCCAATTCCTTAAACTTAATTATTATGTTTTTCACAATGTCTTTATAATTTGGATCTTTATTGTTAACTAAAAAAACTTCAAAAATACTTCCTTGAATGATACTCAAGCCTTTCATTCTAGGTCATTTATTCATCACACTATCAAATTCTGTACCAGAGATCGGTTTTCTAATCTCAGGTCCAGTAAGAATGCCTCTTTCAACTCAGCATCAGACAAAACCAGAAAGATTTGGTACAAATACAATAAAACAGACTCCGTCTTGTCATAGGGTTTTGATAAACTGTTTTATGAAACCACGCTTAATTTGAAGCTCTTCTAGCAGCACTTTATCTGAATCCCCTGATGATGTTTTTGACACCAAGCTGTAGCTTTTGCTCTAACTAGCCATTCCTTCTGAATCCAATGTCAATTTTTGACCCTGCTGTTCCACTTACAGAGAAAACTTTGGAAATTTTATGTCTTGACTGCTGCCTGTTCATCACCATTTTAAATTCCTGCTATATTGTGACCTAACTTTCAGATAAAATAATTGTTTTGCTTTAAACATTGATTTTAATATGAGAAAATATTAAATTCAACAAATTATCATGAAGACAAAATGTTAATATTTAATTAATTATAGTGCAAAAACGATAACAACAACTATAACAACTAAAAAATGTGTTTTGTGAAGAAAAAATGGAGAAAAAATTTTTTTGATTTTGAATTTGGCACCCAAAAACAATAATCACATGAAATAAAACAAATTTTCAGTATATAGCAGTTGTAAGAGATCAGACAGACCATAAGAAACAGTTCAGGCACTACTCTGGTGACCGTGTATATTTGAAGTTAAAACAGCTAAGAAAAACACGCAAAAATTGTGGAGATGTCTATTTAGACGCAAGTTCTCAATTGAACCAATTCCAAGATGGTGCATTGCCCAGTTGTATGTCCTTCTGGCAGGAAGAAGCGGGTCCAGGACACCAGTAGTGACATCAGTGGTGTTATAGCTGTTATTCTTCCAGTCTGCAAAGGGAGGAAGAGAAAAGGCATTGGCACACAATGCCAACTTCTGGAGTGGTGGGGAATTACAAGCAGAGCCCTTAAGGAGTCCCCAGTATGCATGCACATGTCATAGTGAATTATTTTTTATGGGTTATCTCCCACTACCCCAGACCAAATGTCAATCTTTGCCCATGTCTAAAATGGGGGTAAATTTACAAAATGAGGCAGCTGAATATGAAGCAAATTTAGATCCTTTATTGTTACTATCAGGACGTTCATATGTAGGTTAGAGCTGAAGGCCAAATCTTAATATTAGAACTGAAAGAACCATTAATTGTCATGGCTGAGAGTTCAAAGAGCTATAATTTATTAAAAAGAAAATTACCACAGATTTAGGGATAAATAATCACCCACTATCCATTGAGAGTCCAGAGCCTGTTTGTCCACTATAGTCCCCCGAAAAAAACATTCAGCGGGAGAAAGCAGAAAGAAAGTAAAGAGAGATCCAGGAAGATGCATATGTGAGGAAAAAGTGGAATGTTCATGAGGACAGCTGAGGAAAAAGACAAATAACAGTATGGAGGAATAATAGAACTTCAGGCATTATAGGGTTTATGGGATCATTATTGTCACATGTACAAAGTAGAGTGAAATTCTTATTTGCATGAAACACGTCACCACTTTCTGGTGCCATAATTAAAGAGTATAACTGCTAACATGCACTTCAGAGGAGGCCATCCACCTGAAGCTAAGCATGTTTAGGCCCGGCCAATACTTGGATAGGAGACCATCTGGGAAAAGCTTGGATTGCTGCTGGAAGAGGAGTTGGTGAGGCTGGCAGGGGGCTCTTACACTGTGGTCTGAATGTGGATCCCAATGCGTCAGTGCAGTGATGGGGACACTGTGCTGTGAAAATGGAGCCATCTTTCAGATGAGACGTAAAACCAAGGCACAGACTTGGCAACCTTTGTAAAGAGTAGGGTGTATTCCGATGTCCAGGCTGAATTGCCCACCACAGCCTGTTCACTCCCTGTCTCTAAATGGCCATCTATCTCATCACTTCACCACCTAACAACTAATGTGTGGTAAGTGTACTGGTGCAAAAATGGCTGCCATCGCATCATCCAGGTGGATGCTACACATTAGTGGTGGCTGAAGTCACTCCCCAGTCACTGAAGTGCTTTGAGTAGTGAGAAAAATGCTATATAAATGTAAATAATAATCTATATATATAATTCACTAAAGCAAGACACCCATGGAAAGCACGCCGGAAGGGGCGTGGATTCACTAAGCCGCCGACAAGTAAGACACCTATGGTGCATGCAGGAAGGAGCCACGCCCACCAACTCCAAGACCATTGGATACGACGACAACTCGCAGAGCCACACCCACCAACTCGGACGCGACGACACAGAAAAACCGGCGTCATTTATATTCGTCTGTCATAGAGGCCACATGCACTTCCGAGCCAGGTTGACTGTTCATAGAGGCATGTTTCTCACAGAGGTGAATCACCATATGCAGCGTGTAAAACGGTTTGCGAGGGGTATCCCATGGGATCCTTAAAACGATCCTTTACAACTGAGGTTAAAACACAATGAAGTAAGCAGTCTTTAAAAACCCAGTTTTCGGTTACGATGCACGACCGCGTGCACCACAGCAAACTGTTTTACACGCTACATACAGCAATTCGCATCCGCGACAAACATGCGTCTTCTTAGATGCTCCTGCAGGAACACGAAAGACGTTTCCCTGCCCACCAACACTCCTTTTTCACTGGCCTGCATCTACCCTCACTCTCTAGGCATTCACACTGCCTGCCCGTGTGCCTGGACGCAAAAACTCACCGACCACCCAGTTAGTCCCTTTCGTCTCTGAGTCTAGGAGTCCACATGCACGTCTGAGCCACGTTGACTTTTCATTATTCTTTTCGGTTTCGACACCCGACCGCGTCCACCATGAAAAACCATGCAAAAAGAACAACGAAGCCCCACCTCGCTACTACCGTGGTCGGGTGTCTTGGTGGATTATATAGAAAAAAGCAGCCACAACCGCACAGAGCAATGAAAAGTCTACGTGAGTTGCAGGTGCATCTGGACTGTGCAAAGACGACAATGACTCAAGTGCTGAGTTGGAGGTGGGCACATGAGCAGGCAGTGCATACTGAACGAGAAATTCAGTCACGGATGATTGTGTGTTGGTTCGTTCCGTGCATTGTTACAACGTTGCTTTTCTTGCTGATTTATTACATTACAAATTTTTCAAATGTTAATTTTCTCCCTGTGCTTAAAAATCATTAAAAAACCGGCCTGATTATGCGGCGTATGGTACACCGCGGGTTGGTTAGTAATAAGAATTTCTGTCTTCCTTACTTTAAATAATTATGTAACCTCGAAATATCTAAAGGTTATGTGCAAAATCTCAAAATTGAAACATTAATGAATAGAGTTTAAAAGTAACTATAGAGAACAAAGAAATAAGAACACAATGTTGTTTAGCATTGTTAAGTACCAGGATGTAAATTTGAATGTCTGGACATTAGGAGTGCAATAGAGAAACCACAATCACTTCAAAAGCAGTTAAAGTAACAGAGAAAATCAATGATTGGTAAGTAATGAAGGGTGAATACACTTCAGATAATTAAATGCGGAAAAACTATTTTAAAATGAAAGGCATAAATTAAGTAAGAAGATCCATTATGTGGTCCAGTAGATACCACAGAATGGCCAGAAAATGATCCAGACTGACGTATAGTGCAGCGATATACCATAAAAATCGAAAGGACCTGAGAAGAAATTAAGGCAGAGTAGAACCCACACTGGTAAAAAGAAAGAGTCCTGAGGGCACCACAGCAAGTGTGACAATCTGGAATAAATCTGCAATTATCCTTCTTTCTGGGCATCACAGAGCAAGCAATTTAATTAAAATATAAAGCTCCTGACCACCCTCCCAATTTTGGGGTGGCCATTGTTATTCCAATGGTGTAAATTGACAGCAATTCAAATCACGGGAGACTAAACTCAGATACTCAAGACTGTTTGTGCCAAAATTAAATGCAATCCAACATGTTAAATACATTGAAATGTAACGTATATTTATTGGATTTGATTTTGGCATGGTTTAATTGTGTCAGGATTAAAAACATATCAATCAAATGATCGATTGCTTTTTATGACGGCACACAGTTTTCTTGTCAGTTTAAAATAAAAAAGCGTATTGCATTTTAATTCATGTCCGTAGATTGTGTGTCCTAACTAAAAGTAAAACAGACTTATTTTGTTTCTCCAAGTGTATTGCATTTTGATTGAAGACCACGCAGTAATCATGCCAATACTGAAAGCAATCAAATGACCAATCAGGACTAAAAGGTGGGGCAACGGGCATCAACATTTGAGGTAGGAGGCATTCCGCTCCTAAACATTTCTCTGTTCTGCCAGTGAGCATAGATTTCATCAGGCTAGACTGTGGAATATTTAATGAAACAACAAAAAGTATGTTTTATTAATTATTCCATAGTCTACACTGAAAAAACCTATGCTTACCGGCAGAACAGAAAAATGTTTAAGGTCTAGCTGAAAAACTTTACTCTTATGGTAAGTTGTCTAGAGTTACTTATTTTATTATATTTCTTAAATTAAGCAGTGAGGTTAAATTTTCGAGGTGTGGGTTGTTAGTGGTTTTTATCGAAATATTGAATACTAGCTGTGTAAGCCCATGCTGTAAAAAGCCTGGGGTCCTAGAAACTATTGAAATCGTCAGAAAAAAAATTGAAATGTAGAGATGTCAGGAAATTGAAAGGAACTACTCTGGGCAGCTCTCTTCTAGGAGGTGTATTTTTGCCAATGTCCTCACATCGCTTGTGCATTAGCGGCTAAATGACTTTGTCTTTCTTCTGAGGCTTTGTTTTGCCGATGTGCTCACCTAGATTGTGTATTAGCAGCTAAGCAAGTCCTTACCCCAACTCCACCTCTCACTTCCAGGCTGGACAGACAGACGTACACACTTCCACGCGTAGATGTTTATATATAAGATACTGAAATATTTTCTAGTGTCACCAAGCTTGGATTCTTCATAGCTTTTTATGCATGCCCTTTGTGATAGCCAGATATTTTTCTGTTCTTTCAACATGCATGATAATTAAATGTTCATTTACATCACCAACTTCCACCTGTTCAGTGAGACTGCGGATCCCTTACCTAATCAACTGTTGACACCCCCTGTCCACCTTTTGATGCTGAATCGTCATTTGATTACAATTAGTTCTGGAGCGATTAATGTGTGGTCTTGAATCAAAATGCAGTACACTTGGATCAACCGCTAAGCAAAAGGCAATTTGTTTGATTTGTTTTTAGTTATGACACACAATCCATGGACATGAATTGAAATACAATACGCATTTCAATTGCATTTAAAACTGGCACAAAAATTGTGTGCCATAGTGACAAACAATCGATATTTTGGTCAATATATTTCTAATTATGATATGATAAAACCATATCAAACTTAAATGCACCACGTGGTTTTAAATTAAATTGCATTTAATTTTGGCACAAATAACCTTCCATACAAATCAAGCATGCATCAAGTCAATTTTAGAACTGATTTAATTAACTATAGAGTGACAAAGTGAAGCAGAGGTCAGACAAAGTGTAGCCAGTTGGGTTGGGTCAAGCAGGACTCAGCTCTAGATGAAGTGCCATTCAGCTACGCTTAAGCATACCACCACAGTCAACATTGATTAATATTTGTTACTCAGCCTTGGAATGCAGAAAGAAACCGCAGCACCAAAGAATGTCCAGAGACAAAGGAAGAATATGAACAGTCCACACAGGCAGGTCCGGAGCAGGCTATGACCCCAGGACATCGGATCCATGGAAGAGGAGCACTGACCACTGACTACACCACCAAATTTCCCCAAAAAATATCTGAAATTCATCCATCCATTATCCAACCCACTATAGCCTAACTACAGGGTCACGCTGCAGCCAAACTCAGACAACACAGGGCACAAGGCAGGAAACAGACCCCGGGCAGGGCACCAGCCCCCCACAGGACGCGCGCACACACACACACACCAAGCACAATTTAGAATCACCAATCCAGCATGTCTTTGGACTGTGGGAGGAAACCGGAGTACCCGGAGGAAACCCAAGCAGACACGGGGAGAACATGCAAACTCCACGCAGGGAGGACCCGGGAAGTGAACCCAGGTCTCCTAACTGCGAGGCAGCAGCACTACACACTGCACCACCGTGCCACTCCTATCTGAAATTAGCCATAGCAAAATTTTGTTTGTTTTACAGTGCTTTATATTGATCTTTCCTCATAATTATTCTTATTTGAAACAGGGAAATCAGGTAGAAGACATGTCAAATCAGGGATGTGTAGAAATGCTAGTAAATAGAAGATTCAGTGCCATTTTATACTTCTCTTTGATATCCATCTTTTCCTCTCAAATTCTGACTATTTGAGTGTTTACCACATATGCCTTCACTGTGCCACTACTTGTGGGAGGCTGTGTACACCTACGAGATGTGCCATTGATATCACAAAACAGCACCTTGTTCAGCAATAAATACAGATGGCAGATGTACACAGGTCCAAGTGATATGCCTCTAGCAACTCATGTTTTGACCTCATTTACAACCTGTTTGACAGACAGATAGATAGATAGATAGATAGATAGATAGATAGATAGATAGATAGATAGATAGATAGATAGATAGATAGATTATTTGAACTTTATTTGTCCCCAAGGGGAAATTTGGCTTTTTCAGAAGCTCTTTAATAAATAAAAGCATAACTAAATAAATAATCGCACACACTTCTGTCTGAACACACACCAGATGATGATAATAATAATTCTTTACATTTATATAGTGCTTTTCTCACTACTCAAAGCGCACTCCACATAGACCTAGGACGTAAACCCACGATCTCCTTATTGACTATAAAGCAAGAAAATTAAAAAGAAAGAAAAGTTCTGACTTGGCTGTCACAGTCCTAGTGAGGCATTATGCAGATGTATTGCTGCTGGTATAATGTTAGCATTAGCATGATAAAGCTGGACCTGAAAAGCATAGCTGGAAAGCCAAAACATTGTATCCTTCATATGCCATTTCATTAAAAAACAAGAAGGGAATATTATAATTTTTAGGAGCAATTTGTTTTTATTTTTGTGTGCAATCATCTTCTTTAGCTACACTGTTTTTTAATTTAAGTATATAAAATGGGTGCTGATTAACTAATTAGATTCTCATTCAAAGTTATTTGTGCACACTGCAAAGTAAGAATTAAAAAGAGTCATTACTTTATAACTTTTTTTTTTTAATTTTTATTTTTTTTTTACATAATACAAGAAAAAAAAAACCTGCATTTTTGATTTTACCCTGTAAACATCTCCAAGCACTTTATGTCCTAGATTCTCTCTGGCCTAAGGACACACTGATGGCTTGTTGCCTTGGTGACTCCAGCTTTCTTAGTTGCCTTAGTAACAACAGTATAATCTGTTTTTTTCAGACTTTACCTCTCTGTAGCAGAAGTAGTAATTTTACATGACAGGCGGTAACTTTGAAGTCACTCAAAATGAGTTTCTTGGAAAAAATATTGATTAGGAAGCAGCTAGAGACTGCGCTCTGTTCCATGCATTTTGAACAGCAGCACCATATCTCCATCTGGCAGAAGAACAAAGGCATGTACAAGGCAACTTTACTTATTGTGGGAAAGTGTCCATAATTTGTACTCATCAAATTTAATGTTATGTGGCTCTTTACTGTTATTAATATGAATTTAAAATATGGGATTAAATGATAAAAATAATCACAATAATCAGATAAATAAAAATCACAACCCCTCAGGTAATAACTAACGTGAAGAAAGAGCAGGTAAGTAAACCTAAATGGCCAGCAGAAGGCAACATAAGCCTGGCACATGTTTTGTACTGCTGCATAGTAAAGACAAATACTGCAGTGTTATGGAGACATGCTGTTGTAAATTAAAATATCTTACTGAAACATCCTCAAAAGTGCTAAACAAATACAGTAGACCCCTTCACTTTCTGCACACTTTATTTTGTTGTACACTTGAATTTTAAATGGACAAATTTGCCGTTTTTGCCCATCAATCTACACTCAGTAGCCCATAGTGAAAACGTGTTTTCAAAAATGTTTGCAAGTTTATTGAAAATCAAAAACTGAAATATCTCACTCACATAAATATTTAGATCCTTAATTCAGGACTTTGTAGAAGCCCCTCTGGTTGGCACTCCAGCTTCGGATCTTCTTGGGTAAGTCTCTACAAGCTTTGCACAACTGAATTTGGGCAGTTTACCCCATTCTTCCTGGCAGATCCTCTCAAGCTCCTCTAGATAGGATGGGACGCATCTGTAAACTGCCATCTTCATGTATGTTCTATGAGGAATTTCACCCTGGGCTTTGGTTGTGTCAGAGGGGAACATTTTTTGTATAATGGGTGATTTTTTTTCTTTTTCTCTTAGGCAGAAAATACATGTAGTAGGAAGTCAAGCAAAATTACAACTTTTATTGGCTAACTAAAAAGATTACCTGCGGTGGGCTGGCGCCTTGCCCGGGGTTTGTTTCTTGCCTTGCACATGTGTTGGCTGGGATGGGGTCCAGCAGACCCCCATGACCCTGTAGTTAAGATATAGTGGGTTGCATAATGGATGGATGGATGGAAAAACATTACAATATGCAAGCTTTCAAAGCAACTCAGGCCTGAGAAAGAGGCCCTAGTTGCCTCGAACGCTTGCATATTGTAATCTTTTTAGTTAGCCAATAAAAGGTGCCATTTTGTTTGACTTCTCACTACATTCATAATGGCTAACACAGTACAACACTCTAGTACTGCAAAAAATACAAAGAATATTAAATTTAATGGCCAGTAGGTGAAGGGGCAATTGGCATCCATTGTTGGGACTGGGGTGAGAAGTTGGAAGGCAAATTTCCTGGCTAATCCCATTACTGATTATTGTGATGGCTGTCTACGGGATATAGGTATTTGCTGTCTTGCAAAAGAATCACTGCTTTGAAGTTTGAACTGTTTAAATATCCAAGCAATACAAAATTGTGATAACAGAACTGCTCCTTCTTTAGAAAATGTTTGTACTTACCTGAGTTAGAAATGAACATGTCTGGGATACTGGTTTCTAATCAGCATGTGTGTACTCATTGATAGTTGGTAACAATCCTTTTTGTTAACGTGTTTACATTATTTGTTAAGCCCAAGAAATGTGGATGTGCCACTGTTTAATTCATCATCATGTTGATCTAGGCAGGGACTGAAGGAGATTTAAACTTCTGGGCAGGAGAAGGCAGGGGCAAGGGACGGTCCACTGAGAACGCTGCGAAGACACTCACACAGAGCACAGGGGCAAACAACCAGTCTCAGGTATGTGGCTGGTATGACGTGAGGCACAAGGACAGCAAGAATTACCTCCAGGGAGGAAGAGACAGCTCCATAAGATGATGGTGGTTGTGAGTCCAGTGAGAGAGGAGATATGCATGAAAGGACTGAGCAAAGCTGGCAGATGAGAAGTGAGGTGTGTCTAGGTCACAGCAACACAAAGAGTCCAGAGTGGGGAAAAAAAAGAATGGTGAAGAGACGCTGGCAGGAATTCAACGATTTGACATAACTTCTGTTGGGAAAGGAGTGTCCGGTGAACAGAGTGCATTTGTGGACAGTTGGGTGATTAATTGTTGGGGTAACACAGTGCGCAAATTGGACTCTGTACCATTAAAGGTTGTACCCTCCACTTCATGTTTTTAATGGACTTTTAGTGTGTGACTGTGTGCTTTCCTGTTTTGAAAAGGGTTTCCATCCCTGATTTCGTTGGATTTTTATGTTCGTTTATCTTTTTAATGTACTTTATATTGTTTTGTGTAATAGAAGTTACTGTTGCTTTTCCTGAAATTTCTGCTGTGTCTTTCATTGTGTGTTTACTCACCTCCCAATTTAAAGAAACCTGTGTGCTATTATCGGTAAATTATCTGCTATTATCGTAGTCGGATATTTTAACAGTGTGTAGGTTAGATTACTTGTAAGTGTGACCTAAAACCTGTCACAGCTGGGCCACTTAAGCACAATCAGAGATGTGTCCTCACGCCACTCCAGCACTCTCTTGGGCTGTACGCTTTGGATCATTGCCATAATGAAAGATGAATCATCTCCCCAGTCTAAAATAATGGCATTCTGGATCAGGTTTTCTTCATGGAACTCTCTGTATTTGGACTGCATTCATCCTTCCCTCAATTCTGACCTGTCTCTCTCTGTCCATGAAACTGAGAAGAAGCCTCTTAGCATGATGCTGTCGTCACCATGCTTCACGGTAGGGATGGTATTAGGCAGGTGATGTGCAATGCCTGGTCTTGGCCAGACTTGGATCTTGAAGTTCTGTTCAACTGCAAACTACACCACGTTAGGTCAGTTTTCCTCTGGTTCAGTCCTGGGGGTCAGCTATGACTACAGGTTTTTGTTCCAACCAGTTTTACAATCACTGACTTATTTTACGAAAGGAGTTTGATTTAAGAGTTAATGTTCGATTGACTAGTCATTTATCTTCCCTTCTTCATACACAAAAGTCATGTTACATTTATAGGAAATTTAGGAATCCTGCATGTTTGACATTATTTTGCTTGATTAATTTTTGTCATGTTCCTACCAATTCCCTATTTTCCTGTGTACTGTTGCTCCCTTAACTGCAATCTCACACCTAGGCAAACAATACTGAATGGCTGCAGCTACTCATAGCTAGCATGCTCAGCAGTAAATAACAGCTAAATAATATGAATATTAGGAAGAGCTGACTGAAAATTGTTATGACGAAAATCTTAAAACCAAGATAAAGCAAACACATTAAATTATTTCTAATGCATCCTGCATACCAGTAAAAAATTAGCAAACCCAGTTGTGTTATTTGTGAATTGACAACAAAATATAGAAAAAGGGAAATAACATCTCACAATTAAAATGAGAGTTCAATTAAAAACAGAAGTTGGTTGAGATGAAAACCTGCAGCTGTAGAGGGCTCTTGGGACCGATCTTGCAAACCATCAAATCAGACTGGCTCCTTTGTCATTTATGTCTCATTTGTTATTTGGCTTTTGGTTAAAAAACAAGAAGCAACTAACAACAGAGAAGTAAAAGAAGCAATGAGGTGTTTGGGTATCTTTACAAGTGAGGTCATAAAAAAACGAAAGTCAAGGCACTTGCTTGAGCAATAATTGGCTGTGAATTAAGGAAGTGGGTTGGAACTAAACAAGCAGTCACTGCAGTCCACCAGCAGCCTGCTGTAACAGATGGTCTGGCATGTGTATGTAATACCAGTAAGACAGTAGCTGTTATCAAGTATGATTTATTTATTTATTTTTTTTTTTTGCTTTGCTCACTCAGCATTATATTTCTGTGCTTTTGAGATATTCTGTTTGATGATTTTGAGGGCAAGATATTCAGTTCTTGCATTTATTCCTTGCAATAGTGTGTGGTGTAGAGGTTTATAACTTATATTTTATCATTTCCACTATTATTTTGGCTTTGAAGGGCATCACTGCTAGATCATGGACTACCTGACCAACAGACTGCATTTTATGTGGCGGAGGGACTGTGTGTCAGAAATGGTGGTCTGTAATATTGGAGCACATCAGGGAACTGTCCTGTTTACCCTCAACTCAACAAATTTCCAGTACAATACCAGCATTTGCCATCTACAGAAAATTTCAGATGACTCCTCCATCATAGGCTGTATTAATAATGGAGACATGTCAGAGTACAGGAAGGCTGTTGAGGACTTTGTTTTGTTGTGCTGTTTCTGATAGGCAGCGATAGCTCCCTAGTTTGAATAAAATCTTTTGTAATTGCGGGGTTTTAAGTAACCAAAAACTATATAGATATGATATTAAAAGGCAATATCCCTCCCATAGTGATACAGCGGTAAAAATCACATAAGAGAAAATAACTTAGCTTTCTTTACTGACAATTTACGCGGCATTAGAGACGGAGGAAGCCATAGCAAGACAATACTTTTATCAAGGTGGGATCTCGATGTATACATTCTGCCATTTTCCGTTGCTGCGCTGGAAAGGTTTTTAGGACGGATGATGATATCACCTATCCGTCTGTCAGCTTCGAAGTGTTTGGCTGCTGTCCAAGTCTTTTTATACTGTTTTCTCCATATGCAGGCCCTTACTTTGGTTCCAAACAAGGGAAGGAGAGCATTCCATTTCATCTCTCATACTGAAATAGTACAATGCCTATTTTCATAGTTGTACCTTCTCTCTTCAAATGCTTGCCTAGCAGTTCTAAATGCTGAGAGCCCCTGTGTGCTAACTTTGGCCTGGCCTGTAGATGTGAGTGGATTTATACAATAAATATTGTACAGAGCACAGTGACATTACACTTATATTCTTATTACATGTGCGGGAACAACAACCTGCAACTCAACATCGGCAAGACAAAAGAGCTAGTATACGAATGAGCCTCTGAGACCAATCAGCATTCAGGGGCAGGATGTGGAAGTGGTGCAGAGCTACAGTACTTGGGGATCCATATAAACAGCAAACTGGACTGGCATGAAAACTCAGTGGTGCTGTATAAGAAGGGCTGGAGCAGACTGGACTACCTAAGGATACTCAGGTATTTTGATGTGTGCAGCAAGCTGCTGGAAATGTTCTACCAGTCCACAGTGGCCAGTGTGGTGTTCTACACTGCAGTCTCCTGGGGAAGCAACTTAAGCTTAAAAGAAGCACAATACCTGAACAAACTTATCAGGAAAGCCTGCGCCATCACAGAGCCAATCCTGGACACACTGGAAGCTGTTGTGGAAAAGGGGATAGTAGCAAAATTGGATGCCATCATGAAAAGTCCTCTTTATCACCTCCAGGAGATGCTCTCTTGAAGCACTTTTAGCCACAGGCTCATTCCACCACAGTGTGCTAAGAAGCACATCTAGGGGTCTTTTCTGCCTACTGATGTCAGGCAATGCAAAGCTTCCTCCCAATGTACTCTTGGTTCATTGTATAAAATACAATTACTGCCTAACTGATTGATTGATTGGCTGTATTATTTGTCCAGTGAGTCTGCATCCTTGTCTTTTGTTTCTCCTGCTGTGTGCATCTGAATTTTCCCATGGGATTAATAAAATGTATTTAATCTAATCTATCTAATCACTATTTTGATCTCCTATTGGTGAGACTCTGACACTATCATTAGGGGCAGAGTTATGGAGGTTGTGACCCTGACACTAACAACACGATGAATTTAAAGGTTGTCCTCATGCACGAGTACACTATTCAAACTTAGAGACCCAAAGAAGCTCTTGTTTTGCTATTTTCTATTTTGATCTGCAGGTATTTGGCCTTGTTTTCCCATTTTTGACTTTGATTTTGTCTCATGATTTGGTTTTGTTATAAAATGCTCTTGATTTCTTGGTTTTCACCCTTGCTTCCATTTACGACTTTCATTTCCAGTCTCCAGATGTGTCTTATCATTAATTTTCTATCTTGTTTTGCACAATAGTAGTGTACAGTATATTAAAAGAACTACGGTAAAACAGAATGGTGCCCCAAGTGAGCGCAGGCACCTACGTATAAAAAGCAGAGATGAAGTCATGCAAAATGTTTTCCTTTTGCCTTTACTTGTTTTAAATGACCCTAAGGAGATTGTGTTCTTCGTGAATGTTAAATAAAGTTCCTTCTTTTGTCTCCTATACTGTCAACTGGCCATACTTTATATCTTATTTTCACAGGAATTTCTAATAGTAAATTGGTAATTGTCTAATCCTTTGTAAAATGTACTGTCTCTCCCTTAGTGGAGGTCATCTCCTTCCTTGGCCACTTTCCAATGGTGCTGCTGCTTATTTTCAAGTCTCCCACAGCTTCTTCCTTTCTGCCTTGTTCCCTACCAGCACATTCACGCTCCCAAATCCACCTCACTCTGCTCACTTGTGGTCAAAAACAACAGCTAGCTTCATTCACTTTCTCCAACACTGTGAGCCAATCTACCCTACTGTAGGATCCTTTTCAAGACTACCAGTAGCCATATATCCAAGCCAATGAATTTAAGCAAGGCAGTGCTCTTTAAGTGTTTGATTATCTTTGCTCTCTCTCCTTCTCTTATTCACATACTTTCACACAAACACACACACACACACACACACACTCCCTCTGCATGACTTCATGGAATTTGCTTAAACCCACTCTTACAATGTCTCTCTCCAAGGTTTGTGTGGCCCACCACAATTTTGATTCTTAGAAATACCACTACTAGCTTTTTTTCATTCTAAGCAGAGAAGATTTTACTGTTGAAACCTGCATTTCGGACTTTAGTGTACCCAATTTTGTCCTGTTTTTCTCCACTTGTACTTTGTTTTTAAGAATATAGATATAGGAATAAAAGTTGGTGGACCAATGATCAAATGACGATCAAGTGATAATAGCAAGTACAAGGAAAGGCCTACAAATTATGTTGACTGCTCTAAATACCATAGCAGAGAACATCAAAATGAACATTATACTAAAGGATACAGAAGTTATTAAGATATGAAAGAAAAAAATGATGGAATGTACAATAAGTAAAAGTTAACAAAAAGTTGTTAGAATGAGTGTGACAGTTTAAATACCTTAGGGGCACAATCCCAGATAATGGTCATTGTGAGAAAGAATTGAGAATTACAGTGGCCAAAAATGTGTTCAACAAAAGAAAAGTCCTCACCATTGCATTGAATCGAGAACTAAAAAATGGTAAAGAACTAGGGGTGTTTTACTTTATGGAGCAGAGACTTGGATACTAAGCAAAGCAGATATTAATTATTTGGAAGCTTGTAACTGAAGAAGAATGGAGAGATTAAGTTAGGCAGAAGGAGTGAATAATAAAGAGGTACTGAGAGGAGTAGGAGAGGAAAAGACATTAGAACAGCTGAACTAAAACAGGGGAGAGAGTTGGGACATGTACTTAGGAATTATGGTGTTAATTTAAGGGATTAGAAGGGAAAAGTCTGTGAGAGACAAATAATTATCTTACTGGATATTGTTAACAATATTAAAAAGCACCAGAGTATGAAATGATTTCACAAGTTGGAGTTGGCATTCTGTTACAAGGACCTGTCCATAGGTAGAAAATTAATGAATGACTTGGCTTTTGTATTTCCTACATTATCTTACCATTATTCTGACAACACCATTTGCCGCTTGGTTTGTTGGATGATCACTGTCATTTTGTGCCTATCTACACACAACTGGACCAAATATCATCACTTAATATGTTGCATGTCACCTTTGGTTTTCTCCCAATCTCTATGCCCCTAGAGAATTGACTTTTAGGGCACTAAATAACAAAGATGGGGATGAGTGTAACATAGAGGGATACACATTTTTTAGGAAGGATAGACAGAACAGAAAAGGAGGTGGGGTTGCTGTTTATGCCAAACAGGGTTTAAATGTAAGTCATCTTCAGTTGGATGATGAGCCCCATCTTAGTGAGGATATGTGGCTTCGCCTGGAAAATATTAGGGAAAGAGGTCTTATTTTAGGAGTGTGTTATAGACCACCCAATTCAGACAGTAATTTCAACACACATCTTTTTAGTAATATCAAAAAGGCAAGTTTACAGGGGGATATTATAGTCATGGGGGACTTTAATTATCCAAATATTAACTGGGATAACCTTGCAGATGGAGGAGCACAAGAGCAGGAGTTTTTAGAAGTAATCAGTGACTGTTTTTTAACACAGCATGTTAAAGTACCAACACGGGGTGAAGCCTGTCTGGATTTAGTATTCTGTAATAATCATGATAGAATTGAGGGTGTAGAGGTGATTGAACCACTAGGGTCAAGTGACCATAATGTAATACAATTCTCAGTATTTTGTAATAGTACAGATGCAAAGACTAAAATTGTTAAGTTGAACTTTGGTAGGGCTAATTTTGAGCAGATGCGACAAAGTCTAAGTAGGATAGACTGGGATAAGCTTTTAAATGTGGAGACAGTCGAGGAGCAGTGGAACAGGTTTAAAAATGTTTTACATGTAATGCAGGACAGATACATACCTAAATCTGGAATTAATAGGAAACTAAAAAAAACTCCACGATGGATTAATAAAGATTTAAAAAAGAAGTTGCAAAGGAAAAAACTGCTGTATAAGGCATATAAGACTAATGACTGCAAAGTGAATCATAGAGTGTAGCAGATGCCCTAAACTTACATTTTTCTGAGGTGTTTACAAGTGAGCAAGTGGATAACCTCCCAGAGGTAAACGCAACTACTAAGGAGGTACTGAGGGATTTGGAAGTTGTAGAGGAAGAAGTGCTGCTCAGATTAAATAAGATGAAATCAAACAAATCACCAGGCCCAGATAATATTTATCCTCGTGTTCTTAAGGAGGCTAGTGCGTACATATATAAACCCTTGACACATATTTTTAGGAAGTCACTGAGCACTGGAGAGATTCCGAAGGACTGGAAAATGGCAAATATCATCCCATTATATAAAAAGGGTGACAGGGCAGATCCAAGCAACTATAGGCCAGTAAGCTTAACATGCATCACAGGAAAATTAATGGAAGGAATTATTAAGGATAAGATTGAGCAACACATGGCAAGGACAGGAGTTATTCTGACCAGTCAGCATGGGTTCAGAAGAGGGAGGTCGTGTTTTACTAACATGTTGGAATTCTATGAGGTTGCAACAAAAGCATACGATCAAAGTGGAGCATATGATATTATTCATCTGGACTTTCAGAAAGCATTTGATAAGGTGCCACATGAGAGGTTGGGCATCAAATTAAAAGAAGTGGGAGTTCAGGGTGATGTTTTTAGATGGGTGCAGAATTGGCTCAGACACAGGAAGCAGAGGGTGATGGTGCGAGGAAACTCATCAGAACTGGCCGATGTTAAGAGTGGTGTTCCAAAGGGGTCAGTGCTAGGGCCGCTGCTATTTTTAATATATATAAATGATTTAGATAGGAATATAAGTAACAAGCTGGTTAAGTTTGCAGATGATACCAAGATAGGTGGATTAGCAGATAATTTGGAATCCGTTATATCATTACAGAAGGACTTGGATAGCATACAGGCTTGGGCAGATTTGTGGCAGATGAAATTTAATGTCAGTAAATGTAAAGTATTACACATAGGAAGTAAAAATATTGGGTTTGAATACACAATAGGCGGTCGGAAAATCGAGAGTACACCTTATGA
>JANRMT010062834.1:34270271-34283306 GCA_026402145.1 Polypterus bichir lapradei | reverse complement strand
ATAAAGAAAGCCTTCAAGAAAAACCAGTTGTATTTGTGCTGCGAGTATAAAAGACAGTATCAGCTTACTCACTTTCTTTTTGTATGCCCTTAAACTGCTGTCATCTGAGGTAATGATGCTTTTTCAGTAATCCTGCTTTTTCATCCAGGATATTGTTAGCCACTCCTGGATGCAGTACACTGAAAGCATGATAAAACATTCATATGTCTGTTTTCACAAAATGATCAATGAAAGGAAACGCTGCAGTAGCCCTGCTTAGGAAAATGAATTTAAATGGAATAGAACAGGTATGCAGATAGAGGGAAAGTGCCATTCAGGCAGCCAAAACTACAGTTTGATTTATAAGACACACCACTAGCGAGGTGCTAAATCAAACTATCAAGCTATCTTTGTCCCAGAAAGTAAATTTTTATTTAATAACTTTTTAAAGGGTTGACATGGTGGTGCAGTGGTAGCACAGACCTGGGTCCATGTTTCCCCTTTGTAGAGTTTGCATGTTCTCCCCTTGTCTGCGTGGGTTTCCACTGAGTGCTCTGTTTTCCTCCCACTGTTCAAAGACATGCCGGTTTGGTGAACTGACTAAACTGATCCTGGTTTGTGTGTGTGCTGGGTTTGTTCCTGCCTTGTGTCTCATGCTAGCTGGGATGTGCTACACCCAAAGCAATCAAACCCATATCTGGATTAAGTAGGTTATAAAGCGAAATGACAATTTTTTTAAAGAGAATGTGTGACAACAATATGTTTTACAGGCACTACAAATTGACATGCTTAATCCACCAGTGTGCAATTACTGTGTTCAAAAATTAGCATAAGCCTAATGCAACTTTCCAGTAATTTATTTAATTCAGATTTAGGGTAGATGCAGCCACAGCCTATCTGACAGCACTGGGCACAAGGCAAGATCAACCCCAGATTGGGTGCTAGTACATCACTCATACCCAAATGGGTGAACTTAAAACTTACAATTAACCTAACATACAAGAGAAAGTAGGGTGAAATTACACCTTTTCCTTGCCTGATGAAGGGGCCTTAAGCTGCCTTGAAAGTTTGCATTTATAATTTATTTAGTTAGCCAATAAAATGTGTCATTTCACCCTACTTTCTCCTGTATTAATCTATGGCTAACACGGTACAACATTCTACTGCTAACATACAAGTCAGAGTACACTGAAAAACAACCAGACAAACTCCACCAACAGAGGGAATCTCATCTGGAAGCAAATTAATTTGAAATAGTCCTTTCAATCTCAAGAGATAACTGAATTGACAATTAACAATAATTATAAGTACTGAAATGCTGATGTGTCACAGTTCCAGTGTCCTAGGTTTGAATCCCGGGCAGAGCACTGTCTATGTCCAGCTTGGTTCCCTTGTTTGCACTTTTCTTTTCTTGCTGTATCTCATGACTCAAATTGATTAGATTGGCTAATCTAAATGGGCACAGTGTGAGTGAAATTATGGGTGTGAGTTTGTATGAATGTGGCCTATGCTTGACTGGTATACCAGCTGGGGTTATTTTTACATATGACAAGAAGCAGACTGGAATAGCTAAGTCTCCTATGCAAAAACCACTGCTGCGTCCTTGTCAGATGAGCGTACCTATCTTTGTTTGTTTTGTGCACAACAACACAGAAACAGACAGATGATATGGTTCCATGCCACCAGACTCACAGTGTTTTACCTCTTGCCTGGTAAGTTGTTAATGTATTTATATACATCCCTTTGACCTAATTTATAACTAAAAGACCCTACTGTGAAAGCAATAATAATACCAATAATTGCATGAAAACAATTACACTCTTAATCAGTTTGTACTGCTCATTCAGCTTGTACCTCCACCTTCATCGCTTTTTATCTCTTAACTGCTCGGCCATGGTTATCTGATACCAACGATCATTCTGTAGCTAAGCTACTTGTATTGTTTTGCTATTACATTTGTTGTATAAAGTTTCACAGTATTGTCTACTAGATTTGGCAGAGGTAGGAAATTTATGCATGGACATTCTGAGTCAGAAACTTAAAAATAACAATAGAAATAATAAATCACCTGCACCAGTATGTGGGTGTGAGCACAGCTGCTGCACATATGAGTGTCACCATTCTAGATATTCATTTCCTTATTGGTGATGTCAACTTGATAATGACCTGGTACAAAAAGATGTCTGACTGACAAGTGGTTGCCAGGGGTAAGACAGCAATGTGAATGTACAGGACAGCCTGTAAATGACCTCCAACAGTGATAGGGGACAACATTCACAGGCCATGCACATGTACTGGATATCCCTGAAGTACAATAAGCAGAGATGTCATTACACATGGCAGAGAGACAAAAAGAGAAAAGAGCCATCTAAGTAGGATTATGCACAATTCCTTTGGGGTGCTAGAGAAGAGGTGACCCAGCAGTAGCCAGACATGTCTGTATTTTTGCCAAGTGATAGAATATGGCTAGTGATTTCAGGCAAATTGTCATAAGACCTCCTTGCTAACAGTTGTTTAGCCTATCATTGCTAGATAATGCAGGTTTCCCAGTCAAGGGTGAGTCCAGTGAGCACCAGTCCATTACACTCCGGCCTAGGTGATAAGGAGCAGCACACAGTCATATATTTTTAAAAATGGGCCAATGACAGGATGCATTTCAGATATGGTCCAGTATGTTGACAAAAGAGAACAAAAGCAGGCCTGTTCCTAATCTAGCAAATGATTCTGCAGCTTGGGTGGAAATGGAGGAGGTATGAAGTCACAATATAAAAAAAATTTAATTTTAGTGTAAAGTTGGGATTCAAGAGAATGGTCGATTCAGTGCTGCTTTTAGATTGATCTATTCACCCTATCATTGTATTGGGGGGAATTTGGATATTGGGGAAGCTATGAACTGCTGAGGCAGGCCCAGAGTTGTATATGTGAGTTTTCCTAATAATTTTACTTCTGGGCAAAGAATTTCGCTGTGAGTGTGCTCCTTCCTGTAACATTGGACAATACTGTTAATTACTGTAATGTGTTTATTTCTAAGGTTTCCATTGTTATTCCTATCACTGTTAATTTCCTGTTGAAGCTAGTGGTGACCTATTTGTAATAAAATTACAAGTAAAATGAAGCATGATGACAAGAACCTTCAAATTTGCCATCATTCTTGTCTTATTTCTCATTTGCTTTGATATCTTTGTATGCTGATTCAACATGATCTGACTATATCTTATGTAATTCCATGGCATTCCTTCTGCTTGATGGCTGACATGTCTACAATAATTTTAACTGAAATTCAGATGCAAAGCAATTTACTGCCAGTAAGTCAACCATACAGGAATTGGTCTTGGCATCAGTGGTGTAATGTAAAATACTGGAGAATATAAACTACAGACAACTACTAGCACCAGTAGTGTGTTAGGATTACAATAATAGGATCAAGTTCTCAGCATATGTCAGTGACAACTAGGATGTGGTATCAAAGGTGGTGGGCTACACATATGTGTGTATTAAGGAGTTCAATGGCTAAAGGAAAACAGTTAGGAAATGTTCTGCGCTCTAAGTAACAATGAACTGGTACAGTCTATGGGATGGCAGACTAATTTCTAATTTCTGGATCTATTTAGCCAAATACAGCATTTAGTGGAGCCTGACCTTATTCTAGCATCATTAGATGTAAAGCAGGAATTAATCTTGGATGGGTTGCCAATCCGTTGAAGCAAAAACATTCCCAACTTCAAGGCAGTAATAAACCCTTGAGCAAATTTTTTGGATGTAAGAATAAACCATATCACCAGGGGTCATAAATAGAAATGCATTTTAGTTACTAAAATGTTTGTAGTGTGTCATCACTTGGAATGACAGAGACATAGCAAATGGACAGACTCATAGATAGATACTCAGGCACTTATTCTTTAATTAAGGTGGAAATTTCTCTAGATCATTATTTTAATGTGGGTTAATAATGATAATAATCTGAAATCAAGAGAAGGACAGCCATTCAATTCATTTAAATATTTAAGCCCTGTTACAGTATGTATAGCCAAAGGAAGCACTCAGTTTGTTTAATTTGTGTTTCCATTCTCATTCACTGCCTTTGCAGCAACACTCACTTTGTATCGAGGGGAGGAGAATCAGGGCAAAATTATCATCACAGGTTTAGCCCCATTCTTACTTTTTAAAAGGGATGTCTTTCTGCCAAACTGCAAGAGACAAAATTTTATTTTAAGAGAGGATCATTTCTTGAAATTGCTTCGCTTGCCAACCCCAGGGCAGGTGCTACGCACTAGCCACTTCACGGCTCTGCCGCTCGCATATGGGGAAGTGGCTGTACAATTTAAACAGTTTGTTATTTTCATGGGAACTGCTACATATGCATAATAAAACTAACTATTTTACATTACAGTGAGAAATTAACCATAGTAAAAAATAGTAAAACGCAATTGAAATTGAAAGAAAATTATGTTTCATGTTGCGTTAGAGGTATTCATTGCATTATACATTTTCGTTGTGTTTGGCTTTGAAATTAACACACAATTACTTTTTAAACTTACACTTTTACTATGCAACTTCAGTAAAACAAAATTTAGAATAAATTTTTCATCAATATCGCATTGAATTTTGATTTCGTGTTTGGACTTACATCATGACAACGCATTGTATAACTGCCAGTGAGTCAATATCGTTTCTTTCTCTCTAATAAATAAATTGACTTTTTTGATTGTTTGTCCCTGTGATTTGTTAATTGTCATAGCAAAAGCTATTCTAATGGGAAACTGTAAACATTTTAATATGAATGGCATATCAAGATCTCTTTTGGTGTCTAATGTTATCCGCAGAAGATTTACTACATAACCTTTCTTGTCGGCAGTTAAAATTTTACATGTTAGAATTGTTCAATCAATATTGAATACAACTAATCTTGTCCTATTGCATAGCCCATCACTCATACATAAATTATGCAATAACATTATGATACATCCTTCTTTCAACAGTAATTGGGTCGATGGAAGACTGGATGGTATTAACGGTTGTAGACATTCTACGGGATATTGTAAGTTGATGTTTTCATCTTCCACACTATCACCACCAACTGTTTCAGCATAGTCTATTGATACGCATTTAACCAATTTGCAGTGTAACCGATCGTCAGTTGTCATATTAATTTGTTTGACTTCATCGTTTCTCGGTGCTAGGATTGCCCATGTACTCATTTCTTCTGTTGATAACCCTTTGGGATGAAATTCTTCAATAAGATTTGGACATAATAAGTCCTCTTTTATTGGGAACTTAAACTGAGGAAAACATAAAAATTTATAAGAGCTGAGAGTGCAGGAACTGTGTCTGACAAAAGCATTCACACGAATGAGAGGTGAGAGGACCGTGGGCGTGGGCATGGGCCATTAACCGGAAATGGTTGAGAGGATAGTGGGACCCCCTCTACCAACTTGAAAACATCTCTTGGCAATAGTCTTATCTTGTCTCAAGATTTTCTTTTATAATAGAGATAATATTCACTGTACTATGCACATTGTGTTTGATCAGTCTTATTTCAGGTTTCCCAAGCATCTTTAATGCAGTTGTCTGTAAAAAACCTTATACTATACAAATAAAAATTGACTGGTTAAAATCTAAATGTTACAATCATCATCTTTTCACAGTTCACAGTTTCTTCTTGGTAATCTATAAACACAAACAGACTAAAAAAGTAGGAAAACCAAAATAAGAATGCAATTTCAAAAATTAAGGTGATGCATACCACAACTTGACTCTAAGCAGGGTCAGAATGAGTACAGGATTTCAAAGCTCTTTGAAAATTTTACAAAAAACTAATACCCTCTTTAGATGATGACCCACCCAACTTATAACAAAAAAAATCATGTAATTATATGGTGGGGGGATATCAGGTCAGAGAAGTGAGTTTTCTGTCCATGTTATCATGACTTGAGCTAAGGAGTTCCCCACTAACTTGTCTTTGGGGCTCAACATTTCCTATAAGGCCTTAGAACTTTGGGATTCCAGGGAGACCATGCCATGGTTATTGTTATATTAGGTGAGAGTAGAGAGTAACAGAAAGAAGTTGTTGTAACCCTGTTATTTTGAAAGTGTGTTTTTAATGCATGCATGCTTTTTTTCTCAACGTCTAGGTCATATAGAGATGGGGCTAAAATACAGTTATTCGAATTTTGAACTTGCATAAAAAGAAGAGTCTCTGTGGTCCTATAATCTGGTCAAGACTATACATTACATTGACTCACTTCCTTGTGATGCAAGTAGCCTCAAATTACTAATAAACAGAGAAGTATTTTCTGTAAAAACAATTGGATATGTGTTATTAATAGATATGTACATACTGTAAATCATATGAAAGTGCATCAGTTAAAAATTCTGAAACATATTTTGAGAAAGTGGCTTAGAATGGTCAAGGGGAATGACTTTCAGGTGCCTTCAAATAACACCTCTAATGACATGGGAAGTGTGGTTGAACCATTAGCTATATTATTTCTGACAGGGCTAGAGTAACATTCTTTTCCACTGAGGATATTATTCAGAGATGTGTAAAAAGTCAAAGTAAAAAAAACAAAATTAATCAAAAAAGAAATTAACTGAGTGAAGTCGCTATTCATAAGTTTCTATTTTACATAAAAAATCCTCCAAACCAGGATGTCTATAAAACAATTCTGTCATTAAGTGGGTGAACACTTGATAGGCAATGACAGATGCAATAACATACACTCAAAATTGGACAGAGACTGTCATACTTATTAACCTTTCCCACAGCACAAGGTCCATCAGGCAGCCCCTTATTAGGTGCCACAAAAGGGGTAATGTGGTGAACAAATGTGGTGAAAGGTCGGTACTCAGTGTCTAAATCTGACATGCCCAGCGATTTTCAGTCATTTAAATTGACATGGTCTGGTGATATGATCAACATGCAGTCAGCAAGTATGACACACCTCATGACTAAGTCACATAATGTGACATCAACTTTAAGTGACAAGTGACATAAGTGACATTAGAAAACATGCCTCTTTGCTAACGATCTTGAGCATATACAGTACAGCTGCAAAACATGTCAACCAGCTCCCCTTTTTTAGCAAGTTAGTTTCTATCTAGCATAGTGTTATGATTTGTATATTTTAAAAACTGATTTCTCTTTGTATACATTTTTCCATATTTGAGAAGGTGGTTGTAGGGGTTTTGTTACACGGAGAACTGAATGTATATTTACTTCTGGTTTCTAGATTTACCATTTTACTAAGTCATTTTCTATTTTCATTATGTTTTTGTAGTTACTGCAATGCCAGTTTGTTTCTCAAATAGTCACTGCCATTTTGTGGGTTTGTTGCCTAGATGTGACGGTTGGTCATTGTGGGCATAGACTCAGAGGTAGAATGATTGTATAAAAATAGATAATTGACTACCACACCCAGGACTATGGATATTGTCAAAGAACTTTGGCTTTGCAACATTTTCTGCTTATAATTTTGAGCTTTTGCTAATTTGCTTTGTTTATAAATTGATTCTTGGTTAGTGTTTTGGTTTACACCAATTTTTCACCTGGTCTGTTCAAAATATTAGCACACTTGTGGCCTGCCTTTCACAGAACATCTATGGAGTAACTGCAATAGTAACTTTCTTCTCTCTGTTTTAAAATTTTGTTCTCCATCATTTGTTAATTTTGAACTTTTCTGCTAATTGCTCAAGTATATTTTGTGTTTATTCATTTTTGCAGGCCAAGAAGATGTCACTTTGCTTGACCAATAACAAATGATTCGGCACATTTTAGTTTATACATTTAACTTACCTCTGAAACAGGTCACTCCTTAATGTGATGCATTCAGGGTGCCAATTACTTTCACTAAATCTGAGTTAGAGCGAAGCAACTATCCCTATGGGCAGAGTTCAAGTACCCTAATGGAGATCATTGTGAGATTGACAAATGAATTGTTACAGCTGTTCCGATTTTGCTAATATTGTAGAGGAATGTAATGATAAAGCAGGAAGTAAGTCCTTCAGGGTAGATCTTGCTTTACACGTTAAACTTCATTCCTCTTTCTCACCAGTGGGCAGGTGTTCTTGGCAGTGACTGTAAGTAGATGCAAAGGATAGGAGATCCCTTTGTACGTTTGCTGGGCTCACACTCCTTGATAGTTGAGGATATTAACAATGAAGGAGTACCTAAGATTAGAACCATTGCTTCTCTGCAATATGATGGACCAATTCAAGAGTTTGGGGCAAGAAATGAAGATGATCCCTAGACACCTCTCTTAGGAGGTACATGAGACTTGTATTACTGGGAAAGTATCTGGGGAAAGACCCTAAAGAAATTATATCTCTCAGCTGGTTGGGGAGCACCTGGGATTTCTCCAGAAGTAGTGGAAAATGTTGCTGACAACACCATCATCTATTGTCAGATGCAGTGTCGGTCAACGTGTCTCTCATCAGGATAAGCAAACACAGAGCAAAGGGAAGCTAAAGAGAAAGAGTAGATGAGTGTTTTTCATTGTTATCAGTTAATAAGCAGGGTGTTCATTAACTCATTTCATCTGGATTTCCGCTGATTTTCATCCTTTGTAATGTTTTTGACTGTGATCTACAAAGACTGCCTTCTGTAAATCATTTGCACTTTTCTTTATCTGGCCTCTTTATTTTGTCTCAACATTGATTTATACCGGTGGCACAATACCCATTTGGTTACTAATGCTTCCTAACAGTGCTCAGACTTGATTTTTAGCTGAATGACAATTATTACATTATTATATTATTATCACAAAGATTACAACCTGCCTGAAGAAGGGGCCTCAGTTGCCTCGGATGCCTGCTAATTGTAATCTTTTCAGTTAGCCAATAAAAGGTGTAATTTTGCTTGACTTCTCAAAGCATCCACCGTGGCTAACATGGTACAACACCCTACTACTACAGCTGAGTAACGGTCAAATATTCAAAGATCACATAAACTCCAGCGGCTCAAAATACTTACCAAGGACAAGCAGTTAGGATGAGTGGTAAATATAACATGAACTGTTTTCATGTAGCAACAGATATAAGGCAAGAAACACTTATGGATGATGTGCCAGGTCACCACAAACACACATACATGACAGGGAGGTTAAGGGCGGTTAGTAAAAGTAATAGCAGGTCCTGGGATTGTTGAAGGAAAAAACAGACTGAAAACATACAAGGGCCGTCAAAAAGGTAGGTGTTTAGGAGATCAAACAGGCACTGGGATGTGGCACTGCTACTTCTCAAGACACTTTTTTGTGAATTCAGCTTTTGAACAGTACAAGTGCAGATTGTGACTACTGTAAAATGATTCTGTGAATGTATGTTTGTTTTTGACCTCATGAATTGTTTATAAGAAGAAACTGGATCTGTAAACTTTTCACCATTCTTTTGGTTGAGAAAACACTGAGGATCTCAGATAAATTATATTGTAACTCAGGCATGAAGTCAAGGAGACATACTAATGATCAGAGTTTTGGTAATTATGTTAAGTGCTTTCTGCATGTGGCCATTGGAACAATTAAGACTACTTAACTTCAAAAAAGACATACTTAATATTTGTATGGAATCCACATGCTGCTACAGTGCTTTACTATAAAGAATAAAATAAAATGACTAACTTGTAGCCTGAGGTACTCTAGCAGGTTGGGAGCATGTACTGATTACAGGTGGTTTTGAAAATCTAATTAGACTGAGGTGAATTTTACACTTGGCTTTCAATGAAATCGACATTACAGTGACCAAGTGTTAATTAAAACTCAGATATTAATGTTATAAGACCTTATGCATATATGGACTAAAGTTTTACAGGACTTGTAAAGAAACATAATTGAAGTCAGTGTAGTCTACTGGCTAAAATATTAAACCATAAGAAATAAAGCTGTCAGTTAAATTCTCACTAATCCCTTATTTTGTAATGGCTAGCAGTTAGTGTTCTAGTTAGAAACTATTATATACTTTAAGTAACTGTATTTATGATTTGTAATTGACTTTCAATAAAAGCATCAGAATAATAAGAATCATAAAAGCAGATATTTGGAATTCTGAACAAATTTTAGCAAAATTCTATATAGAAACTGCATATTTATTTAATTATAAAATGCATACGATGCAAGAAATAAAAAATACTGACCATAAATACAGGGGAAATCTTATATATAAACTTCAACGCGTGGAAGTGTGTGTGTCTCTCTGGCCCAGAAGTGAGAGGTGGAGTCGTGCTAAGGGCTCCACCTCCGAAGATACGCAAGTGAGGCCAGCACATCATCAAAATGAAACATCCGTAAAGAGAGTCAATCGTTTATCAGCTAATACAGAAACATGGCGAGCACTATCTATCACATCAGCAAAACAGTGTTCATCCTACTTTTACTCCCGCTGCTAATACACAAGCGAGGCAAACATGTTGGCAAAATGAAACCTCCAAAGAAAGACAGTTGCTTAGCCACTAATGTGCAAAAAATGCAAGCATGTTAGCAAAACAAAACCTCCTAGGATAGAGATGCCCAGAGTAGTTCCTTTCAATCACCTGACATCTCTATATTTCAATTTTTTTTCTGACGATTTCAATAGTTTCTAGGACCCCGGGCTTTTTACACCCTCTCATCTCAGGTTATTAATATGATCCTTTAGGTTAGTTGCTTTCAGTCAAGGTCCTAGAGGACCACTGTGATGTCAAGAATTTTTCTGGGATCCCCAAAACTGAAGATGCAGTCCTGGTTCAGGAAGACAGGTTTTTTCCAATGAATTTCTTAACTCAATGTCAATCTCGTTATTACCTCAACTATTTGTTTAATTAGACATCTGGCTTTTCTTGTTTGCTGTCAAAGAAAATGAAAATGAATAATGATATGACTTTTATTTTCTGAAGTTCAGAAGGTTACTTCCTGCTGCAATGACATTAAGGATATAGGGATCTCATAATTTTAGGTTTTTTGGCAAAATTTAAATTCACTTGGCTGCCAAGCATTTTGAGTTCTTTGTTTTTTAGATTTTTAAAATTTTTGTAACAATCCAAGATATGGCAAAAGAAAAACTGATACATGGGCACAAGCAGCTGTTTAATGGTTCTTGAAAGGACTGTTTATTATCTGTTTAAGAAAAGGACTCTATAACCTTGGCCTTTAGAGACAACACACTTCTTCTTCAAGGGGATCGCCATCCTGTCAGGTCTTCACACCACACCAGCTGTCTGTTTTAACCAATACACTAGACTAGCTTGCTCAAATTATTAAATTTATTTAAAGAAAAAAAAACTTGCTGTGACTCGTCAGGACCAGGCCTGTCCTCCAGTGACATTCTATACATCTTCTATACATCTTCTACAACTCCAAGATGGCCAGTGCGATCTTCTGTGGTATGCTGGGCTGGTGACATTACTTCAAGAGAGGCCCACCAAATCAACAAACTAATTAGAAGAGCAGACTCAGTTATGGGACACACTCTGAACCCTCTGGAGTTCATAGCAAAGGAGAGAATGAGTGCCATGATGCACATGCTCTCTCTCTGACACAATAACACTGCAGACTATCAGTCGACAAATCACTCAGTAGAAGTGTGTCAAGAAACGTTGAGGGGGCTCCTTTATACCAACAGAAATATATCTGCACGATGCGTCACTGTGACTGTGACAGCCAAGTCAGAACGTTTCTTTCTTTTGAATTGTTTTGCTTTATAATCATTCTGGTGTGTGTTCAGACCAAAATGTGTGTGTATATTTATGTATTTTTTTATTAACTTACTTATCAACCTATTTATTTATTTGTTTATTTAGAGAGCTTCTGTAAAAAGCCAACTGTCCCCCTTGGGACAAATAAAGTTCTATCTATCTATCTATCTATCTATCTTAGATCATCAGTGTGCAGTTTTAAATTATCATAATTTCAGTTGTATGCATAATAATGTCAACCTGAAAAGAACACTGTAAATTGTAATTATTTATTTTATCATTTTTTAATAATAAATTTTTAATAGTTCAATAAATGGTTCATTACTCTTTTTCAGAATTGTGAATGACCCAAGACTGCAATAAAAGAGAAAATAAACTGTTTCCTCTGTTTGACCAAGCTAAATTCCATCATTGCGGTCCAAAGGAGATTTAGAAACCCGTTACAAGAAGGATGCATTACATGGTTTAATACTGTAATTAAACCACATCCTTTAGATGAATTGTGGACTAGGATAATAATGAGATTCAGGTGACTACTGAAAATCAGCTGCAAAAGGTATTTGTAGAACTTCAGAATTACATCACAATTTGTGTACATGATAATGGTGACATGTTAAAAATGACCAATCTCAAGAACAAAGTTTCATGAAAATATGCTAAATTCATTCAGTAACCTTTTTTTACAGATTTGTTTTATCATTTACAGAACTGAAGATATTATTATTTAAAACAGAAATATATATACCAGTAACGGACATTCTGAGTCAGAAACTTACGATAATACTGTATGATAATGTGCAGTGAATACACTTGACTTGAGCATTCATAGTTTTCATACTCTTTCTCTGTACGTTTAGCATTCGTTTGCTCAGAGGTTGATGCGCTTGTTGCTTTCTGACAGAGCAGTTCTGCTTTTCTCCACCCTAGTGGTCCGCTTCTTCTCTTTTTTCGTTGGCATCTTTTCGCGATAAAAGTGATTAAGACAGTGTTTGTGTTGAAATTACTTAGTATGTTTTCCTTAATTTTTCATTTAAACTGGCGCCTAAGTCTTCAATATGCCTCAAGAATGATTTAAGATATAAAGAGGTAGGGGAAGTGATGGTGAAGGTGGTAGGGATGAAAATGGTGCCCGTACGCATGCACCCTGCCGGCAATTGCCAAGAGCTGATTCTTCAATAAAATAAAATAAAAATAAATAGAGGAATAACCTTTGAGGTCAATCATCACCTTGAAAGTGGATAGTAGACGACACATAGTATATGTGTACCACATTTCAGGTCAATAGTTCAAACGGTTTGCAAGATTGATTCAAAATCCTGGACAGACATACAGACAGCCACGGTAGCGTATTAAATATATATATATATATATATATATATATATATATATATATATAT
>JANRMT010062834.1:34213186-34270171 GCA_026402145.1 Polypterus bichir lapradei | reverse complement strand
ATATATATATATATATATATATATAACACTAATGGTACTGCTATGTATACAGTATACTTGGGCAATTTATGTGCCACATATGGAACATTTGTTGAACATGATGGCGAACAGGTTGAGACATTCCTGTAAATCATCTTGAACATATGAAGTATGTTTTGTGAATGTATATATATATATATATATATATATATATATATATATATAATACAGTAGTACCTCAGTATATGTCTGCTTTGGAATAAGTCCAACTTGGTATACGTCCTGTTTGGACGGGAAAAATTTTGCTTGGTATACGGCCTTTGTTTGGAATACAACTCGTGTGCTAGAACACCGCACGCTACCCTTGTTTACCTCTCTCGAGACAAAGCCACGACTGCCCACGAGCGTCAGTACGCCAGTTGCTAGCATTCAATGAACAACTCGAGCTATAACTCTATGTGAATTTTTTACGTGATTTTGTGTTTTTTCACGTAAATTTGAATTGATTGTTGAAAAGTATGAAGGTGGCATGCGTATCTGGGACTTGGCTGCTGCATGCCGAGAACGACGGTATCTATGATTGTGAAAAACAAAGACGTTATTAAAAAGTAAAGTGAGGTTAAATTTTCTTTTATTTCATCTAATTGCTTTTGTATTTATGTATTTTAGTATTAAGCAGTGTTTAAGTATATATTATACAACCCCATCAATGTATAATATGCCAATAACAATAGGATTTTTTTCATGGGAACGGATTAATCATTTTCCCTTTATTTCTTATTGGAAAAATTTGTTTGGTATACATCCTGTTTGGTATAAGTCCAAGGATCTGGAACGGATTAAGGACATATACCACGGTACCACTGTATTTCTTTGACTATATTTCATCAATATGGTACATTTTGTGTTTATATTGCACTAGCAAAATACCCACGCTTCACAGTGGCGAAGTACTGCCTTAAAATTTTTATTATGAAGAAAAGTAAACCTTTTTAAACTGAGGGAAAATATACCAATAATTATTTGTTAAGGAGGTGGCACAGTGGCGTAGTGGTAGCGCTGCTGCCTCGCAGTTAGGAGACCCGGGTTTACTTCCCGGGTCCTCCCTGCGTGGAGTTTGCATGTTCTCCCCTTGTCTGCGTGGGTTTCCTCCCACAGTCCAAAGACATGCAGGTTAGGTGGATTGGCGATTCTAAATTGGCCCTAGTGTGTTCTTGGTGTGTGGGTGTGTTTGTGTGTGTCCTGCGGTGGGTTGGCACCCTGTCCGGGATTGGTTCCTGCCCTGTGTTGGCTGGGATTGGCTCCAGCAAACCCCCGTGACCCTGTGTTTGGATTAAGCGGGTTGGAAAATGGATGGATGGATATTTGTTAAGGATCTCCTTCTATACCATGTTGTCAGTTCGGCCCTCCGGTTGTAATATGACAAAGCTGCGCGCTGAGCTTACTCTTGAGCATGCATTGTACAGTTGGCCATGTAAAAAGCAATCCTGTCTCAAATCAATGCCAACCTTTTGTAGGGTCTGTCCCTGAGACTTATTAATTGTCATTGCGAAGCAGAGCCTTACTGGAAATTGGAGACGTTTGAATTGAAATGGGAGATCAGAGGGTATAACGGGGATGCGAGGAATAAAAACTGTGTCACCTGAGGCACTGCCAGTAAAAATAGTTGCCTCAATTAGGTTCTTTTGCAGACACATGACCTGAAGTCTCGTGACGTTACAAAGTTTCGGTGGCTGTAAGTTTCTCAGTAACATTATTGGTGCCCCAACCTTCAAAATTAGATTATGCTCAGGAGTGCCTGGAGGATTCAGAGTGTGGAGAAACTCTACCGGATAGTGGGCCGCGTCTTCTACTTCTATAACTGAATCCACAGACTGATATGTTTTCGGTTGTGAAGGTAGTTCTTGAAGTAAAATGTGGTTTATAGTCATAGTCATGTCATTTCTTGGTGTCAGGATAGCTCTCTCCCTCAACCATGACACGTCGTTTTCGTTGGAAAGTTCAATATGGCGGCCGACATGGGCGTCATACCACCGAAATAAGTACGTACATCGGTTTCGGTTAACGCAGGGAAGCCGTCTACCAAATTTCGTGAAGATGGGGCCATAAATAAGAAAGTTCAACATGGCGGACGATGTCGACCGTTATGACCGTTACGTGTAGAATTTCGAAAAGAAACCTGCTTAACTTTTGTAAGTAATCTGTAAGGAATGAGCCTGCCAAATTTCAGCCTCCAACCTACACGGGAAGTTGGAGAATTAGTGATGAGTCAGTGAGTGAGGGCTTTGCCTTTTATTAGTATAGATTACTTTTTTCATAGTTTATTTGCAAGTATATTTAATGGCACGCTGGGCCTCATAAATGGAATTCGGTTTTGTAAGAATAACTGAAGAACTGAACAAAAAACCGCAAAAACCTTAACTTTGGGTGACCCACTACACTGAGTTGGGTTAAGCATAGTTAAAACTGTTACTGTATGTTATATGGGGAAAACGGCAGCCACTGTGGTCCCCCTAAATCAGGAAGAAACAAGCTTTGAATCAATTTCGGTGTCGGGCTTGCTGCAATAATAATGTTCTAGTAAAGCAAGGCATACTGGAAAAAATTATTGTATAAGAACAATTGCAATGAAAGGAAATTTAATGACTCGTTCAAAAAAGGAAAAGTAAAATAATTTGTGATCCTGCCTGGCACTTGAACTGCCTAACCTGTCCAACAGCTCGAACTGGAAGGAATGTTCAACTTTTACATTAGGTCTGAAGCCTTCGTTCCCAACTCAGCTAGACGAGGCCATCGCGCGTCTCCGGCGATCTGCAAGCGAGTCAAGTGGCCTCGGGGGTTTGTGCGCGCGTCACGTGACCGCGCGACGTTGACGTTGCCCGCCTGGCGGATGCTCACTCGCTCGCTGAGACTAGTCAGCCTTCTGCGGCCACACAAAAGATACTAAGGGGGACAATGAGGGCAAAGAAATATGGTTGTTCACAGCTGCTGTACTGTGAACAAAGCGTGGAGTAGAAGTTACGGTTCTGTCTTTTATGTTTTGAAGACATTTGAACGGCGCTAGTATTTTTTGCAATACCCAGCAATTAATTGAAAAAAAAAGATGGATGGACCCTATAATTGGACAAGCAAGCGATTAGCGACAACGGCAAAGACTTTACGCAGAGACGGGCTCGTAGTATGTACAGTAAGTGCAAACTTTTATAACATGCAATTAAAACTGCATAAGGTATCCTTTTTGTTTGCATATTTTTAGGTAACAGCGCGCAGCGACTGACTAATCAGGAGTTTATGACGTGTAATTAGTGAAAAAACAAGTTATTAGAAGATTATGTACCCCTTAAATCAATAACAGACTCGAGCTTTACAAAAAAGCAGAGTTAACTGATAAAACGATTTGTCTCTGAATACTTGAGCACATAAAAAGAATTACAAATGTACTTTTCGGTAATTCAGTCCGGATTTTTTTATTGTGTTTTACAGATAGATGTGCAAAAGTATTCTAACATTCTCCAGAAAAGTTGCTGACGGCAGCTGTGCACTTTTGTTATGAAAAAAAAAACAATAGAAAAGTAAAGTATAAGGTAAAAATAAGCCAACCTGAGCGAATCCCTGCTGTGTTGTTGGGGATCGCGCTGCTCAGAAATGGTTAAAAGTGGACGCGCTTCGGGCGTCTCATAGCAACTAAGAGATAAGCGGAAAACAGGCCCGATTTTCAGGGGACTCTAATTAAAAGTTATAAAAGTGTTTTCCTCCAGTGTTTATTTATATGATTTTTGGAAAGACATCCATACAAACTTAAAATATTCATGTTGTCAATGGCTTTTATGGAAGCGCAGCCTTCTTTGCGAAGCTCCGCCCATTACACTACATCTATTCCTTGGTGTATTTGCATTTTAATGAATCACTCAATTCAGAGTATTTACTGCATTAAGAACAAGCTCAGGCTCGCACAGCTACTAACAGTTGGATAAACAGGTTTAACTTGTATATTGTCTGCGTTTTTTTTGTAATTGTTAAATACACATATTCTGCAGTTTGTGGGAAACTGTCCTGTGTGTGTTTTTTTTCCATAATTTGGTATCCATTTCTTATTGTTACTCCCCAAAATTAAATTTTTAAAATATTACGTTTGTACTTAAGTTTAAGTACATTTCATACATCAAAGAACTAGAGTCAGAATTATGAGATATAAATCTGTAGTGTTTTGGATTCATTTGAACTAACACAAAGGAAGAACATCAAGAAGTATGAATAAAGTAGTTTTATAAAATGAAAACAGTTGCCAGATCCGGTTACTAGGAGATAAAAACAGCAAGCTTTTGCCTTTCCTGCCTGTCCCCAGACTATAGTGGGTTTGATATAAATGAGATTCTTCCAGATGTCCATCTGCGTAAATCTCCTGGGCCAGAACATGCAGCAATAGGGTAAATACCCTTTGCTCATGCTCATGTGTACCAGTCCAAAGTAAAGGAGCGACATGCCAAGCCGGGATTTTCAAAGCACCATTGTTAATATAACAAACTGCGGTGCAACTTGGCAGCAAATGATATATGCAGCTAACATGACATCACTGTCCAATATCCAACTGCAGTAATAGATGAAACCCTGGTGACCTTTTAAACTGCATCCAATACAAAACTCCACTCACATCCCACTTAAACTGATGTCACATTACGTGATGTCTAGTCAGAGAGTATGTCAGACTTGCCGGCTACAGTTGCTGGCCTAGTCGCCAGACCATGTCAGTTTATAGTACATGACTGAAAATCACTGGGAATGTCAAATTTAGCAACTGCACATCAGCCTTCTAGCGCATACTTGCTCACCTCTTTTTGTGACAGCCAGTAATGCACTGCCTGATGGAGTTGGTGCTATACAAAGGGTTAATGGGTACAGTAAGTTCTGCCACACTCATCTCTTCCTGTTCGGGAGGTCCAAAACATCCATGTTACTTATTACTCATCACTGCATTATATGCATTTTACTTGGTTGCATTCATTGGTTGTTAGCTCTCATGCACCCCAACAACTAAAGACAAAAATCAAAGAGAAGTGAGTTGTAGACTAGTTGGAGTAAGATGCTGGGTATGTCACATAACATGACTCTCCACACGGGAGTACACTGCTGACTGCCCCCGACTCACAAAGATTATGTAAATGAAAGTTATAGCTGAAAATCACTGGAAAAGTTGTCAAATGTGACATGGGCTTTAGAGAGTAATCTGGCATCAGGTTCCCCAAAAAGCTGTACAGTATACTCCCATTTAAATAAGGCAAAAGATAGACAAGCCACTTGAAGCAGTACTCCATCTAAAAGTGATACTTTATTACATGTTACTAACCCCAAGTAGTTTATAATGATAGGCAAGAAAAACTTTTAATTTAATGTTTGCATGCAAAACAGAGTTAACAATGTTTCTGCTAGAATATGTGTCTATGGTGCCCAAAGCTGGCCAATAGCAAACATCATCAAAATTGTCCATGGACAAATCTCTCATTACTCATCTTGAATAATCCACATGTCAAGTCATCCAGTTGTATGCTCACAACATCCCAAACACACGTACATTTACTAAAATATTGTTAAATAAACCACTTCTGGAAGACACTCCTCTCAGAAGCAAACAAGTTTTTGTTACATTTATATTCAAAGTGTTGAGCCACAACTGGAGTACCTCAGGATTATTTACCCAAAGTCTGTGAAACTTAATGAGTCAATTAAATTTATGTTTGTTTAAGCATCTCGGACATGCACCAGTATGAGGCATATTCTCTTCCTAATAGTGTTTTTGCTTGCTTTTTAACTTTTAAACTTTAATTTTATATATCTTCCAGTGAACTTTGCATTGTTGTTATCACATGAAGCACAATGTTTGTGAATGGAGTAGCTGTTACTGGGCTGGACTTGAGACCAGTTTAGTTGGTCTTCATTTCAAATGCTTGTTTGTGTCTGAACATGTTCCATTTTCGTTCACAAGAAAATTTTCTGGAAGTAGTTAATTTAACAATATTTTAGTAAAAATGCATGTGTTTGTGAACACATAGTAGCATACTATTCAATGACTTTACATATGGAGATGTGCAGGTATATGTAACGTGAGATATTTTTTCATTGACATTTTGGTTTTGTTTGCTGTTGTCCAGGGTCGGTCATCGTATATGCCTATTCTGTCAGAAGCTTTGTTATCTTAGTTCTGCATGAAGACGTGAGATTAAAAGTTTTTATTGACCATCACTACAAATGGTAAAGTAACATATTAAGAAAATAGCATTTTTGGCTGGATTATTCCATTAAGGTGAACAGTTTTCTTTGAGAAAAAGTGAATTTTTAAAGTTCATGAGGAATGCAGTAAGGAAAAGGTGCAGAGTAATAGTAATAGCAGGAGTAGTAGCTGAAGTAACATTGTCACCTGTACAGAGTACGGTGAAATTCATACTTGTATGTCCAGGCAACATGCAACATATTGTAACTCTTTGGCTGAATGATAAATAAGAATGTACAGCAGGGGTGCCCACACTTTTTCGGCTTGCGAGCTACTTTTAAAATGACCAAGTCGAAATGATCTACCTACATTAAAATGATATATATACTGAGTATACTTTATACATAAAATGTATGTTGTCGTACCTTGCATAACTGAACCTTTATGGCACAATAACAATTCAATACATTTATGGTCACTACAGTATTTGGATTTAATAATCGTCATGTGGGAAAAGGCTGACTCGAATAAATAAGTAGAGCTGAATAATGCAGTCAAGGAGCTTTTGAATTCAGCCGAGTGAAAAATGACGGCTGTCCGATTAACTGCGATTTTAGTTCCCTCTCCTTTCTCTTTCTCAAATCTTTTTTTGGAAGGACGTCAGTTTCGTAGCTTTTATGAACAGTTCGAAAGTACCTTTCCACATTTTCCTTCTTTGGAATAGCAATGATAGATTGACAGATCAGACAAACGCACTTCGATTGTGACATTGTGAGAAAAAAAATCCTCTTCCAATTCCACATCCCGCCCCTACCCTCCCCAAACATTTTTTTTTTAAATCCCTTCTTTAGTCGATATAAATTGGAAGGCTAACTAGATCACAGCCGGTGTTTTGCAGTAGCTCGCGCGTTTGATCGTACGTGTGGGATGACCAGTGTGTTTAGAAGAAAAGAGATCTCAGACTGGTCATCCTGTATGTCAATCAAGTGGCAAATGCCATAGGGAGGATATATGATAGACTAAAGTTTAAAAAAATTTTTTTGAATGCAACGTGATCTACCTGCACTACCTTTGCGATCTACCGGTCGATCGTGATCGACGCATTGGGCACCCCTGATGTACAGTATTAAAATACATAACCTTGTTTTATTCAATAGAAAACATAAACCACCTAGCTAATATAGTCTTTGTTATTAATCTTTACATATGACATTTTGAAGATGACCTTCTACTTTGAACCAAAGAAAGCAATGCATTGACCTAAAAAATACAACTACTTAGAAATAACAAGATGAGCCACAGGGCCTTTAGTGGATCTTTAAAAATAACTGTAGCTTAGAATAAATGGGCAACAAGTAAATTATTTTTTAATCCAATAGCACATAGACCAATAGACTTTAAATGCTGAAAGCACAGCATTCTTTATCTGCCCTTCATCCAATACTATTTCAAAGTAAAACATTGAAAAGAAACAGTCCCTGTTTAAATTTAGAGCAGTGACTAATTTGACAAATATGAAACTGCCATTTTAAAATGATCTTAGCATTAAAAGTCTTGATGCTATGATTTTTAACAATGCATTATACAGCATAAGGTTACAGACCTATGTATCAGACCTAGAATAGTATAGTATAGAGTTGTGATCTGGTGGTCCATCAATCTGTATATAGTTCAGGTACATATTGAAGAGCTAAATAAAAACTGTTTTTTTTTGTTTTTTTTATAATTGTTTTCAGTCTTATACCTATGTCCCCTTGTGTATACCCCCATATACTGCAGTTTTTCTGTGGATGAAAGAAAACCCTTGCAGCTGTTTGGGGAAGGTTCTGCATTGAGTGTACAGTTAAAGTCCTGATGAGTGCATGTTTTAGCGATAAACATGCCCTTCTCAAAAATAAGCATCTGTTGCGGTTACTTTATGCTGCTCTCTGCTGTGTCTACTGTATGTGTTGTATATTAACAGCATCTTCACTTACCCAGGTGTGTTCAGTTCTGTTCAATTCAAATTTTAATTGTCTCAATAGGGCTGTTATAAAACAGCCATACATCACATACAAAACAGCTTAGTATATTCTTTCAGGAGAGACATGACCCCATGTGCCACTGAATTTGATTAAGTGTGTTTGAAAATGTAATTTAATGCTATAATACATGCATAACAGATGAACATGGTTTCATATGTCAGCCAATATCAGACTGTTCTGAGTAAAACTAATCAGGCATAAACACTTTAGGGATTGTATGAAATCTCAATATCAAACGTCTGCACACCTTCAATTCAAGGCATATCATGTCAGCCCTTTTGCAGTTTTAGAAAGATCCAATATTCAGCAATTATTTAATAAAAAAATTGTTAATTATTAGGAAAAATTTTAGGAAATTCATTTTTAGAATCCACTTTGCTTAGTTGTTGTTGTTTTTTTTTCTTTCATTATTTATTTGGTCTGTCCTGTATGGTAACATTTCCTGCTCTTTTTTAGTTTCCTTGCTTTCATCATGGATCCAACTTGAAAACCATGCTATTAGAAGAAAAAGGATCTTCAGGCATTAATACTCTTTTAGTGACATGCAGCTGATAATGTATTATGCAGTTCAGTGGCAAAATAATTGTTTTCCTGGTGTTACACTTTGCTAGCATCAAAGGTAAAGAAATAATACATTTAAAAAATATTCCTAGGACATACCTATCATTTATGTTATACACAGTCCAATACAGATGACATTGGGTGAAAGGCAACAAATAACTTTGCATACATAAAACTCCTATATCATAGAGTACACTTTTGCTCACGCTGGATTATTGTACAGATACTTATAAATCTAACATTTTTCTTGTTTAAGGGACTTAACAGACAGACACCCTGTCATGGTTCCTGCTTTGTGCTGAGTGCTGCGTGGAAAGGCTATAGCTCATCATTGGACTGTTATGGAAAAATATGATTTACTTAGGATAGACATTTAGGTAAGGCAACTTACTGGAAGCATTATCGTTGTTTATTGTCCTCTTTAACACAATAGGATCTTTTAAAGTGATGTAACTGAATTATTAACTAAATTAAGCTCTCTTTTCCTAACAATCTGATGTCTTAGTGATTGTAACATCTATATTGACATTCCTACCTGTCAGTGAATTTCTGTTTTTGCTTAACACTTTTGACTATGTTCAGTGTGGTAATTTTCCTAACCACTCACATGGTCATATATTTTTCTGGTGTGCTAAATTTTCTTGTATGCTAATAGAAACACAATAATAAACTGGAGCTTCAGTTTTCTTCAAACAATAGCTTCTCCTCCTCTTACATCTTCTCTCAATTACCCCCTCTGTTTAGATCCTTATGATTACACTTTGTTCCTCAAACTATATTTTTGTTTATGATCTCCTAGTACCTGCAGTGGGCTGGCGCCCTGCCTGTGTTTTTTTTCCTGCCTTAAGCCCTGTGTTCGCTGGTATTGGCTCCAGCAGACCCCCAGGACCTTGTAGTTAGGTTATAGCGGGTTGGATATGATGGATCTTCTAGTACTTTGTATTTTATTCATTTATTAATTTCTTCTTCTATTGAAAAATGTTGTTTTGTTTTTAACGTTTTGATACTAGTTTCTATCCAGCGTTATTTCCAGCATTATTTATTCAGCTTTTTTGTGCTTCTCTTCCTACAGGGTCCTTTTGAATATATGTGAAGCACCTTTAGCATGGGATAGGCAATTTATGAATAATAGGTATTATTGTTATTATTCATAGATCAGCAAAGATGTTTTGTGTGAAATAATGTTTAGAAAAGGCATTTTGTAAAGTTAGAGCAACCCAGTGGTACTGGGGTTAGTGCTGCTGTATCCCATCTCAAAGATGCCAAGTTCAGTTCCGATCTTGTCCTTGAATTGTTCCTTTGGCACTTCTCTTTCATAGTCTAAACACATACGCATTAGCTTGGTACTTCATATTAACCCAGTGAGTGTGAATGTGGCCGTTTGTGCCCTATGGTGTGCAAGTAAGAGCAAGTGACTGTTAAGAAGAGAAATAGTAATCATACACTTTGAAAAGTTTAAAATAAGTACACTAGTCAAGATATGTGGAGATCTTTGTCACATTTTGTTAAGAGCATATTTTTTGAAGGTAGGAATTTGAATTGTGATTCATTTTTGAAAGTTTTGTTGATGTTTCTGTTCCAAGTTTAATGAACACGCTACAGCCAGAAAAAAATACATACAGTAGGTTTGTCTGTGAACAGTACCAAAATATATGGTTTTTGTGTTTATTTGTTTTAGTCTGTGCTTTGCTTATATGCTTTGCATGTCAATATTCCCCTTTCACAACTTTTAACATTACTTGTAAATAGATTTGGCTAACTGGTGTAGCAAGATGTGCATGCTTGCTCCTCTGTATCCTTTGTTTTTAAATTAATAACAATAATAATGTTAATAATAATGTTTTATTTGTATAGAGCTTTTCCCATAAAGTGATTTATTAATATTTGAACAAGAAAAACAGAATAATAGCACATAAAAATTAGTAACACTGGATAAAAACTGATATGAAATGTTAAACACCAAATAATAGATTAATACATGAATCACAAAGTTCTGAATTAGGATAAGAAACAAAAAGGAAAAAAATACAAATATACTAAATGCTTGAAAACAGCTATAAGTAAATAACACAATTTCTGTAAAGTTACATGTAGGAATATCAAAGTAGATGTTAAAGAGGACTTCCATAATTGAGTTCGCAGTTCAGTCAAATTAGATCACTTAAAAACGACCCATTATGGAGGGAAATAAATAACTGTGAGTAGAATAGAACTAGATTCTGTTATCAGCTTAGTGCCAAATACTTGATGGACAATGGGCATTCAATTGGTATTGTTTTGATGTAACAGTTATAGCCAGATCTCCTTCCTGACCCTAGCAGTGAGCTGCTACAAAATAAACAAACCAGTCAGTCGCTTTGTTAAGCATAACATACAAAAGGCTGCAGTCCATAATGAATTTATATAGTTCAAGTGCTTCAGTCATTGATGCACCTTGTGTTGTGCAAAGCAATATCTAGGGTTTATTTTATTTGTAGCATATGTTTAATTAAATAGCACTCTTTTATGATCGACAGTGTTTTGCCTTTTTTTGAGTACAAGTTGGAGGCATGCTACGTAACTAAAAAATCAACAAGTTCAGAAAAATAAGATTAGAAAATAAATCATTTGAAATGATTAATCAGTCTGTCCATCCTTATTCTGTACTTCCTTTTCTGGTCAGTGTCACTGGGAATCAGAGGTTATACAGACAGCTTGGGCCACAAAGCAAGAATGTTCTTTAATCCATTTTTCTTTTATAACGGCTAAATACTTTTTATTGTCATTAATCATATGGTACTGGCAATCCAAATCTGTTTCTGTGTTAAATATGTAGAATGAGAGGGTATTTCTCACATAAGCTATTCACATCTGAGCATAGGCAAGAGCCTGCGTCACCCTTAGCACATAGCTTTCGGACAAAGGAATGCCTGGTGAGAAATGTAAAAAGCCAGTGTGTTCCTTCATGCCGGTCCCAAGCCCAGATAAATGGGGAGGGTTACGTCAGGAAGGGCATCCGGTATAAAATTTTGGCAAATCAATATGCGGACAATAATACAAATTTCCATACCTGATCGGTCAAGCCCCGGGTTAACAATGACTGCCACCAATACTGTTAGCCAACAGGGTGCTGGCGGAAATTGGGCTACTGTTGGCCGAAGAAGAGGGGGGAGACGTGTCTGGAGGCAGGAGGAGAGGAGGAAAGTAAAGAGAGTGGAACTGAGGGTAGGAACTTTGAATGTTGGCAGTATGACTGGTAAGGGGAGAGAGTTAGCAGATATGATGAAGAGAAGGAAGTTTGATATATTGTGTGTGCAGGAGACTAAATGGAAGGGGAGTAATGACAGATGGATTGGAGGTGGATTCAAATTGTTCTATCATGGTGTGGATGGGAGGAGAAATGGGGTAGGAGTTATTCTGAGGGAACAGTATGTCGAGTGTTTTTTAGGTGAAAAGAGTGTCAGGCAGAGTAATGATTATGAAGCTGGAAATTGGAGGTGTGATAATGAATGTTGTTAGTGCATATGCCTCACAAGTTGGGTGTGCAATGAGTGAGAAAGAAGATTTTTGGAGTGAGTTGGAGGAAGTGATGAATAGTGTACCCAAGGTACAGAAAGTGGTGATTGGAGCGGATTTCAATGGCCATGTTGGTGACGGGAACAGAGGAGACGAGGAGGTGATGGGTAGGTATGGTGTCAAGGAGAGGAATGAAGAAAGTCAGAGGATAGTGGATTTTGCCAAATGGATGGACATGGCTGTGGTGTATATGTATTTTAAGAAGAGGGAGGAACATAAGGTTACATACAAGAATGGAGAAAGATGCACACAAATAGATTACATCCTATGCAGAGGAGTTGATCTGAAGGAGATTGAAGACTGCAAAGTGGTAGCAGGGCAAAGTATAGTTAAGCAGCATAGGATGGTGGTCTGTAGGATGACGTTGAAGATCAAGAAGAGGAAGAGAGTGAGGGCAGAGCCAAGGATCAAGTGGTGGAAGTTGAAAAAGGAAGACTGCAAGGTTGAGTTTAGGGAGGAGGTGAAGCAGGCACTGGGTGGCAGTGAAGAGTTACCAGACTGCTGGGAAACTACAGCAGATGTAGTAAGGGTGACAGCAAGACGGGTGCTTGGTGTGACATCTGGACAGAGGCAGGAGGAAAAGGAAACCTGGTGGTGGAATGAGGAAATACAGGAGAGTATACAGAGGAAGAGGATGGCAAAGAAGTGGGATAGTCAGAGAGATGCACAAAGTAGACAAGAGTACAAGGAGATAAGGCGCAAGGTGAAGAGAGAGGTGGCGAAGGCTAAAGAAAAGGCGTATGATGAGTTGTATGAGAAGTTGGACACTAAGGAGGGAGAAAAGGACCTTTACCGATTGGCTAGACAGAGGGACCGAGCTGGGAAAGATGTGCAGCAGGTTAGGGTAATAAAGGATAAAGATGGAAATGTACTCACAAGAGAGGAGAGTGTGTTGAGCAGATGGAAAGAGTACTTTGAGAGGCTGATGAATGAAGAGAACAACAGAGAGTAGAGGTTGGATGATGTGGAGATAGTGAATCGGAAAGTGCAACGGATATTACCACCTTTTTGTATAGTGTTGGTATAATCTGTATTATTTATTATATTGTTTTATTGTTTTAAATGTTTACTATGATGACTCTGAAAGAGCTCTGCACAGGAATTCCAATGTGCTGGTTTTATGCACAAATGGCAAATAAAGAAACCTTGGATTAGCAAGGAGGAAGTAAGGACAGCTATGAAGAGGATGAAAAATGGAAAGGCCGTTGGTCCAAATGACATACCTATGGAAGCATGGAGGTGTTTAAGAGAGATGGCAGTGGAGTTTTTAACCAGATTGTTTAATGGAATCTTGGAAAGTGAGAGGATGCCTGAGGATTGGAGAAGAAGTGCACTGGTACTGGATGGTTGATGGAGAAGGCCATAAGGAGTTGTATTGCATCTTTGTGGACCTGGAGAAAGCATGTGACAGGGTGCCTCGAGAGGAGCTGTGGTATTGTATGAGGAAGTTGGGAGTGGCAGAGAAGTACGTAAGAGTTGTACAGGATATGTACAAGGGAAATGTGCCAGTGGTGAGGTCTGCGGTAGGAGTGACAGATGCATTCAAGTTTGAGGTGGGATTACATCAGGGATCGGCTCTGAGCCCTTTCTTATTTGCAATGGTGATGGACAGGTTGGCAGACGATATTAGACAGTAGAGGAATGAAGGTCAGTAGGAAACAAGACAGAATACATGTGTGTAAATGAGAGGGAGGTCAGTGGAATGGTGAGGATGCAGGGAGTAGAGTTGGTGAAGGTGGATGAGTTTAAATACTTGGGATCAACATTACAGAGTAATGGGAATTGTGGAAGAAAGGTGAAATAGAGAGTGCAGGCAGGGTGGAATGGGTGGAGAAGAGTTTTCAGGAGTAATTTGTGACAGACGGGTATCAGCAAGAGTAAAAGGGAAGGTCTACAGGACGGTAGTGAGACCAGCTATGTTAAATGGGTTGGAGACGGTGGCACTGACCAGAAAGCATGAGACAGAGCTAGAGGTGGTAGACTTAAAGGTGTTACGTTTTGCACTGGGTGTGACGAGGATGGATAGGATTAGAAATGAGTACATTAGAGGATCAGCTCAAGTTGGATGGTTGGGAGACAAAGTCAGAGAGGCAAGATTGTGTTGGTTTGGATAATTGCAGACGAGAGATGCTTAGTATATTGGGAGAAGGATGCTAAGGATAGAGCTGCCAGGGAAAAGGAAAAGAGGAAGGCCTAAGCGAAGGTTTATGAATGTGGTGAGAGAGGACATGCAGGTGATGGGTGTAACAGAACAAGATGCAGAGGACAGAAAGATATGGAAGAAGATGATCCACTGTGGCAATCCCTAAAGGGAGCAGCTGAAAGAAGAAGAGAGAAAGAGAGTATTCAGATAATTATTGAAAATGCCGCAATAGCTATCTAAATAAAATATGTACTTTACACACACACATACCTCAATTTTTTTTCCTCAGTTTGCAAAAATGTTTTTGTACCCACAACATTAATTAAAACAGTCTGTATGCCTGCAGCCACATAGTCACAGGTAATGTAAATAGACTGCCAAGCTACAATTTAAACAATCAATGATAGTGAAACCACATTCTAACCATTCCACACAGTCACACAAGGAAGCTTCATTAACATTGCTATCACAAACTAAAAGGAGTCAACACATGAGCAAACTGCAGCACCACTATGAAGTGAGAGAAAAAAGTGTGCATACTAAAGGTTATTACTAAAAAGACTAAAGGTTATTTCATGCTTTGTTTGCTCAAGCCTAAATATCCTGCTGTTCCCCTGCACAGTTGCTTTCATTGAAATAAACTCCGCTAAGTTTGCATAACACTTTTTTATTATCAGCTTGTGCACTACTGGGATGCCAGAAAGTCATTACAGTCCAGTGGTGGACACACAACATGAGATATTTGACAATGAAATTTATACCACCATGTAAAAAGCCACATGAGGTAATACAGAGAAAGTTGCATTTTGTGGTATTGGTGTGCAGTGTAAATTTTGAACCAAAGAAACCAGTGAAATAACTTGTGATTGGTCAAACATATTTCACATAGAGTAGGTGTTAACCAAATTTTGTTACATACTGCTGCATCGTTCTAGGTGTTGTTGAAGGTTAGAACATGAGATGACAATGCTAGTCTTTTGTTTTAAATATTAAAAGCATGAGCAGTCTCAAGATCCTTTGTGAACAAGTGTGTTTTCAAGACTGACTCCACTTCTTACATTCATCTTAGAGCTGCAGTGTTTATATTATCCTTGAACACTAAATGCTTTACACTGTAGTTGGCCCCAACCTAAAGAGCTATAGTTTCTTGCAACATGTACATGAAAAATGTAAACAAAAAAATAAATAAGTCTTTCAAAAAAGAGTCCATATCATAGTATTATTATTTTGTTTATTTTTTTGGCTAATTAATATAAATCTTTTATTGGTACTAATAATCAAAATCTGTACTTCAAACCTTTAAATTCAGGATGCTTGACCAATACTCTACCCATTATTGTAATGTTAATTATTGGTTCAGATGACAGTACTCTGGCTCTATGGGCTTAAAACCTTTCAGTTAATAATTTACACAAATTAGCTCAAAACATTATGGAAATCATTGTTTTCAGCCATCTAATATGATACCTGCCTCTGTCAATACCCCTTTTGTAAATATATGCGCTAGAGTCTCATTGAAAACTCTTCATATGTATTAATTTACCCCTTTTGCAGCATTCTCACATGGGGAATATGAGTTACCGCGATTGTGAGGTTAGCTGCAGAATAAGCTGTGCTAATGTGTAGTCTTGAATGTCCAAGAAGAGGTAGCTGTTGTTTTAGAAGATCATTATGCATAAAGTGCCATACCTGTATGTATTGTATAACTTAAGTCTTTGGTGGTTGTAGAATGACCACTTCCTTCATTCTGTCTTTAGTCATCTACTTGTTTGTCGGGGGAAAATGCTGCTGACCTAAATATTCTTTAATCCTTACATCCATGCCCCAAATGTTCAAGGTGATATTCATGAATAAATTAATGGCTTCTTCTGCTCCCAGTGTGAAGACATTTGTTTCACCACTCATTGTAAATTATTTGACTTTTAATGTAGATTTTCTCAGATTGTATGTTACCTGTTCAAAGTTTAAGACTTTGAAGTTATCAGCTGTTCTCAGATAGTTGAATGAGATTCCGTAGCTATTTAGTAATTCAAAAGAATAATCTGACTCCTCATAGATTCAATATTTGTACATCTCTGTGTGAATAGTAATCATCTTTGACATTTATTTTCTTCATCCTGGACACAACAGATAAGGAATGTGCTCCCACTATCGATTTTCTGCTCCTGTTTGCCAAATGAAGCTTTCCATTATCTCTGCTGCTTTACTTGATAGATTAATTTGGTTTTCTGTGTTTGTTAACTCAGCTTCAATATCTAAGATGATTGCTTTCAACTGACTGCGGAAGTTAATTCAGTAATACAACAATGAAAAAATGCAATGCAAGTGACAGTTACATTGCATTTCCAGCATAACAAGACCAGCTTAAATTATTAAAACAACATGGGAAAAAAGCAAGCAATGATTCAAAGAAAACCCCTAAACTAAAGCATTATGTGAAACGTGAATTAATGCAATGGTAATGTAACTGTCTACTTACTTGTTCTATTCATAAAACCTTCTTTATTTTATTCTGACCTTTAGGGTCTTCATACTGCTGTCCTGATTTCTGGTGTTTATAAAATGTAGTATCATTTTGTGCTATCCAGATACTTGGAGAAGCTGAATGGTAATATCCCAACAAAAAGTCAGAAAGATTAATTTTTTCTTATTTGCAAAATAAATAAGCAGAATGGTGTACCACTGCAAAATAGTTGACCTTATTGTCCATATTTAATCTATTGAAAAAAATTAAAAAGGGGTGGGGGTTGATTTGTTTCAAACCTAGTTTTGTAAAACTTGACTTGCTTGCATGGAATGTTATTTGATTTTAATAAATTCAATAAAATTAAAAAAATAAAAATCAAACAACACTGGCAGAGTTCATTTCATTCTAGACAACATCATCCTTTTAAAATATATGTATTGAGAGAGCAGCATTAATATTTTTTAACATTTTATTTTAGTAGGGTGGAGTAGTAAATAGCATTGCTTCCTCACAAGAGCCTGATTTGAATCCCGTACCCTGTCACTGTCTGTTTGGATTTTGCATGTTCTCCCTGTGTCTGTTTCAGTTTTTCCAGGCACACCTCAAATACATTTGTGTTAAGAAAATTTTTTATTCTAAATTGGCCCTTTTGTGAGTAGGTATGTTGTGAGACTAATGACCCATTGATGATTGGTTTTGCGATGCACCTGTGTTTTTGTTGGGGTTTAGGCATTCAGTGTTCTGTGATGCTGATCAGAAATGCGTAGAAAACGGAAATTAGATGTACTGATACAAATTCCTACTATAATGTCTGAGTATAATGGTTCTTTTTTTCCAAACAAAAATTTCTGTTTTTAATATCTCTGTAAAGTTATAGTCATAACTGGCAAATTACCCTTTGTACAAAGATGTCAGCCCACTGTTCCATGCTAAAACCTATCTCTGCATTATTCCTTCTGGTTCTGAGGTTCATCTCTCATAGTCTCTAATCAAAAACCCTGAAATATCTTTCCCAAGGAGACTAATTAATTTAATATTGTTTAAGAGATTACAGGGATCTGGGGCTACTGCTGCATGCCTTGCACATCCTATATGAGTTATGTTTGGATACTTGGCATTGAGTCATCCAAACAAGAGTGGGTCTTGTTTACTGTGCTGTTCATGAATTTCAGACTATTACAACTCAACTGACATTTTGGAAGAAGCCAGTTTGGGGATCTCGGGGTTGAATTTTCACTTTTTGTGACTCATTTTCTCCTTTAGGCCTCCCATAACCGTGATTTCCAGTCTGTACTTAGCTGGTTCACAATCAAGTGTGATGTATTTGGGAAAAGAATCTGCACCTTGAAATCCAAATTAATGGATTTCATCCTCAGAAACTATCATGCTCGCTACAGATAAGGGTTAAGCAACTGTACAATAGAGGGGATTGTGAGATTTGTCATTGAAAAAGATTTGCCAGATTGTGTTGAAAAAGTACAAGCACATCAAAGAAAGTAGCTTTCAGTTTTTCTGTTCATCTACGTCACAGTAGATGCTGAGCTTCAGGTAATGATGAAAATAATGACAGTACAAGAGATTAAAATCAGCTTCTGTCATGAGGCCATTCTGCTTAATCTCTGTAGTATGGTGTGGATCTCTATTTCTAGATCTGGAAGTGGTTTCAGATTATAGTAATACTGTATGTCTCAGAAAACCCTGGGTGTGTCTAGAAATGTAGGAGCTGCAGACTGTAGCAGGAGAAAGAGTAATATGGTCTATGCAGCTTGGGGCATTGCCACAATAGATATTACTAAGACAAGCTGATTAAAGGTTTAGTGAAGTGAGGCTACAGAGTGGAGTAAGAGACTCTATGTATCTGTCTTCTACTTAATAAAAATAATAATTCATCGCTTCTTAAATTATTAAGGAACATAATTCTGTATATTGCAGTAATTTTAGAGGTTTTACCAGTACACAATTTAGCCTGTGCACCAATACACAGAGTAGTTCCTGTGTTTGAATAGAGGTTTTGTTGCTGATTTGCAAAACTATGTAATTAAGTTGTATCCTCCTTTAGAAGGAGAAACTCATCAAACTTTCAATGCACAATTCATGTTTTCAGATTTTGCAGCCATCACATTTTTGCTGTTCAGCACACCAGTTCTTTACTGTTCCATCCTACCTCTGTGTGTGCTTTGTAGACTTATCTAGGAGGCGTTGATCTTTTAATTAAGGAACCTTTGCTTATCCTAACTTCCTGTTTGCAAATAGAAACAAAGACAGTAAGGGAAGTAAGGGAAGTAAGGAAGCAGGTGTATTCATTTGCTGGACAATGAAACTGCCACCAACAGAAGTCATGTTGCTGCCAATCCTATTGGTACTGTGGAAACTTGGTAGCACCGCATGATTCTTTTCACAAAAAAATAGCTGCAATCACACATAAAACATCTGGCAATTGCATTGAAAAGGCTTGCAGTGCTGTTCTTCCTTTATACAGTAAGTATTTTTATGTTGTTTTTGTTTTTAAGTATATCGTGAGACTGTGTGTGACTAACAGAAGGTTGCCAGGGTCAGAGGCAGGACCAGGATACCACAAGACAAGAAGAAGACCTCTACATCTGTGTGAGTGCTCAGAATTTGCTAGGGTGCAGAACGCTTTGTTTGCGTCCGGAATGAATATGGGAAGAAGGGTGTGTGAGTCAGAAAGATAGGACAGAAACAATTATCCATCTACTAAGTTAATGAACCTTCTGAATCCATTACAGGGTTTTGTGTTAGCTGGAGCCAACACAGGCTGTATAGCAGGACCCAGCTTTACACAAGGCAACTTGTCCATTGATGGGCAGTTGGCAACTCACCCAGCCAGTTGAGCCAATTCATATAGAGTGTAGTCATTTATTATGTATTTCAGATTGATCCACCTTTTATATAATTAATCTCAAGTTACTTACAAGAGAGATGTTTAATGTTTTTTAATCTTTTCCCTTCCTTATGTCACCTGCTTGAAATCTATACTGTGACTGAAATTATGTCACACTGTCATTAGCATCCTGTAAATTAGTTTAATAAAAAATAGTAGTCTCTTTTGTTATTACCCTTGGTAAAGAACATGCAGGAAGATTACTAAGCTAGGAGAAAGTTGTTTTTTTTTTTTTTTTTTTTACTTTTCCTAATTTTTTACTCTTTAAAAAGGCGGTGAATGTTTAGGTGCTGGTTGTTGTACTTCAGAGGAAATTACTTAAGAGAAATCCTTTATATATTCTAACTCGCGGATGTCCAAATCTGATCCTGGAGGGCCACACTGACTGCAGGTTTTCCTTCCTGCCATCTTCTAAATCGGTGACCAATTTCTGCAGTTAATTGACTACTTTCCCATTTATTTTAATTGCCTTGTTTTTTTATACTCAGTCCTCTGAATTGCTTCTTTTTTCCTTAAATGGCAGTCAAACAAAAATGAGATGTGAGTTGAGCCAACAGATGGCCAGCAAAGTCGAGGCCTCAAACTCCAGCCAATTTCATTCCAACTAGTTCCTTAAGTAGAAGCCGATTCATGTTGTTAATTAATCCTTTTATTTAATTCGATAGCTTGTTGGTGTTCGCATTCTGCCACTGAAGAAATTTTCAGAACTGTTCATTTTCTTTTTTCTAAGATCATGGTGGCTTTGAGGCTAGAAATTTGTGCTGGGCCCTTGAGCAAGGCTCTTAACCTGCAATTGCTTTGTCCTGAGTAGGACGCTAATCTGCATTCAGCCCTGTAAGCAGGTCCTCGAACTATTAAGGGAAATTTAGGGGTTAGTGGCAGGATTGGCACTCCAGTCACCATAGAATAAACCTCACATTGTTCAAGGTGGTGCTGAGGTGTCACCAGTTGCACGGATGTACTTGGGTCCCATTCCAGGTGGTTTTGTGGACATGAGCGGATGAACATTATGAACACCTTTCTTTATTTTTTGATATTATTTGATGGACAGAGGTTAGCTGGACATGTATTGGTTCATTTTTTATTACATTATTGGTTCGCAGCTAATTAAGGAGAAGAAAAACAACTAAGGAGCCTGGGTCTTAAACAGCAAGTTAATTAAAATTAAGGTAAAAAAAGTTTTTCATCAGCAAAAACAGGCCACTTTTTAAGAAATTGTTTAGAATAAAAACCTACAGCCACAGCGACCTGCAGGACCAGAGTTGGACACCCCTATTTTAACTGATAATACAGAGTATTACATTTTCTTAATAAAAGTATGTGTAGCTAAAGCTGCCTACTTAATTGTACCGGCTAAAAGACACAGGTGCACATTACTAGATTTTCATGATTAAATGAAAAAAGCAAAGGTGAATCCCACTCCTCAAACAGTATTGGTATCAGCACTGTAAGAGCACGGGATGGAGCAGGCTTTAGACGTACATGAATAATATTGTAATGGGAAATGTAAAAGCTATTGATGACATGGGTAATACAGTTAATGAAAGGACAGCTACAATTGTGCAATAAATTAGAGAAAAGGATACAGTATGTGAAAATAATTTGGTTTATGTAGGGAATTTAAATTGCTTTTCTGTTTTACATTTGTTCCTTATCTGGTCATTTAATGAGAGCTCTGTGATATGGAGCTGTTTTATTTAGTCAGTTGATGCCATTTGCTGTGTCTCATGCTTTATAAATTCTCTGATGGTTGGTAGAGGAAGCATGTAAAAAGCAGCATTCTTGTCAGCTTCTGAAAGCACAGTGTACATAGTTTATAAAAAGTAAATCATTTGTTGGAAAAACGCTTTTTGCTAAACTCATTAGGTTAAAGAAGGTGAGCTAAATTAATGATAAGCCCTTAGGGTTCCATCAGCTTTACCGCTGTTCCAGTTTGACCTGTTCATCCTTTTACTCAAAAAACCTATACTAGAGAATGAGTGCAGTACTCGGGGGACTGTGTATCTCTCAGAGCTGCACCAACAAGAAATAAATGAGCTGTCCATAGCACAAATCATTAATGCTGATGAGCATCAGACCCAAGGCCCTGGCATTTATCCAGTAAATAAAACAACACTTTGTATGCTGCATTAGCTTATGCATTTCAGTTTTAGCATTCACTCTTTCTGTACAGAGGAAGTTTTGATGTGCAAGCCAGTCATTACTCATAAGGATGCTTTTTGAGAACCGTTGTTTTTTTTATTGTGCGTACATTTGGGTCTTCACCAAATTACTCTAAATGTCATTAAACTGTGTTACTGACATTTTTAATATTTAATGCTAAGTATCTTCATAAGTATTTTAAATATTCTTTTTAAGCTGTAATGGTAATAGTTGTTAATTAGTTACTTGATTTTCCATAATTGCCTTGCAGAATACAACAGCAGCTATTTGGCAAGCACCTGATAGTTAACTGAATAAAATACATCATTCTAGGAATTACTGTTAAAAATAACTATGCTTTCTAAATATATAATAAAACACTCTGTACAAGCAAGCAAGCAGCAAAAATTTTAATGAAAACAGGCTTTTCACTGCATTATAGATTTTTAGTTTATATAATTCAACATGTTTTCATCATAAAGCCTGTCAGTGCTGACTGTCTGGAAAAACTGTCATTATATTTTTTAATAATTACAAATGTATGCATTCAAATATTGCCTTTCTTTTGTTTGCATAGTGTTATTTATTAATTTTTATTTGTGTCTAAAACTTTTTTTTTTAAAGTTTTATTAATTTTATTGCAATCCATACAAATCAATCAATTTTTTACAAAAAGAAAAATTGAGTTAAGGACAAATCAATGATGTGTCTAAAACTTTAACATAAGCAAGCCATTCAGCCCAATACATCTTGCCAATCCTTATGTACCTAACTTCACCTAAACAATGCAAGATTTGAATGTCCATGAACCACTGCCATCTGTTGCACTTCTGGTTAACTGATACTCTAATGTTTGTGTGTAACTTGCCTTTAACCTGCTAACATCTATGACCCAATGTTCTGGTCAGAGCTAGCCTTATTTTACAGTAACAGCTAGCATCTGCTCTACTAATTTCCTTCACAATTTCTAACATAATTTTGCCACCTAATCTCCATTTCCTTAAAGTCAAAAAATGCAACTCCTTAAGTCTTTTCTCATAGCTCAAACCCCCAGTCTAGCAGCAGTTCTGTAGACAATATATATTTAGCAAATAAAACAAAAAGTGCAGATCAGGTTTCATTAGTACATTACACTATACTCTTGTGTTTAAGGCAGTTTTGTCCACAACACACACAGTATCTTAAATTACAAGTTTGTTAAATTTGATCACTTGTTCCTTATGATGTTCTTTATCAAACATTTCTAGGAAATCGAGATATGTAATATTAAATGTTACTCTGATTAAATGCCTTTGTTGCTTCCTAATAGAATTCTACCATTTAAAACATGATTTCCCCGTCTAAAACCTAGTGACTATTAGCTAAATAATCTTGTATTTGTGTTACTTGATCTGTCGTTAATAATCGCTTCCATGAAATCCTGCCAGTATAGGGTAATTGCAGTGTAGATACCTATGACAACCAGATCACTTGTCTTATGCAATGTTATTTCCTCTTTATGCAGCATGCAGTTTTGCAGAGAAAAAATGATTCCTGAATGCTGACCGTAAAACACTTTTCCAGTTTTCTTCTATCTAATATCTGTTCCTTTGCCCATTTAACATTTTCTTTTTATTTGCCTGTTTCGGTTTGGTTTTTCTTCAAAACTCTGCCTGTAAGGCTAGCATCTCGAAGTCATCTTTTCTGTCCTGTTGAGATCCAGTTTGTCCTCTTCTCACAAGACAGTAATAGACACCTTTATAAGAAATCTTCAATTTCTTGGCAATATGTCAAATGGAATCACTGTCATTCTGCACAAAAACAACAGACCGACATGTTTCTTGAGAATGATGTTTCATTTTGGCCTTTTTTTGAAATCAGAACTGAACTTTAGGAATGTCAGTACTTTGCAAACCACGTGAACAGAATAACAAGTTTCAGCGATGCTAATGCAATTACAAGGCAATTGCAATTAATAAGCAATTAGCATTTTTACATGACTAATTAAGGATAACCTAAAGGAGTTGACCTTTATAAAACTGAAGGAATGGCTGCTGAGAATGAGGCTTTGCAGTCATATGTGAATAGTACATTTAAACTGTGTCATTTCAAGCAATAATAGGAATTACCAAGACTAGTAATGTATAGGCTATATTTTTAAACAAGTTTAATGGTATTATGGTAAAAAAGGTATCTATTTCTTTCAGAAATATTAACATTTGTGGGTGTGTCCAAATGTCACTAATCACTAGTTTCACTGTTGTTCTGCACTATTAAAACACATTTAGCAAAAGACACAGCAACCCAGCAAAAGATTCCAATAAATGCCTCAAGACTCCTAAACAACAGATATCTTGCTCTTATATTACTTTATTTTATTGTCTTTTGGGTGATTCATGTTAATGGATTTTCCACAACATTTTTGGGCAGGGTGCTTTATAAATATCATACTATCAAAGTTCAACAAATTTTTTTTTTCTGCAAGAAAGGACATTATGGAGACTGGAATGTGACGGGTTTCACCAAGTATGATGAACTGACTAAAATGAAGTTTAAAGGCTTCTTTCCAGACCTCGACTACATATCTCAAAGTTTTAAAAAGAGTTGGGAACCCATATACTATATAAGAAAGACAATGAGTGCAAGAAGTGCAGAAAGTACGTTACCTTATAAACAATAGTATTTGCTTCTAAATGATTACCCTCTGTTGCTTTCCCTGTCCTTTTTGTATAAAAGAGTTTAGTAGCAAACAGGGGGACTGATGTTATAACCAGATGCTCATAAAACTCAAAATAGAAATGCAAGACTCTTCATACAAGACAAGGTCTGGTACCTGCATTGTAGTAACTTGGTTTTTTAAGAAATAGTTTCAATTTCCAAGGAGTGCACAGTCCTGTGAACCAGTTACACCCATTGTCACACCATGTGGATACATTTATATTGCCTTTCTAAAGTGACAGGGTAGACTAAGCTCCAGTGACAAATCATTTTTATAAATGGACTTTTTATGTATTTAATAAAATTGCGAAACTACTTCAAAGACATATATTTTTTGACTTCAATTAAAAAAAGCCTAATTTCCTTTCAAGTTAATGCTCATGCATAAATAAATTACAATCTTACAAGTGTTAAATCTATGTTTAGATGTTTGCAATTCATATATTGGCATTTTTAAAAAATAAAAAAAAAACAGTAGTTCAGTTCCTAGTATTAAAACAATTTTTAAATCTCATTTAACTGAGCTGAACAATCAGTCTGTTTTGTCATAATAAAAATTCTTTATAAAAAGGTCTGGAAACAGAATCCAGTCAGACTGCTCTGTGCACACTGTGTTCTTGCTCTACTGTTTCTGCAGAAGTAGGTTGTGTTTCCAGTCTTTTATTTACTAAACCTGCTTAATGGCAAGTCTAGGGTCGCAGGAAGCAATATCCCATCTTCATAGGATTGGGGTATAAAACATCCTTGGGTGGAGCGCTGTATCATTGCATGCCACACTAAATTAAATATCCACGCGCAGACACATTAGGCTAATTTAGACTCCCTAGCCAACTTGACATGCATGTTTTTAGGGTTTGAAAATGAAGAACCTGGAGAAACCTACGCAGTCCAAGCCAAGTGGATTTTGCCAAAAGGACGGACATGGCTGTGGTAAATACGTATTTTAAGAAGAGGGAGGAACATAGGGTTACATACAAGAGTGGAGGAAGATGCACACAGGTAGATTACATCCTATGCAGAAGAGTTGATCTGAAAGAGATTGAAAACTGCAAAGTGGTGGCAAGGGAAAGTGTCTTTAAGCAGCATAGGATGGTGGTCTGTAGGATGACGTTGGAGATCAAGAACAGGAAGAGAGTGAGGGCAGAGCCAAGGATCAAATGGTGGAAGTTGAAAAAGGAAGACTGCAATGTTGAGTTTAAGGAGGAGGTGAGACAGGCAGTGGGTGGCAGTGAAGAGTTACCAGACAGCTGAGAAACTACAGCAAATGTAGTAAGGGTGACAGCAAGAAGGTTGCTTGGCGTGACATCTGGAAAGAGGAAGGAGGAAAAGGAAACCTGGTGGCGGAATGAGGAAATACAGGAAAGTATACAGAGAAAGAGGATGGCAAAGAAGAAGTGGGATAGTCAGAGAGATGCAGAAAGTAGACAAGAGTACAAGGAGATAAGGAGCAAGGTGAAGAGAGAGGTGGCGAAGGCTAAAGAAAAGGCGTATGATGAGGAGTATGAGAGGTTGGACACTAAGGAGGGAGAAAAGGACCTGTACTGATTGGCTAGACAGAGGGACCGAGCTGGGAAAGATGTGCAGCAGGTTAGGGTAATAAAGGATAAAGATGGAAACGTACTCACAATTGAGAAGAGTGTGTTGAACAGATGGAAAGAGCACTTTGAGAGGCTGATGAATGAAGAGAACGACAGAGAGAAGACGTTGGATGATGTGGAGATAGTGAATCGGGAAGTGCAACGGATTAGCAAGGAGGAATTAAGGACAGCTATGAAGACGATGAAAAATGGAAAGGCCGTTGGTCCAGATGACATACCTATGGAAGCATGGAGGTGTTTAGGAGAGACGGCAGTGGAGTTTTTAACTAGATTGTTTAATGGAATCTTGTAAAGTGAGAGGATGCCTGAGGATTGGAGAAGAAGTGTGCCGATATTTAAGAATAAGGGGGATGTGCAGGACTGCAGTAACCACAAGGGAATAAAATTGATGAGCCACAGCATGAAGTTATGGGAAAGAGTAGTGGAAGCTAGGTTAAGAAGTGAGGTGATGATTAGTGAGCAGTATGGTTTCTTGCCAAGAAAGAGCACCACAGATGCAATGTTTGCTCTGAGGATGTTGATGGAGAAGTTTAGAGAAGGCCAGAAGGAGTTGCATTGCGTCTTTGTGGACCTGGAGAAAGCATATGACAGGGTGCCTCGAGAAGAGCTGTGGTATTGTATGAGGAAGTCGGGAGTGGCAGAGAAGTACGTAAGAGTTGTACAGGATATGTATGAGGGAAGTGTGACAGTGGTGAGGTCTGCGGTAGAAGCGATGCATGCATTCAATGTGGAGGTGGGATTACATCAGGGATCAGCTCTGAGCCCTTTCTTATTTGCAAGGGTGATGGACAGGTTGACAGACAAGATTAGACAGGAGTCCCAGTGGACTATGATGTTTGCTGATGACATTGTGATCTGTAGCGATAGTAGGGAGCAGGCTGAGGAGACCCTGGAGAGGTGGAGATATGCTCTAGAGAGGAGAGGAATGAAGGTCAGTAGGATCAAGACAGAATACATGTGTGTAAATGAGAAGGAGGTCAATGGAATGGTGAGGATGCAGAGAGTAGAGTTGGCGAAGGTGGATGAGTTTAAATACTTGGGATCAGCAGTACAGAGTAATGGGGATTGTGGAAGAGAGATGAAATAGAGAGTACAGGCAGGGTGGAATGGGTGGAGAAGAGTGTCAGGAGTAATTTGTGACAGACGGGTTTATCAAGAGTGAAAGGGAAGGTCTACAAGACGGTAGTGAGACCAGCTATGTTATATGGGTTGGAGATGGTGGCACTGACCAGAAAGCAGGAGACAGAGCTGAAGGTGGCAGAGTTAAAGATGCTAAAATTTGCACTGGGTGTGACGTGGATGGATAGGATTAAAAATGATTACATTAGAGGGTCAGCTCAGGTTGGACGGTTGGGAGACAAAGTCAGAAAGGAAAGATTGCATTGGTTTGGACATGTGCAGAGGAGAGATGCTGGGTATATTGGGAGAAGGATGCTAAGGATAGAGCTGCCAGGAAAGAGGAAAAGAGGAAGGCCTAAAAGAAGGTTTATGGATGTGGTGAGAGAGGACATGCAGGTGATGGGTGTAACAGAACAAGATGCAGAGGACAGAAAGATATGGAAGAAGGTGATCCGCTGTGGCAACCCCTAATAGGAGCAGCCGAAAGAAGAAAAAGAAGAAAGTTACAAAAAAAGGCCAAAGTACAATTTTCAAATTAAAATGTTGTACATTTAAATGAGTTTTTACTAATAGTTTTCAACAGTATTCTACCATACTTCAGTAAAAGATTTGAAGTGTATAGGCCAGGAAGATTTGAAGTTCAAGCTCAAATTTATTTTCTAATGTACACAGAGTACAGTGAATTTGTTACTTGCAGTCTGACCTTCATGCATCATGTCACCACTGCCCAGTGCCCTGATCAGCAATGATTGCCAGACAAATATGGATTTTACCAGCAGATTGGTAAAACTCCTAAGGCTATTTTGGAATCCAAATCAAAACTGAAGTTTAGGTGGCCATAGCAGATGGAAATAGTGAAAGATCTGAGGGGAGCATGGGGCTGCACCAGCAATGTGTTTCGATTTTATTGCTAATTGAGATAATGATGGATGTTGTGACCAGAGAAGTTCATGAAGGTTTGCCTTGGAGCTCTTGCATACTAATGATCTTACTTTAGTGGCACATATTGAAGTAGAACTGAAGGAGAAGATACCAAAGTTGAAAGCTGCTTGTGAAGTGAAAGGTCTTAAGGTAAATGCAGGAAAGACCAAGGTGATGGTTAGAAGTGAAGTGGCAGGTGTACATGAGGTGGGTGCACTAGAGGTATGGGAATAAAAGTCAATCCACTACATAGTTTGTTGAAATTGGATGCATAAAAGATGCTGTAGTGTGAAGGGCAGTGTGCAGGCACAAAATGTGATGATAGCCAGGGTGAGAGGTGCATGGAAGGAATTCTGGAAGTTGGCCCCCATTGTGATTGTTAAAGGAGATCCCTGGCTTTGAAGTTGAATGTATCTGAAAACTGTGTGAAGTAGTATGATTAATAGGGGTGGGGCATGGCCTTTGAAAGCAGAACTTGAAGTAAAGAATTGACCAGATGGATGTTTGGCGTGTCATTTAGTGAGAGCAAGATGAATCCAATCCCGAGTTAAAAGAAAGTCTTTGTGTGAAGGCAGTAGTTGTGCTGAGAAGCCTAGAAACCCAGAAAATGGGCTTTAAATCTGTGATGATGACTGCAAAATGGAGAAGTGCTGATTACATTTATTGTAATGCTGTTATGTTGCAGTTGAATCAGTACTTTACAGTTTTTTCATTGGTGGTGTAAGTTTGTCTTCCATTTTGCTTTAGTGACTTGAGAGTCAGAGTTTAACAAGTACTGATATAGAAGTAAGAGTGCCATGTGTATAGAGTACAGCAGGGGTGCCCACACGTTTTCGGCTTGCGAGCTACTTTTAAAATGACCAGGTCAAATATATATATATATATATATATATATATACACACACACACAGTATATATATACTGAGTATCATAGGTGGGTAGTAACAAGTTACATTTACTCCGTTACATTTACTTGAGTAACTTTTTAAAAAATTTGTACTTCTAAGAGTAGTTTTACTGCACCATACTTTTTACTTTTACTTGAGTACATTTGTGAAGAAGAAACGCTACTCTTACTCCGCTACATTGGGCAACACTCGAATCGTTACTATTTTTCCATTAGATAAAGTCTGACAGACAATTTTGAATCTGCTCTGTGTGGTATATGCTGTCAAGTTGCGCACACAACTTCCATTGCGTCTCCAGCTCTGACGCAAGGTTTTGAATGTTCCCCAAATGAAGGCGCTGCAGCTTTGAGGACAGATGTTGCATTTTTCGTTTGAAAGCATTAACTGAGCTAATCATACTGACATTGGTTTTCTCTTTTCCTTGAAGCTGTAAATTAAGCTGTAAATTAAGCTCATTCAACATGTTGGTCAGATCGGAAAAAAATGCCAAGTCTAGCGGTCATTGATCATTATTAAGCTGCTTGTATTCTGCATGTTTAATGACAAGGAGAAACTCTTTTTTTCTCTGGCCAGGAGTCTTGAAATCTCAGCAGGAATTTCTCCCTAGCCATCTGCCTCAATGAAGACATCTTTTATTATCTCTCCATCTTGGAAGGACTTCTTATGCTTAATGATCGAGTGACTCACCCGGAACGATAAATTTGGTGTGTCTGCATTTTAGTTCCCTGTCCTTTCTCTTTCTCAGATTGCTTTTTGGAAGGAAGTCAGTTTCATAGTTTTTATGAACAGTTCAAAAATGCCTTTCCACATTTTCCTTCTTTGGAATAGCTATGATAGATTGACAGATCAGACAAATGCACTTCGAATGTAACATTGTGAGAGAAAAAAAATCCTCTTCCAATTCCACATCCAGCCCATAAACAACAATTTTTTTTTAAATCCATTCTTTAGTCGATATAAATTAGAAGGCTAACTAGATCACTTAGATAGCCAGAGTTTTGCAGTAGCTCGCGCGTTTGATCATGCATGCGGGATGACCAGTGTGTTAGAAGAAAAGAGATCTCAGACTGGCCACCCTGTATGTCAATCAAGTGGCAAATGCCATAGGGAGGATATATGATAGACTAACATTTAAAAAAAAAATTTTTGAATGCAATGCGATCTACCTGCACTACCTTTCCCATCTACTGGTCGATCATGATCGACGTATTGGGCACCCCTGGAGTACAGTGAAATTCTTATTTGCATGTCCAGCAAGCATGCAATGTAACCCATGAGAAACAAGAATGCAATCAAAATAAAGGTTTCTGTTTTATTTAATAGAAAACGTAACCCGCGTTACTTAACAAACTCCTAACACAGTTTTCCATACCTCTTGTTCAATATATTAGTAAATGTCTTCAAGAAAAAAGAATAAACAGTAGATGCTACTTCAAAAGATTAACATGTGTGCCTCAGAAAGTATTATAATGATTTTCAGATAGGACTCTTGTTTTTAACACATTGCCACTTTTGCATTAGCCTTATGGAAGCAATAAATTTATAATAAAAATTATTAGATGATTGCTACAATGGTTGTAATTAAATCCTGCACATTAAACATTTTTCTTTATCTTTTAAGCCATGAAATGGTTTAGGTGAGCCGTTACTCCACCAGAGTAGGCTTCAGAATGGAGAAGGAGGCCAGCCAACTGGAGAGAGACCATGTCCACAATGTGTATGAAATAATTGCCCCATATTTCAATGACATTCGCTACAAAGCTTGGCCCAAAGTGCGTCAGTTTCTTCTTGACCAGGAACCAGGCAGTTTAATTGCTGACATTGGTGAGTTTGTTACATGTTGTTTGTGTGTTTAGCACCTCATTTGTTAGCTCTGTGTTAGTGGAAATAAATGGTTTATCTTTTGATGGTATTGTTTTTATAGGTTGTGGCAATGGAAAGTACCTTCATATTAACAAGAAAAGCTTTACTATAGGCAGTGACTGCTGTCTGCCACTGGTGGATCTCGCCAGGAACCATGGGCATGAGGTGCAGATATGCAGTACCCTGAAATTACCTTACCGTGATGGTTGCTTTGATGCCATCTTGTCAATTGCAGGTATATAATTTTATTTCCATACTTCCATTTTCATCTGTACTAGATCATTCAAGGTCTACTTAACAGGGGGTTAAGTGTGGCATATTGGCTTTTTTGAGTTATTGTATGCTTATATCAAATTGTGAGCTGTACTAAATAGTTCTTAGCTTCTAGAAGCCACCAGAATTCTGTTATCAAACATTTCTATTTCATTTTCAGTTGGCTAATATGTAGACATTTACATTGTGTTGGATGCACATCAGATGTTGACATATTAAAAAGAATTAACACATTTGATTACCAAATCAAAATGTTTGCATTAACACAATGTCCTTTTCCACATCCTCTCTCATGAGCTGTAGTTGTTTTGCATATGGACTTTTGCATATGTGCTGTAATTATTTGTACTTCAAGAAAGGTGCTAAGGTAAGTGTTAGAAATATCAAAATGACTAAACCTGACCAGGCCAAATCCAAAAGTGAAACTGGTCCTGATATGAGTGCGTGATGAGGCACACAGACTCGGCAAGAGTGTGATTATGCAAAAGCACATATTCATAAAGTTCAAATAAGTATCCTGAATTCCTGCTAGTGTGTGTATACATGTACATATAATAGGGTGGATTTTTTTGCATTTGCATATATAGCAAGCTTTCCTCCAGTGGACTTAAGAGGTTTTCTTTATAGGAGGTAATGTGTTTTCAAAATTTTGACTCTGGCTACATCTGTTCTTTGACCAAAGCTTTAAATGAAATAACTTTTAAAACACAAAGTAAAATATGAAACTGCTGTATGTAGTATGCAGATTGTTAAAACAGAGACATAACCTGTTTTCGAGGTGTAGAGCTTTGCTGAATTATAAACACACTTTTAATTATATTTTAGATGTAAATAAAAATATGTTGTTGATATTAAAACAATATTTTGTCTCCTGTAAATGAAACAATGACCAAGACTTAATTATATTTGATCTTCTGTTGTCTCTGTCATTGATTGTACAGATTAAATTTAGAACAGTGCAACATATACATTAAAGTAATGTGGCAAGCTTAATTTGTAAAGTACCCAAATTTTAGCACTAAGGCCTTTATCCAACCCGCTATATCCTATATACCCACACACCAAGCACACAGTAGGGACAATTTAGAATCGCCAATGCACCTATCCTGCATGTCTTTGGACTGCACCACCGTGCCGCCCGCACTAATCACATCTGACTACATCTTCAATAAGTGAGGCTTTAAATTAAATATCTTCTGTCAAAACAAAGTGCTTTTAAGTCAAAATGCTGAAAACTGGAGTGCAGAAAGAAAAAAAAACCTAAATGATATGTTGACTGAAAGTATTACAAAATGAAACAAATTGTTTTTATATGGTATGTTCTGATGAATATTTAAAATCAATGGATTACAAAATACTGTATGTAAAACTTGTAACCCAAATACTATGTAGAGGTATAGAGCTACTTTTTAGCTGATTAAAATCTGAACCTGAAGTTGTAATCTTATTGCCTGCTCACAGTTACCTGTTTCATTTTACAAATTAAAATGCGCACACCTGAAACGCCTACAGTAGAGGTCTTGGACTCTGTCTTGGCAGTGTCTACAGATTTTTCATTCCAAATGCTTTCTTAATGAGAGTCTGTTTCATGCCTTTATATGAAAAACTTTGTAAAGTTACTGAGTTGTGATGAGAAATTCAAAATGAAGTAACATTTATATTTTAGAGATCAGTTTGGAAAAATAGGCTTTTCCTATAAATTGGCCAAAGTCAGAAATGGACAAGAATATAATGAGGTAATGTCAACCTAATGGATATTAGATTATATTGGACTGAAAGCCAGAAGTCTACGTGACCATCATCATCAAGTCCTTCCATGAGTACCCTAAATACAAAGAGGACTGTTTGATTTATGTTAGGTAGATTGCCCAGAGGGGACTGGGCGGTCTCTTGGTCTGGAACCCCTACAGATTTTATTTTTTTTTCTCCAGCTTTTGGAGTTTTTTTTGTTTTTTCTGTCCACCCTGGCCATCGGACCTTACTTATTCTATGTTAATTAATGTTGACTTATGTTTATTTTTTTTATTGTGTCTTTTATTTTTCTATTCATTTTGTAAAGCACTTTGAGCTACATTTTTTTGTATGAAAATGTGCTATATAAATAAATGTTGATTGATTGATTGATTGATATATAAATACAGATACAAATAATACAAAAATAACTGCATCCCAGGCTCATCATTTGTTAGTAGCAATACTACATTTTATAGATTTTCAAGTGATCAAAGGTGTTAGAAAAGTGAATCCAATAGATGTAAATGTCAAAGGATAGTGATATACCAGAACAAAGTTTCCAGTCATACTGGCAAGTTGACTGCATTTTAGAAAGTCACCCAATGATATACATAGTTGGTAGACTTTCTCCATCCATCCATCCATTTTCTAACCCGCTGAATCTGAACATAGGATCACGGGGGTCTGCTGGAGTCAATCCCAGCCAACACAGGGCACAAGGAAGGAATCCAGTCCCGGGCAGGGTGCCAACCCACCGCAGAACACACACAAACTAGGGCCAATTTAGAATCGCCAATCCACCTAACCTGCATGTCTTTGGACTGTGGGAGGAAACCGGAGCGCCCGGAGGAAACCCACGCAGACACGGGAAGAACATGCAAACTCCACGCAGGGAGGACCCGGGAAGTGAACCCGGGTCTCTTTACTGCGAGGCAGCAGCACTACCACTGCGCCACCGTACTGCCCTGGTAGACTTTCTTAAGGTCGTAAATTCATACATGAGTCTTTAATCAAGGTTTAGTTCCAGGCTGATTGGAAACACCATCATATTTTGTCTGAACATTTTTGAGAGACACTGTCAACTGCTAAACAGGTGATACAGTGGCATAATCTTTAGTGCTGCTTCCACCATGGCATCAGAATTCAAAACTCACCCCAGTCACTGTGCGTTTTCATATTGTCGCTTTTCTATGTGAATATTCTCTTGGTACTCAGTGTTTCCTTTCACATACCAAAGGTGTGCCTGACCAGAGAAGGTATGTTATTCCTGTGTACATGTATGAGTGAGACTTCATGTTTGACTGGCACCTTGTTTATTGTCTTGCACCCAATAGAGCTCAGAGGGGCTCCATGCCTCCTAGGCCTGTATTACAATAAGCAAATTCTAAAAGTGACGGGAGATTGCTACATGAGTATGTGGAGGCCTTCTTATAAATACTTCATCATTTTTTTGTCTTTTCTGAAGCCATTTCTTATCAAGTCATGTTAAAACATTATATGCAAATTCCAGTTCCTGTAGTGATGCACATCTTCAACAATGCAGAATGCTGCAAAATATGCACTCGTAGGAATGCCAATTAAAACATTACAAAAATAAAAATAAGTGATTACATTGTCATTAAAAACTTTGGTGCAAGCATTAAATTATGATGGAATTTTAAGTGACTGTCTTTATAATTTAGTTAATTACATGTAATTAAATTATTTATATAGTTAATTATTCTAAAATTGCATTTTCCTGTTAATGATTTTACAGCAAGGTGGAGCCTATTGGAGCAGACTGGGGCTCTGTATAATTTTTTTATAGACATTTTCTATAGTAAAGCCTATTCTGAGGCAATTTACAAGTACAGAACTACAGCTGTACCTTTTTAAATACATTTTTTCACAGCTGGAGCACCTTGAGTGAGTTAGAGACAGAGATATACTGTAAATGGTAATCCTGTGGTTACCATGGCCAAATCTTAGGCACTAGGTCATACTGTACTGTATTGTAACATGCCCATCATTCAAATAAGGGAGCCATCTCACACAGACACTAAGAGAACAAGAAAAATCCACACAGTGTCCCTGCAGTGAATCATATTAAGGTCTATATAGCTGTGTGGCGGCAGCATTAAGAGCCCTGCCACTGACTTTTTCATTCTTTGTTTTGGTAAGATTCCTAGTGTAATACGAGGGACGTTCAAAAAGTTTCTGCACTTTTATATTTTTGTTGGAAACAGTGAAGTTTGGAGGAGTAGTAATTGGTCGTGTCTGAGAGTGTCGTGTGACTAGTTCTGTCTGGCAAGCTAGCTGCCCTTGCAGTTTAGTACAAGAATTGTCACCCTGTGGTGAAGATGGCTGCGAAACTTATAAATTGCACCAAAGAGGAACAGGGTTCTATCATATGCTTTTTGTGGACAGAAGGTGTGCCAGGAGCACAAATTCATCTCCACATGTGTGCTCAGTGTGGGGATAAACTTCTCTATCGTCTATGAGTGGATTGAAATGTTCAAAAATGGCCATACTAGTGTCACGGATACAGAGCTCTCCAGATGTTCAGCTACAGCCACGATAACGGAGAATGAAAAAAGAACCCTAATGTGAAAGCAGCGGTGCATCAGTGGCTACGTACTCAACCAAAAACATTTTTTGCTGATGGCATTAAAAAGTTGGTACAACACTGGAAAAATTGCATCACAAATGAAGATGACTATGTACAAAAGTGATGTCATTTGTTTTTGAATAGAGTTAAAACAAAAGGGTGAAACTTTTTGAACGTTCCTTGTATATAGGATTTTTAAAGTTATTTTAAAACTTTACAAACAAGATGGTGCTAACTGATAAGGTATGCATCAGAATGTACTACAAGCTAGCTTTAAACGCATTACAAAGGAATATCAATAATTGCCATAATTTAAACAGCTTTTTAGATATGTAAGTTGTAGACACGTAAGACTTTTTTGTATTATAATGTAACATATCCTCTTACTCCAATTCGGCATAAAAGATGATGAAGCCTTACCTGGGTGCCCATGCCATGGGAGCTCTACTTGGACATTAAACCAGCCCATCACAGGGCTGACTTAAAAAGCACATACGTGTGCACACCAGGTTAATTTGGAACTACCAAACAATCTAGCTTGTATGTCTTCAGTTATATGAAGGGCAAACCAGAATACCCTGACACAAACCCACAGCAGGCACTTGCTGGATCCATGAGAAGGCTGGGGCTATGACTAAGTGCCACGGGTATATATGCATTTATCTAGTGCTGCTGTTTTGTTTTTTTTTTTTGTTGTATACTTTAATATCTTTAGTACCACCTACCATCAAGCTAGACTGAAGGAATTTTCATAGTACAGTTCACAGTTGCTCTGATCTCACTATTACAATGTAATAGATATTCATGCAGCTAAACTCCTCCTGTTGTCAATTTAACGACTTGGAGACTGGCTTGACATGGGGTGTACAAATCTCCAGTTTGTTAACAAAGAGCGGGTGTGAAGTGGCTCTGCTACCAAAGACTAAAACAGGAAGGATGAACTTCATTGCATGTATTTGAAGCAGATACACTGCCTACATTGGGAACGCCCCACTGTAAGGCAGCTCAGGAAGAACAAATATCACCAAAGCAAGCATACTGGAACATGACAATAGTTTACAAAAATCGAAATGATTAATACTTAAACATTTTGCCCATCTTAACAAATGGGACAAAAGTCACAAAACCGAACAATGTAGAATAATCAAAGAACAAAAACAATTGTGCCCGAAGTCCCTTGAGAACTTGAGTCACAAAGAAAAAAAGGAACTGGTCAAGGAAGTGTAGGGTTTACAAGCTCTACTCCTGGATAATAGAAAGCTCTTGTTTATTAAAAAAAAAAACAGTCTGTTTGTATTGAAGGATGTGAAAGAAATTTCCTGATAGTGTTATTTGGCTTGTATGCTTGAAAATGTTAAATGATTTTTACTTCTCTTTTCAAAAACAATAATATAACAATAAAAAAATGAAATTAGTGAATTTCCCTTTGGAGATAAATAAAGTTCTATCTATCAGTCTATTTATCTATCTATACTCTTTCCCCACCAACAGATTAGATTCAGTTTGCAGATCTGGGATTTGTTTGTTATCAGGTTACACATTAAATGTGACCTAAAGAATGGTCCTGGTAAATTTCTATGTCACCTAGCAACAGGTTGTAAAAACTGCTCAGTTTATCTGGAATTAATTGGCTTTGTACATTGAGTAGCATAAGAGTGGTGAATTGCCAAGCAATGGAAATAAGGCCTATTTGATGAGAGATTAATCCTTACTGTATGCTGTATGGTTAAGAAATGTGAATGCAAATCATCAACTATACCTGAATTAAATGATAGTCAGTTGAACTGTGTAAACACACTGACACTGGGTCAAATGAGAGTGGACAGGTTATCCAGCACCATGAATTTCAACCTTGGAAGGAAAGATAAGTAAACACTAGGGTTTAAACTTAATTTGTAGTTAGGCATCTTTTGCAGGGTGATATTGTGTTCAGCACTGTTGGTCAATAGCGCCTGAGCCCTGGACTCAAATCCTAAAACAGACTGCCTGTATCTGGATTTTCCTTTTAGGTACTTAACAACGCTGAATTTAGTGTGTGGGTATATGCTTGAGTGTACCCTGCAATGGAGTTCTGCCCCATTCAGGGTTGGTTTCCTCTATGCCACCATTGCTGATGGGAAAAGCATTACGTTCCTGTGCCCCTGAAGTGGAAAAACAGGTTAGAAGGTGTGTTTGCAATTTGTTTATGGCTTGTCTTTAAATATTCAAATCATCTTAATGCCATATTTCAGAATGTGAAACATCATTCTGGTAGGTGACACAGGAAATTTTTAGGAGAAGGTATGAAAGCTGCAAAGGGACCTCATGATGCTATGCTGGACATTTTTGTGTTTTCTGATTGTGATAAATTACACTTTTGATGAAATAAAAGTTAAAGCAACATTCTCAGTATGGAATAAATGTCTCAATTCCATTTCAGTAATTTTTGTGCTAATAAGAATTACTGATGAACACTTTCAAATCACTTCAGCTTTTGGTTATCTGGCACCTCTGGATGAATGAAAAAAAACCCCACACATTCCACTCCTCTTGTTGTCAAGTTATGCAAAATGTCAAACTTTTTGGGGTTCCCTTTAGTTTAAGACCTTTAGCTTCAAAAAAGAAACTAATTTTTATGAGATTTTCAACCATATTTTGTGCAGGAAAAACCTCCACATATGATATACTATTCCACTTGTCATGATGCCTAGTTATGCAAGATGTTGAGCTTTTTGGCCCTCTAAATCCAAAAATTAAACTAATCTGTAGAATACTTTCAACCATATTTTGTGTACAAAATCATGCCCTTATGATAAATAATTATCTGATAGGTGTCTTCAGCAAAAATGATTAGAAGGACTTGAAGTTGTGCGTGCCACATCAGCTGACCCCAGGGATTCACCCACTAATGGAATATGAGGGGCCAAAGTTACTCAGTTTCACAAAACCTTGAAAAACTATGGATTGGTATTATATAGATGGTATACTTCAATAAGGGCGCGTAAATAAAGGCGAGCTTCAAAAGGGCGACCTCAATTGGGCGCAGCGAATAAAGGCAAACGCAACAAAATTATTACAGAAAATTTATTAGATAAAGGCAATGATTGAATGTATAAAAAGGCAAAAGTAAGAATATTAAAACATCCAATTAATTAATGCATGAACTTCTAACGAACTATTTCTAAAGCTCTCTCTATATATATATATATGACAGCGAGACGAACATTTTCCAATCCTATATTCAGTGCATTTCCAGATGTGTTTCCCGTTGGTAGTTTTCTCCTTTCTGAATGTGTAGCCTTCGACTACGAGTAGATCTGCACCTTTGTTGCTCTTCACATATTCCAGAGCCATTTGAACTAAATTATCTACGAACGCCTTTATTCGACGCGCCCAATTGAGGTCGCCCTTTTGAAGCTCACCTTTATTTACACGGGCCTTTATTCGCCGCGCCCAATTGAGGTCGCCCTTTTGAAGCTCGCCTTTTTATACGCGCCCTTATTGAATAGAGCCTATATATACGTGTGGAGTGTCGCTTTATGGCATTTCAAAGTTGCTTATTACGAATATGATAATACAATTGCTATTCATTCTTTAATGGTGGTCCTCTCCCTCTAAAAGCCACTCCCAGAAGATTTAAAAATGACAAAACTTCAAAATTAAGCATAAAGGGTATCATTTTTGACTATTGTCAATCACTACAGTGATTATGAATATGATTTCATTTGTTTTCATTTTTTACTAGGGATTTAACCCCCTATGAGCCTCAACAGAGGGTGAAAAATGACAAATTTCTTTTACAATCTAGAATATAGCGGCTTTTTTGCTGAAAACTTAATACCTCAACATTCTCCAAAGTGAAACTGTGAATACGCCATTACTGTACATAACAAAAAAGATTCCAGCTTTGTTAATGAACCTAAAGATGAAGGGAAAGTCAATTGGAAATTGCCATTGCATTTTTTACGTTCTCTCTAAGCTGATTTGTTGGACATGGAAGTTGAAAGCAAGTGAATTGTTTACTGAGATCACTGCATTATTACATCAGTTAGTGAAAATACTGAAGTAAAATGTTAAGGCTTTGTAGTAGACTCCTGTCCTGTGACATTTTTACAATGATTTTGGGCTTATTGATTTTTGATTTTCCTCCTGTTGTTACTTTGAATGCCCAAAGTGAGCCATACTGGATGGCGACAAAACAAGTGATTGTAGGTAAAAGGTTAGCATAGATGTGAGCATGGTGGTATTATAAGCACAGTTTTACAATTTCATAGATGAGCTGCCAATATGCTTGCTTTTTTTCTTTGGATTCTTTAGTAAATCTCCTACTGTTATGTCCAAAGTATACCAAGTTTGGTGGGAAAGAAAAACTCTCTAGCTGGAATGACTAACTTCTGTGGAATACTGGAATTAGCTTTTATTACTATTATTATTATGTATTCTGTTTCTCTTTTTGCAGTCATTCATCATTTCTCAACAAAGGAACGGCGAATCCGGGCACTGAAGGAAATGGCAAGAACCCTTAGAGTGGGGGGTCGTATAATGATTTATGTGTGGGCAATGGAACAAAAAAGAAGAAAATTTGAAAAACAGGATATCTTTGTACCCTGGAATCCAGAACCTCCATCTCAGAAGGCAAGTCAATATAAACTGAGGAAACGACCACAAAATTCTTTTGGCGCAGATTGTTCCAGCAGCAGTGACATCAGTCAGGCTTACAGGAAGACAAAAAGCACTTCTTCAGTGGGGAACGACGAAGTACATACACTTTACAGTTCCTTTGAAAAATCTCTCAAAATATGGCTTTTTTCAAGGTCACTGGATTCCATTTTAGAATTAGGGGGCAGTAGTAGCTCAGCCACCGCTAAACGACTAAACCCATTCAAAAATGTAGGCCACCTATTAAATGATACAAGCAGATTTGAACTTTTTAAAAGCAACAAAGCTAGCCAGCTAATGGAACAAGTATCTAATCTCTTTGTTTTAAGACAAGACTCAGATGAAGATGTTTTTAGCATAGAAGAATTTCAGAATCATAGACCGTCAGAAAGCACACGTTCTCACCTGCCAAAAAATGATTTGGGAACAAAGGAAAAAAATAAGTTGCTATGTGGGGAAGCATGTGCTAAAATAGCTTTGCCTGACCTTGTGCCACATCCAGATTCTTTGATTAGGGAAGCAAATACCTGGAATAATCCTGACTGTAACATGTCAATTTGTCCTGATCCAAAAACTGGCTTTCTTCGAGATTTTGAAAAGTTGCTAAAAATGGAAAGCCCTTCCCATGAAGAAAGAGTCCAAGATAAAAACACAAAAGAAACTAAATCTGAAGCATCTTTATTTCGTTATTATCATGTCTTTAAGGAAGGAGAGCTGCAGGATCTCATTGAAACATCTGTAGATGAGCTTCACGTCATTCAAACATACTCTGATCATGCAAATTGGTGTGTTGTTGCAGAAAAGATTCAAGTTTGGAAAATTTAAGCCAATACTGTAACCAATACAGGTGTTTTATTTAAACATAATTTAATCTAATATTATTTTAGAAACTAAGTAATAATGTCTGTGTGTAAACTGAAGCTTATTTGTTAGTATTGTGAACAGGTCGGGGCAATCTGAAGCAGACCCTGTATCTAGAAAAGTAAAAGGAAGACATTTATTAACAAAGTAAAGCAGACAAGCAGCGAGCACAATGCAAAATAGATGGAGCAATGAAGCAAAACTGAAGTATATGGCCCCCGAGTCATCCTGTACTTTTTAGGGTATACAGGATACATTTTTCCATCCTAAGCCCCCCCCCCAACCCAAAAATGAGGAGGTTGAGGTCTATATAATTTTAGATCTGGGTGCTGCTCCGTCCTAACAGGAAGGACCTCCATGTCATTCCTAATCCTGCAGACACTCTTGCCATAACTACATAATCCAGGAACTTTTGACTGAGCTTGAACTATAGCAACAGCCTGAGGAGTTCATGATAACTTAATAGTCCATTCCAACCAAGGATCAATTACCGTATACTGTATGGGATGTGTGTCACCTTGCAGCTCTCACAGCCGCCCGGTTTGCCTTCTTGCTATCTATTAGATTATGTTTGCTAGAATGTGTGCTGTACAGTGGACACCAGTCATTATATTGGGTGTATTATGGCAGCACCAGCTCCTTTACAGTCCAGAAAGTGCTTGATCAGTAAAAGCAAATGCAAAATACTTTCAGTGGTCGTTATAGTACTAGGGTGTTGTACCGTGTTAGCTATTATGAATGTAGAGAAAAGCCAAGCAAAATGACACCTTTTATTGGCTAACTAACAAGATTACAATATGCAAGTTTTCGTGGCAACTCAGGCCCCTTGATGCAACACAATTTGGACATGTGAGAGTGGCAGGCAGTAAGACAAGTAACAATGTGTAGCCTGTACATTGGACTTGTCTTAGTAAAAGATTAACGGGAGACTGAAAAGGAAATCGGCGGCGCGGTGGTGCAGTGGTAGTGCTGCTGCCTCGCAGTTAGGAGACCCGGGTTCACCTCCGGGCGCTCCGGTTTCCTCCCACAGTCCAAAGACGTACAAATTGGCCCTAGTGTGTGCTTGGTGTGTTTGTGTGTGTCCTGCGGTGGGTTGGCACCCTGCCCAGGATTGGTTCCTGCCTTGTGCCCTGTGTTGGCTGGGATTGGCTCCAGCAGACCCCCGTGACCCTGTGTTCGGATTCAGCGGGTTGGACAATGGATGGATGGATGAAAAGGAAATCACAGCCAGGCAGTATATAAAGAGTCATAGAACAGGCATTGCAGAAAAGCAATATACTGTACTGTAGTATAAAACTGTGCAGAGAGATGCATTGACTGATCTGTATTCAAAGTAATTTTAACTAGCATATTTTAATAGATATTTCAAATGTGAATCAAGTACATCCACATTAGACTGTTGTGAGCTAGCCAATACCTAAGAAATGTCCTGCATTTAGCAGAGCGAAACAGCATTTATTGTAAAACGGCACAACCAGCTTCGTTATCTTGTCTATCAGTCCACATTATGTTTTAAATGAAAAGAGGACCGTTCATTCAGCAGCATAATGGACGATAGGGCCAAGCCCCATTTTACATAAGTAACATGAAGTTACCATTAATGGTTTGCACTGTGTACATCAAACCAATGTGTCTTTAGATAAACCAAAGATACACCAAGCTCAAAATACTGACGTGTATCTTAAAGGCTTTGTTTCAGTTATCCGTGTGGAAGTTGGGATATATAGGGAAAACAGACAGGCAAGTCAGACAATCTGGTCCACTTTTCATTTAATCGGACAGACAGGCAGATAATTCATTAATCCCAAATGAATTTGCAAAACGTGCAGCACCATTCATAGAACACAAAAACAGGTTGTCAGGATAACATGCAAGAGACACCTCTTTATTCTTCACACAGACTTAGATCAACATCACATCAACAGGAGGAGGGACACATTATAAAGTATAATGGTTGCTTGTATGATGACCTCTTAAAGCACTCCCTCTATAGTCAGTCTTTTGTTGACATTAAATATTAACAAACCTGATTCTGATGTCCACCATGTTTGGGGAGAAAACTGTTTTAGAACCGAGAGTCTGAGGTTTGATGTGACACTACGGCTGCAGTACATTCAATAGGTAAAACACCCAGGTGGAAGTACACCTTTTTAATTGTAAAGTTAACGCAGGATTGCACCATACTGAAAATAACTCCATGTGTTCTAAAGCAAAAACAAACCTTGAGAACTGATAACTTGCAATATGCTGTGATGTAGTGCCATGGCTTGTTTATCTCCATTTTAAATATTTTGTCCAAGAAAAAATATTGCACTTTTTAATGTTCCATGCTGTAACGCAGGATTAATGCCTCTGATGAAAACCACATCGAAAAATGTACAAATGATAATAATGACCCTAAAATCACTGTGTAAAGTCATATAAAATGTATTTTTAATTTCAACATCAACAAATGTCAACAAATATATAAATATTTATCTGATTGCTGTTGCTCAGTAAGAGCATAAGGTTACATTCAGATAAACAATAAAGATGATGCTAGTAATCATTTTACTCAGTTGTTTAGGTGATAACAAATCAATATTGTATTCAGCACTGTTTATAGCCAGTCATCTTCTAACCCATGTTGCCCAGAACAGGATCACAGGGTGTGCTGGAACATATCCCAGCAATCCCAACACACACATACACACTCACCCCAGCCACACACTAGGGCCAAGTTTAGTATCACCAATCCACCTAAACTTCATGTCTTAGGTCCGTGGGAGGAAACCGGAGCACCCAGAAGAAACCCACTCAGACACAGAGAGAACATGCAAACTCCACACAGGCAGGACTCAGGATGCAAACCCTGGTCTCCTTACTGCAAGGCAGCAGTGCTACCACTACGCCACCATGTTGCTCTCAACGTTGTTTAGTGTTACTAAATTATTGTGAGCTCTACGTAACTGCTGGACATCATTTTGAACCTCTACACATGACACAGCCTCATGTATCGTTAGTCAACACCTTAGCATCAGTAACTGAAGACCACAGGCCATGCTGGCCCTTAGATACAGGTTTACTGAGTGCAGCCAGTGTCATAAATGTTTTTATTTGGCATTCATGAATGCCATCAAAAGCAGAGGCAAGTTTTGTGGAAAGAGTTGCCTTCTGTGCTCACTTCACAGATCTGCCAAAGAGCCCATTGAGTGGCTGCCAGCTAGTAGCAGAATTGGCACTGCCAACTGTATTCTTATTCATTTTCTTTTTTTTTTATTTTATTGATTTTATTTTAATCATTCCATACAAATAAGATTCAAAACAAATCAAACCCCCCCCGAGAAAGAGATCATGGCCAACGGAGTAAAGCTTAAAGCTTGTAAAAAATACATAAGATGATGAGTTTATTAGGCCGATAAAGATAAATGGAGAAGAAAAAGAAATGCAAAGATAATTACTTCCTCAGTGCTTTAAGAGCTTATTCTAAAATATTATTGATTAGATCCTGCCAGGTTTTGAAAAAGTTCTGTACAGATCCTCTTACTGAAAAGTAGATTTTTTCCAATTTCAAATAATATAAAACATCAGTTACCCACTGACTTAAAAGAGGAGAGTTAGGATTCTTCCAGTTTAGCAAAATAAGTCTGCGTGCCAACAGTGTAGTGAAGGCAATCACAGTTTGTTTGTCCTTCTCCGCTTCAAACCCATCTGGAAGAACACCAAACACAGCTGTTAATGGGTTACGGGGGATTGGGACACCAAGGCTGTCTGAAAGGCACTTTAAAATTTTTTTCCAGAATGATGTTAATTTGCTGCAGGCCCAGAACATGTGACCCAGTGAGGCTGGGACTTGATTGCAGTGTTCGCAGGTTAGATCTTGCCCTGGAAACATTTTGGTCAGTTTTAAGCGAGACAGATGTGCTTGATATATTATTTTAAGTTGAATAATTCTATGCTTTGTGCATATGGAGCTCGAGTGAATTCTCTGCATTGCTACCCTCCACTTCTTTTTTGATATATTGATTAAGAGATCTTTTTCCCATTGTCCTCATGGATCTTTGAAAGGGAGGGACTGTAAAATAATTTGATATATTGCAGAAATGCTGTCTGAGTCCTCCAAACTGAGCAATATTTTTTCCAGCATAGAGGAAGGTGCAAGACGAGGGAAATTGAGCAGGTTCTGTTTGACAAAGTTTCCAATTTGAATATAGCGAAAGAAATGTGTGGCTGGAAAGTTAAATTTGGAGTGTAATTGTTCACAGGATGCCAAGATGTTGTCTCTATAAAGATCTCTAAGCAATTTAATCCTAAATGTTTTCCAGATATTAAAAACTGCATATGTTTGCAAGGGTGGAAAAAAGTGGTTCTCATGTAGAGGTGCCACAGATAAAAGCTTCTCCATCGTAAAATGCTTTCTACATTGGTCCCATATTCTGAGTGAGTGAAGCACAATTGGCTTATTAGTATATTGGCGATAACTTGCATTTATTGGGGCAGAGAGCAGGGAATATAGAGAAGTACTGCAGGATTTTACTTCTATTGCAGACCAGGCCTGTGTATGTTCATCTATTTCTGTCCAGGTTTTTATAGCTTGTATGTTTGCTGCCCAGTAATAAAACTGAAAGTTAGGTAGAGCCATGCCACCTTCTGCCTTAGGTCTTTGTAGGGTCGCCCTTTGGATACGTGGATGTTTTGAGTTCCAAATAAATGAGGTTATGGTTGAATCTAATTGCTTAAAAAATGATTTATTGATGTATATTGGTATGTGTTGAAATAAAAAAAGCTTAGGAAGAATATTCATCTTAACCACGTTAATTCTTCCAGCTAGAGTGAAATGAAGGGTCTCATTCATTTTCAAGGTGCTCAGCCTGTCGCCACTCAGTGTAAAGCATCACTCATTTGAGAAAGGACACTGCTATAATAATCACAACTAAGCCTTCTTTGAAAAATGCAAAGAATTGTTCTGCTCATTCTACGATGAGAATCCTCCAAACCCCTTTCCTGGTATTAAAATTTTTTGTTTTTTCAGAAGGTGCTTCACAGGAATTTACTTCTTTCCCAATATTGAATTATGCACTGCACAATCATTTTTACATTATCTATTTACCTGGAAGATGTTATTTGTTATTCAACAAGTGTTGCAGCAACAGATTTACAGTATATTAATTTCAACTTTATGTGACAAAGCTTAAATACTATATGCAGTTTGCTCTTTTTTTTCTTATTTTAGTAATTTGGCCATAATTTGTCTTACTTATGACTGTGGTCCAAAAAGTGTGTAAAAACAAATAAAAGAGCAAGCTAATGTAGTTTAATGTTACTTGTAATACTCTTAGCACAGTTAGTTTAGTCACAATTACTACATCAATACCATTCCAACTGAATGGAGCTTTAGGCCTACTGGCGGGTAGATGAGCTGGAAAAGGGGGCATGTGAATGGTAAACTGGACTGAGAAGAAAGTTAAACTGCGATGACTCTGCTTGGCAGCTTGAAATTGATTTTCTAAACAGCCTGAGCCAAAGCCATAACATATCACATACCACTAGTCAATTGCCAAAGCACAGCACCTCCATATTGGGAACATCCCACCTCAAGGTGGTAGTGAGTGAAAATAAATGAATTACAGGGAAAGAATTCCTGCTCAAAAATCTAGAAAGGCCAAACTACTCTACAACAGAAGTATGTAGTTTGTAATTGTTAAAAAAGTGATGGCTCTGCAGTTCACTTTACAGCCTGGACTTTGTTAACTGTTCATTTTGCAATCATTTTTATTTTGTAGAAATTATTATATTTACAGTATTTCCAGAATAAAACAATGTGCATTTTTAATCCAACGGAAGAGGTTTAATTAAACACAAATTTGGATCTCCAGTGCCATCTAGCCACACAGATTGATTATAGAGGACTATAATTTCAAAATGTCTTATTTCATAACATCTGTGAATCTGAAAACAACACACTGTCGGCCCCCCTGCAGATTCATGGAAGGGCTTTAAGTACTGCTGCTAGCACATCTGCTTGGTTTGTGAGGATGTCATTTTGGCAAGAGGTAGGTTAGCATACATAATTGACTCACTCACACCTCATGTGTTTATCTCACTGGGAGTATTCGCCCCACCCAAGGTCGATTACTGCCCTGTGCTCAGTGATAGATGCCGCCTGTCTAAATGTCACCTTCAACTCACAGGCCTTTAGTTAGTAGTATATGGTGTGCATCAACAGTCAGTAAGGATTCCCAAATATTTGATGACTGAGACCCTTACTGTGTATTTCACTTCCACACTTGCCTAATAGCACTTTGAAAGTGTTCATCTTAATTCATCTTTAAACGACAAGGGCAGACTGGAACGTTTACAGAACACACCTGTCATTCTGCATCTGAGGGCGGTTTAGTGTTGGCGACCTTCAACTTTTAAAGTGCCTTCCTTCACACTGTACCTTTTACAGTACTCCAAAGAGTTCACACAACTGTGAATTATTTGATCTTGTGTTTAAAGCAGTGACTTTAATGCTATTTAGCTCTCCCTCAAATTAAAGTTACCTTCCTTTTCATCTTTTCAACACTTCCACCACCCGAATGCCATTGTCCTGCTCATTGTCTCTTGTTATTCCACAAACGTCTTGCTGCAGTTCAAACATCCCTCGAGTGCTTTGGTCAAAATTCATTCACACATTTCTGACATAGTTGAAGAAACCTCACTGTCAAAATTGGAGTTAAACTATTGGGTGTGACCACTCAGAGTCTTAACAGACAAGACTTGCTGGTACAAGGTACACACAAGTTCAGCCAGTCTCTCATTGAACTCTCACCCTAGTCTCCATTACCTTGTCACAACTTGTGGATTTATAAACAGCTATCAGTTGTCGCCTGGTAAAACATGAAAAAGTGTTAAATGACATTCAAAATAAAAATCACCAGGTCTAAGGTAAGTCCAAGTCCTGGTCCGAGGGGGCCACAGTGGTCAAGGCTCCTGACGGAATACCTTGTTATGCTTTTATCATCTTCAAAGTGTTTTTTGTTGTTTGATATATTTGGTGAAACTTGCACATTTTTAACACTTTAACAGTCCTTTTCTAGTTTTAAAATTGATCTGGACATTACTGTGCACATTCAGTCAAGTGTTAGGAGAATATGGAAACGCAGTAAAAGTTAACATACTGTACAGGATTAGAATATGACAGCAGCCAAATGTGAGTAAACACATAGAACTCTAGGTTTGTATACTTGTGTGTGTCAGAGTAAAATACGATGACGTACTGTATACACACGATGACCGAGTATGTATGTGTTGATGTGTAATTGTGCATTTCCTCAATGAGATCTTCACACTGCCTACATGTACTGTTACTTGCATATTCCTATTCAAAGTCTGCCTGGTCAAAGGTACGAGTTAAATTCATCGCATAAGCTTTGTGGAATCTGATGCCACTTGTCATGCACTGACCACTGAGCTAATCAATGAATCTGAAATACCAGTACTGATCAAAGACTAAGGGGCAGGGTTGTATTTGAACAAATCGCTTCATTCATCCATCCATCCATTTTAATCAACTGCTCAGTCACTTGCTTGATTTTATTCCTGCATACTTGTAGGTAAATTACCATGTTTTGCTCCTTGGGCTAATTTATGAATATTCATGAAGACTTCAGTTCAGTGGAGGCAACCTTCTTATGTGTGAGCCATACATTTAACACATAGCCTCAAGTGGACAAAACCTTTGAAGCATAGCCATTTAATCAATGAAACTGTATTCAATACTTGAACTTTATGCTACATTTAAAAGGTGGCTTTAACAATTTAGTCATCACTCCTTAATCCAGTATGAGATCACCGCTGCCTTTGACTACATTGAAGCAGACGTAACTACAAGGATGCTTGCTTGTGGCCTTGGACCACAGCAGACTGAGGAATTGCAGAACCCCATCCTGGCTCAGTAAAATGTTAACTTGTTGTTAAACATCGCAACAGCCTTGGGTGCTCCTGAGATACACGTGTGCCACTCATGTCATGCACTTTACAATATGCCTATTACAGATTATTTTTAACTCTAGTTTTATCGTCTGTATTCCTAAATAGTGGACACAAGTTGAACTGTTTCTCTAAATACACACTGATGTGCTGACATCTCCCATTTTATTTCTTTTATCAGTTATTGATAACTTCCTCTCAATCCTTACTTGCCTGACTTGTTCAAGGGTTGACTTGTAGGTTGCCCTTTTTTCCTTTTTAATTCTAAATTGAATGCTGCTGGATCATAACATTTCAAAACTTGAATAACTTGAATATGTTCTTGGGGAGAAAAGGGTGATTTGTACTAAGAGATGTGTGTTGGAATGGGGACTGTAAATACAGTATTTGTATGATGTGCATTTTACGTTGGTTATCTCAGCTTGTGACTTTAGAAAACTGAATAAATATTTTTGTCATTTTTAAAACCATTGTTTGTGTCAGATTTTAAAAATTTAATGCATTCTTGTGTTGTTGATAATTTTTCAAAGTATCAATGATGTTTTTTCACAAAAATAAATGTATGTTAAAATTTCCTGTTTGCTGTTTTCCTCCCCTACAACTCACATAAGAAGTCTTTCTCACATAATGAATTTTTATAAATAGAAATATAACATATTATAGGCAAGTTCAAACATAATATAAAATTAAAGCATCTGTATATTGCATTTTGTTTTAAAATGTTATTTAATGCAGGAAAACAGTAAATTCCCCTCCTTTGCACATTATACAGTTGGAGAGAAGTTTGTTAAACTGGATAAACATATAAAAAATAAAAATCTCCCAGGCAGACAAGGTAACAGAGTATAAAACCCTAAACAAGAGGCCTATTTGTTACAAGAGACAAGGTATCAATGAAGAAACTGGCAGCTGCATTCAATGGCGAACATAAAAACAGATATGTGCACTACAGGGTTAGCATATCAAAGATAAATCAAAATTGTTGATCAAGAGAACTTGTTGTGCAGTACTTACATTTAGCAAACCTGTACCCCACAATGATGTGGATGTTGCACTGGTTTTGACATTTTCACCTAATGTCCATCTGTATTACTTGTCATTACTTTTACCACTACAGTGGAACCTCGGTTCACGAACATCTCTGAACACATACAAATCGGGTTACGACCAAAAAGTTTGCCAAACTTTTGCATCTGTTCACGATCACACACTTTGGTGACGAACAAGCCAGTTTCCTTTCCGGTTCGTACACCCCGATGATTTACGCACGCGTTCAGTCTCTCCCTGAGTATTCCCTGTATGGTGAGCGTGCGAGAGAGAGTGCGAGAAGGCAGTAAGGCCTTAAAGGCAGTTAAAGAATGCACCAGGCTTGTTTTTAAAGAGACTGCTTCGAGCATTGTTTTAATCTCATCGCATTTAATGAAGACTTTTCTATTGGATTTTAACCTCCACTTCACTTCTGTTTTTATAGGTTCATTTATTTATTGAAGGATTCTGAAAGCACTGCACTTTATTTAACTTGGACTTTGTTTTTGATTGTTTTGATTTTAACAAAAGCACTAGGCACTTTTTGCACCATCCGATTGCTCCATTGTAGTGCCTCACTGTCGTGCTCATCGGTAACGGGTTTAAGGGCTCCTGGAAACAAGATGGGAGCATGCAGCAATCCCGCATCGTCACAGACTTTACCTCAAAACTAATCTCCTCTCCACCCAGTTCCTCCTCACTTCCTTCATGCCAGAACTCAACTCATGCAAGGTTAGTTTTCTTGGTTGTTTATGGTTATTTTTTGTATAAATTACAGATTTTTCAAATGTTCATTTTTTTCCCTGTGCCTAAAACTCATTAAAAAAAAAAAAAAGTGTTTACAGAGAGCAGTTCGTAAGGCTGTAGTGTGAACTCTTGCAATGTTAGTTTTCTCTATTCAAGGTTTTCTCAGTGTTATTCAATGTTTTTACATTTAGTTTACTATTACGCTGTGCATTCTATGGTATAATTAACTATTTTTGTGCTTAAAAATCTTTAAAAAAATATATATATTTACATATAGCTTGTACAGTCCTGAACGAATTAATTGTATTTACATACAATCCTATGGGGGAAATTACTTCAGGTCACGACCAAATCAGGTTGCAACCAGGCTTTTGGAACGGATTACAGTCGTGACCCGAGGTTCCACTGTACATCATTGAGTCTGCAGTCCAGAGAGTTGGGGATCAGGGGGTGGACCTCTTCCACCTTCCACAGTTTACAAGGCTCTGTTGAGCACAGTTAATAAAAATGGGTGACTATAATAACCAAAGACTGCAGAAAATACTTACCAAAAAGAAAGAGATTGTTTAAATTATTAAGGTATCAAATTCATATTAATACTGAGATTTTAAAGTAAAATATAACACAGTAACACTCTGATGCTTGTTAACATTGCACTCACTTTTCTGAACATTACTGAAGTCGGTGACTCGAGTTTAATTTGAATTAACATGCAAAAATATGCTTTGTGTAATTTAATGTTTTCACTTGTAAATGTATGGAAGGCGCACCATAGAAAACTTGGAACATAAGCTGAAAAGCATGGAATAAAAAGACCACATGCATCAGATTTGCTAGATGAGGCCCAATAGGAAAGTGTTTATTATTTCCAAGGGTTTCTTGGACAAGTGAGTTTACAAATGACAGAAGAAATATAAATGTGTACTTTACTAGTCCCAGATGTAAATTTCCATGTAATTTTTCCTCTAACTGGCTACATATTGCTACCAGCCATGACTCAGTCCCTTACCTTATGGGTCACTGTACACTAACAGGTGACACTCCATTATTGCAGGTGGTGTACTTAAAAAGCAAAGTGTTTACACTTGGATTGGCAGTAACAGTTTACTTCTTATGCAGAAAACGTAAAAATATAAAGAAAAAGCAATACAACACAATATGCCTGCATGACAAATATTGCTGATTTCTACTTAAAAGTGTGTAGTAGTGGGCATTTTTTAAAACATCATAGCTTCCAATCCGTCCTCCATAAACCTCTTGTACACCGCCATAAATTTTGCAACAAATGCCTCCAGGTGATAAATTGCTTTGCTGCCCAGTTGTAGCCGATGTTCATAATATGCAGCCATTTGTGCAACTTCTCCTTTTAAATGCCCATCACAGTTGTTCAGAAGTTCAGACAACAAGCCCTGTAGAAGAAACAGTTTAATTATAACACTGTATTATCAAAATACACTAAATAAAATTCAGGATTGTCTGTTTTAATAAACTGTTAGGCTTTCACATTACATCAAATACAAACCAAAGTCATTTTTAGCAGAAATTATCAAAGAGATCTGTTTATTAATAACCAAACCAGGGCAAAAAGGTGGCACAGTGGTTAGCACTACTGCTTCACAGCTTCTGAAGCCTAGGTTCATATCACAGCCTGGGTACTGCCTATGTGGCACTAGCTTATTCCCCCACGTCTGGGTGACCCAAAATCTACAAACTCCTCTCTGGGAAACACGTGGTACATTGGTCTCATATCCAGCATGTGCCTCAGAATGCCCTATGATGGACAGGCACCTCATCCTTGGCGGTCTCCTACCCTGAGCCCAGTACTGTCATCAAAATCTTATATACCAACAACCATGAACCTGATTAAGGAGGTTTGTGAGTGGATGCTTGAATGAGCAAATTATGATTGAAATAAACATTCAGGTTATTCAATGACAAATAGGAAAAATGAAGAGAGCCAGAAGCTTTAATTAAGAGACCCATTTAAAGCCACACGTGCATATACATGCATTTGCAAATGTGTTTATTATATCTTTGAGATGGATTCAACAATCATTTTTAACAATAACAAATGCCGAGACCATATTTTTCATAATATTTGAGTATTGGGAGAACCTGCAAAAGAAGTCAAGGCAGCTCATTTTAAATGATCCTAACTTTTTTTTTTATAACGGTAATTTGTCATATACAATTTCTTGCATTAGTAATTCGTCATGCATCACATACACCCAACTTACTCTCTGGCAACACACAGAGAGAAGCTTGCGGTCATAACTTCTTGACGGCACTTCAAAGCAACCAACATTATGGAGTTACTTGATAAGAAGAATAAGCAGTGAGGGCCTTACATTAAAAATATTTGGGGAAAAAAAAATAATCAGGGTGGGACTTGAGCCCCTCCCTTAATTCAACTCCTGCTGATCCGTACAGTATGTGGATACTGGCGGTAAAGGAAGCTGCTAAGTTAATGTTATTTCACAAAGCAATAAAAAGCAAAACAATTTTTTCCAGCTAGATGTCTCATAAATAATTAAATCCAAATTCCATCCTCTGACAACTTTATGCTAATAAAGAACTTTAAAATTAATTTTAGCAATCAATTTATCACAAGCACAATCTACAGACATTTTCTGACATGATTAAATAATACTGTATTATGATGCAAATAAACCTTACAGCAGAGTTACAAAGAAATTCCAAAGAGCCGTTGCACAACCAGTTGAGTAACAAACTATAATTGATTCTGGTAGATCTTAAGTAGGTTATTGAACAAAGGAAACAACACTGAGAATCAAAGATTTACGAGATATTTTCCCAAATAACAGTATTAGGCAGTTAAATGCAGATACCTTCATTATGATTTCAGGTGGAATGCAGTGTGTCAGAAGTTCATAAAGTCTTCCACGAACTTCAAGTAACCTGAAATAAAACAATACAATATTAGCCTTTAAAAATGTACACTGTATAATAATGTATAAATTAGACTGTGTATTATTACTTTGACAAGGTACAAGTAAATTAACCAAATATAAAAACTTTTTGCAGACACTGAAAATTAAGCAAAATGGTCGACTTCAGTAATAAAGATGTTTTTCCATATCTTACAACTTTAAAAATGGTAACGAACCAAGTAGATGAGCGTGTAACACTGCATATAAAAGCCAGTAGTATTTCAGTGATTTGATTACTTTTTAAGACTGTTCTTTGCGGTTTTGAGATTTGCAATAAAAATTCACTTCAATCTTCCCTCTAAAGCACACCAGAGCACAGTGTTCAGCTCACAAGCAGGAAATCATGTTTCCTGTTTCATACACATTTGAATAAACACTGTAAAATGAAGTTGAAAGTCTTACTCAAGCATACAATTTTGTATTAGAGAATTATTTTAAAAATTAATGATTAAATGCAAAGAAACCAGAAAATACAACAGGTGTTTTAGGACGAGGTGAATAACAAACAAACAAAGGCAATGGACACAGTCCCTTACCTGGCGTCACTGTTTGAATACCTGGAAGTTATCCTCAGCAGGTGCTGGCTCTGACTGAACCGCACTGCCAGCAATGTATTGTCGGTGACAAGAGTGGCAGACACGCAGCAAGAACTGGCTGACCTGACACTGTATGCCAGATTAATATTTACTACTTTAAAATCCTTTATATAGGACATGGCACTTACTTAAACCTTTCTGACAAAATAAACATCACTATTCCAAATATTGTTCAGCAATGTTTTTTGAGCGGAGTTTATTGTTGAGCACTGAATTTGTATATACGTTTTGACAGGAGATGTAAGAATTAAAACTTTATCCATTTCAGTCAGCTTGTAGATTGCTAAATGACTTCACCAAAAATATTCAGTTAATCAAAATAATCTGAATTTGTTGATGGATGTCTCTAATGTTTTGCTAAGTCAGAGGCCTGACATAATCAGGGTAGAAATGCTCTTATGAGGCAAAGAGAACATGGCGCTCCTTGTCATATTTTAGTGGTAACGAGTTGAATGTATGCCCCTACCAAATTATTTACACTATTAGGTAACTACAGTATGTAGTTCACTCACTGTACCAGCTTCAGATGCTATCTTGTTATAGCTACTTGAAATGCAGTACCTCTGTGGAGACTGCTGGCTGACAATAGCATTTGCTGTCTCTCGGAGATACACTTCCCAGTCTGTTTCTGGTATATCTTGGTCAGCAGAAAATGGCAACCTAAAACAAATAAGCATTTATAAGACCAAGATCAAAATGAACCATTACAGAAACAGTCTACACTTGCCACTTGTCTTGCAACATAATATCATACCACACCAAGTACTGTATTATGATTAGACATTAAAATATAATACAGGGAAATACAGTATTAGATCTAAGAACAGACAGCTAAAATTTAACAGTGTTTTAAAATATTGTAGTATGTATCATAGTAAATTGTGGGAATGATATGTTAAACAAGCAAGAAAACTTTAGCAAAGCCATGTGTAATACCTTGTGATGGCCTCCAACTTTAGGCACACTATTAGCCCAAAACAGCTAATTCTAAACAATATAACTGCTTATCATTAAGTGTGCAGCTAAGAAAAAAAATCAATGTTAACCATTCCGTAGTTTGGCTTAAAAATAAGATTAAGGAAAAGTACAGGCCAGTTTAGTTGTGCAGTGGTTACTTCTATATGTAGGCCCGACCTGAAAGTAAGAATTTCACTATGTATAAATGACAGTACTACTACTGCCACCACCTCACAACTCTGTAGCTTTAATGGTAATTTGATGATTATTTATGCTCGCCAGAATTTTCTGCCACATCCCAAAATCTGTCTTTTATGTTATTTGGCAACTCTAAACAAGCCTAGCATAAAATGTGTAGCTGTGTGCCCTGTGATTGACTGGCACCTCATCCAGGGCTAGTTCTTGCCAACTCTGGATGATTCCTGGGTAAGAATTTGCTTTCCATCATCCTGAACTAGATACGCAATTAAGGAAATTAATAGATGGACGGTTCTGCTTTCATTCCTTTATTAACTTTTTTTATAAAAATCACCAGTAAATGTACATGTTTTTTGCTACTGGCTCACTGAGGTAGGGGTTTACTATGTGTGACAATGCTGGATACAGGTGCAAAACCTAATTCATAAAGTAGCACTCAATAACAACAGGGGTTTTAATGTTAAACAACCTATCCCAATATTTTGCTAAAATAAAGCCTAATGAAGATTTCAGTTTGAACTTGGCAGTTTTGTCCCCTACTACATATTAATTCATCTTGAAAAATGAAATCATTCTGGTTTCCCATAGCTCACTACCAAGAAAATTCAGCATTCATTTAATATGCATTATTTCTGATGACACATGCATAGATTTTAAATTGTAGAACTTTACAAATAATAACTATTATAAAGCATGACAACTGCTTATTTATTTCTCTCAATTATTTTGTACATATTTCTCATTTGAATTTATATTAAAGCAAGCTCCAAAGATTGATTAAACAATGAAAATACAGACTGATTTTTTTTTTTAACCAGAGCACAGCTGGACTGAAGGTTTTTTATATTTGAATTGTAGAATGAAGATTTATAAAGCAATTTACAAAATATAAGACACTGTCAAAGAGATTAACATTTTTAACAACTCACTGCTGCACTCTGCAGGCCTCACACATTAGTAAAGCTTTACGAAGGTTTCTTCCAGATTTCTCTGCGATTTTTTTTGCCAGCTCTGCTGGAAGACTTAGACCTTCCTTCTTGCATACATTGATAAGCACAGTACAGATCTTGAAAATAAAAAGAAAGTAAAACACCTGTAAATACTCTTACGTTCCTATTAGTTGAAAAGTACTAACCTGCACATTTTTAACAATAATTTTACTACTCTTTAGATTAGGTACTATCTATAAAAGTCACATACTATCTTAACAACAACATTTATTTCAATAACACATTTTCATACAAACAATATAGCTCAAAGTGCTTTACAGGATAAAGAAAAGAAAAAAAAAGACAAAATAAATAAGAAAATAGAATCAGGGAACACTAAAGTAAAAGTAAGGTCCGATGGCCAGGGCGGACAGGAAAAAAAAAAAAAAAA
>JANRMT010062834.1:34199641-34212786 GCA_026402145.1 Polypterus bichir lapradei | reverse complement strand
GGGGGTGATCTTGAGGTCTTGTATGCACGTTATCATCCAGTTATCACTCAGAAAGACCAACAGAGGGTGAACGGGAGGTGACTGCCAGTATTTTTTTATGTTTGAGCACCATCGCGTCCCTGTTGCTTTTCAAATTAAATAGAGTTGGCCGGTTCTGGGGGTCAACTAGATAATAACATGCATACAAGACTGCAAGACAAGCACATTAGTGAGCCTTCATTGTCTGTCAATTTATTTTTAAAGTTGTGTTTTTTTAATTATATTTTTCTCAAACAATTAAAAAAAAAACACTTTATTTTCAGCTATGTTAGCTAGTACTTCATAAGATCTAATGAAGTTCTCATATTCTCAAAAAATATTGCCAGCATGTCACAAGTTTTTAATGTGACACAAATAATCGCAATCAAATCAAGTTTATGTATACCTTATTACTAACAGCTACCCAACCAAATAAAATTCTAAATGGCACAATTATAATTACAGACACAGTTCTACACCATTAAGCAATGCTTCACTTCTAAATTAGAAAACAGGCATACCTAAGAAATACTTGATTATGAACATAAAATCTGTGTTGGAATTTAATAAATATATAAAAGGAACACAGAACATCAAAATCATGTCAGGGAGTCCCTGGATGAGAAACATATTAAGCCTTGACAACAACTTGCAAGTTAACAACAGATCTTATTATAAAGACAATCTCATTCAAAAACTTTATACCAACCAAAGGTTCTGTAAGAAATTGTTTACTGCTTTGTCACCATTTTTTTTTTTTTAAATACTTCCAAGGAAATCTTAATATAATTAATGTATACAGTTAGGTCCATAAATATTTGGACAGAGACAACTTTTTTCTAATTTTGGTTCTGTACATTACCACAATGAATTTTAAATGAAACAACTCAGATGCAGTTGAAGTGCAGACTTTCAGCTTTAATTCAGTGGGTTGAACAAAAAGAGTGCATAAAAATGTGAGGCAACTAAAGCATTTTTTTAACACAATCCCTTCATTTCAGGGGCTCAAAAGTAATTGGACAATTGACTCAAAGGCTATTTCATGGGCTGGTGTGGGCAAGTCAGTCGTTATGTCATCATCAATTCAGCAGATAAAAGGCCTGGAGTTGATTTGAGGTGTGGTGCTTGCATGTGGAAGATTTTGCTGTGAACAGACAACATGCGGTCAAAGGAGCTCTCCATGCAGGTGAAAGAAGCCATCCTTAAGCTGCGAAAACAGAAAAAAACCCATCTGAGAAATTGCTACAATATTACGAGTGGCAAAATCTTCAGTTTGGTACATCCTGAGAAAGAAAGCAAGCAACGCAAAAAGACCTGGACGTCCACGGAAGACAACAGTGGTGGATGATCGCAGAATCATTTGCATGGTGAAGAGAAACCCCTTCACAACAGCCAACCAAGTGAACAACACTTGAGAAGACTGCATGAAAGTAAATACAGAGGGTGCACTGCAAGGTGCAAGCCACTCATAAGCCTCAAGAATAGAAAGGCTAGATTGGACTTTGCTAAAGAACATCTAAAAAAGCCAGCACAGTTCTGGAAAAACATTCTTTGGACAGATGAAACCAAGATCAACCTCTACCAGAATGATGGCAAGAAAAAAGTATGGAGAAGGCATGGAACAGCTCATTATCCAAAGCATACAACATCATCCGTAAAACACGGTGGAGTCAGGCAGTGTGATGGCTTGGGCGTTATTGGCTGCCAGTGGCACTGGGACACTAGTGTTTATTGATGATGTGACACAGGACAGAAGCAGCCGAATGAATTCTGAGGCATTCAGAGACATACCGTCTGCTCAAATCCAGCTAAATGCAGTCAAATTGATTGAGCGGTGTTTCACGATACAGATGAACAATAACCCAAAACATACAGCCAAAGCAATTCAGGAGTTTATTAAAGCAAAGAAGTGGAAAATTCTTGAATGGCCAAGTCAGTCACCTGATCTTAACCCAATTGAGCATGCATTTCACTTGTTGAAGACTAAACTTCGGAGAGAAAGGCTCACAAACAAACAGCAACTGAAAGCCACTGCAGTAAAGGCCTGGCAGAGCATTAAAAAGGAGGAAACCCAGCATCTGGTGATGTCCATGAGTTCAAGACTTCAGGCTGTCATTGCCAGCAAAGGGTTTTCAACCAAGTATTAGAAATGAACATTTTATTTCCAGTTATTTAATTTGTCCAATTACTTTTGAGCCCCTGAAATAAAGGGATTGTGTTAAAAAAATACTTTAGTTGCCTCAAATTTTAATGCAATCTTTTTGTTCAACCCCCTGAATTAAAGCTGAAAGTCTGCACTTCAACTGCATCTGAGTTGTTTCATTTAAAATTCATTGTGGTAATGTACAGAAGCAAAATTAGACAAAAGTTGTGTCTGTCCAAATATTTATGGACCTAATTGTAGCAATTTTCCCTGAAAGACGCAATTAAATATTTGCCAATACATCATTTTTTTTTTTTTAAATTCCAACATAGTAAGTTTCATTTTGGAAAATGTCAAATCAAGTTCAGTCATGTTCTTAAAAAACTAAGTGTGAAGTTGTGAACAATTGAAAATTAAGAGTAAAATTGATTTTTTTGCATTTGTATATTTCTAGTCAAAGCTGTATTACAATGATACCAAGACTCAAAAATTAATGTAATTGAAAAATATATTTAAAATAAATAAAATAATTCAGTTGAAATAAAAATAGCAAACAATATGATACAACATGGATTTGTAAATTTAATCTTTAAGTAATAATGAAATTACCTCTTCCACACTTGGCAAAGGCACACGGACTGCCAGACACCGACTTCTAATTGGAGGAATCACTTTAGATGTGGAGTTGCAACATAAAATGAGCCTGCAGTTAGCCATATACTTTTCCATTGTTCTCCTCAGTGCATGCTGGGCATCTTTGGTAAGCTTGTCAACTTCGGTCAAAATTACAACTTTAAAAAAAAAAAAAAAAAAATCGAATGCTAAAGCCATTTCATATTTTAATATGTAGCTTTGCAAGATACCCTTATTGTACAGAATACCCAATGACAAAAGAACTGTGGCCAATCAATATTTTTCTCATTACTGGTTTGCATATGAACTACTTTATACATTTTTTTTCTCACAGCGACAACAAATAATGAAAAAAAAAAATCTTGAAATGCTAACACAACATTCATTATACGAGTATCATACTGCACAAACTAATTTATCATTCTTTGTGAAGACACAGTGAGAATTTTTTTTTTTTTTTTTTTTTTTTTTTTTTTTTTTAAATGGGAGTATACTATGTATACCATGTATATGCAGGAAACTCTGTTAATAAGGTGCTAGATTAATTTCAACTCTGCACAAAACTCTTAATGAAGTAAGTACAGTGCAGGGTGAAAGGAATTTGACAAAAAAAATATTGTTGTGAGAGTTACAGAAGATGAAAAGTCTGATACTGTTAAGAAGTTAAGTTTTTGTCCTACCATTGTATTTTCTATTCAAATGGATTAAACTGACACTGCTGACAAAACCCTGAACAGAACATAGCCTTTTTCTGCCCTTTAGCACAGTTTCAAAACTTTGACTTTAACACATCTAGTCATAGGATATGCCCTCCACATCTTTCCCCCCTCCCCACAAAGAAAAGTACATCCATAAAATCAAACCAATAATACATGTAAGATGCACTGCAGAGCAATGGATAACACAACCCTTCATCCCACAGGCATATTTAATAAAATCTTAAGAAAAAGTCATAGTCATGATTAATATTCAAGAAATAATCTAGCAATGGTCAGCATTGCTGTTTACCAATAATGAAAAAAAACAAAGAACATAATATGAGAAGCACTCTGGTACAGGTTATGCTATAAAGTCAGTTTGTCAGTGAGCCTTTTTTTCTCTGCAGCCTCTTCAGTGATTCATTCACTGTAAAGTTTATATGGCAAAAGCATTTGATATTACAGATCTCATTGTTAAGAAGGTAATCATTTATTTATTTATATAGTAATCTTAGAAGGTAATATTTATTTATTTATTTATTTATTTATATATTTTTCAAACTTTTTTCTGGACACACTGTTGGGCCATAAACACAATAAGAAACCTTCCTGGTTCTTGGTCTGGTTATTACTCTTTTAAGATAAGATTTGCAAATATAGCTGTAACAGTTCTAAAATACTACAGTTTAAACAAATAGATGAGGCAATTGCATCCTTTCATCTAATTATTTACATGTACTCTGGCAGTGCTCTTCCTGTTCCTCCTCACACAAAGGAAGACATACCGGTCCTGCTGCTGGGCTGATGCTCTTCTATGGCCCTGTCCAGCTTTCCTCGTATAACTGACCTTCTCCTGGCATGTTCTCCATGCTCTTGGATTGTGCTGGGAGACACATCAAACCTTACTGCAATGACACATATGGGTGTGCCATCCAGAAAGAGCTGGACTACCTGTGTAACCTGAATCAGCTACAGGTACCATCTCATGCTACCAGTAGTGATAAGGACACTAGCAAAACACAAAACTAGAGAATAATCATTCAGGAAGGATACAGAGAGAGCAATTGTCATTGGCCACCACATGCAAAACCAAACCCCTCTTTGTGGGTGCCTTGCTGTTGCCTTTCTATTGAACCTGCTGTCACTTTCATTTGCACCAAAGCAGGTGAAGCGGATTCATAATCGCCAATGATTCCTAACTGCACAGACTGATATCCTGAAGCATAACTGACTTGGTGTTAAGATGTGATGATTAAATGTTCCCTTAATTTTTAGCAGTTTATGTCTCAATCAAGGAATTGTTTAGAAAAAGTGAGAAATGTATTTGCCTAAGTAAAACTACAGTTAAACTTTGCTAACATATTTACTTTGTACACTTAACTGCAACTTACAAAAATCAAAACCAGTAAAAGGCTGATCTAGTAATATAAGCTGTGGATAAATTACTTAAGTACACAAACCCCAAGCATTCTCTGTTTCCCTCCCTACAATAACACCAGCGCTGATCACATTTAAAATCCTGACCATTTTGATTCTTTCCAGTTATCTTAAAATAACCTCCTGTGCAATTCAGTGTCCTGAAATGAATGAGGTAGGCAACTTTACAGGAAGGCATTTTAAGACATCTTAAATTACATTTCTGATATCCCAAAATGGGCACAGTTATATTAAGATATCTCAAAATATGTCTTAAGATATCACAAATCAAGAATCTTAAAAAAGAAATTCAATATCTGAAAATACAGTACATGGATTTCAAGGTATCGCTAACTCATTTAAAGATAACAGTATATTTAAAAGAATTTTAAGATATCTCTAAATGTTCATTCAACTTAATGTAAGTTTTATTATTGGCATCTTAAAAAGTATTTGCTGCCAAGTGGTTTATTTTTCCAACCACTTATTTAATATGCCTTTGTAGAATTGTTTAAAAAAAAATAACAGATTACAATTAAGTGGCATTTGAGTAAATGTCTTTGTGTGACTTTGGTATAAACTTGTGAGTCATGTTGTTGAAACAAAAACCATGACAACGTTGAAGTACAAGGATGAAAAATTGGGGTAAAGTAGTTATTAGCTAACCAAATAGGTGTGACAGATTGAATGGTCTCCTCGTGGTTATCAATTTTTTTGTGTTTTTAGGACATAAATAAATTTCCATTTTGCTTGCATAGGCCTAAATATTAACAGCTTTATTTTTATTTATTGTTTTCATATAAATTATCATCAGATGTCCTATGGTTCCTGGGACAGTCCTGGGACAGTCCTATACATCAGTCCCCCGAAAAATGTTATTTGTTCTGTAACTCCACTTTCAAAAAAAAACTTATGCAGGCACTGCAGTGTGCATATTGCATACATAGTTCATTGCTAGCTCTATATTTGCTTACTAGGTTTAATTGTTAATAACATCCAATTCTTTTCTAAACAGACATAAGATCTGACTATTCAGATATTGTAAGGTTGTGAAGCTCTAATGCATGGCTCAATGGTCTTTTTTACTTTGTCTTTATTCCCCTAATCAGAATCACGGTTTAAATTAACGCTTTATGGAATGTCAGTCCTTCACATGCACACAAAAACCTCAGCACAGACATAATGATTCAATAGCCAAAACATTTTAAAACAAAACTCTGTTTAAATGAAAGTATTTCATCCTTATGCTTTCATAAAAGACTATAAAGATATTTTTAGATAATTAATGGTAAAGTTTACCTTTAAAATCCCTCTGAGTACTAGTCTGGATCTGCTGTGACTGAGCTACTGTTTTTAGGAGTTCCTGAATAACCACACGATCATTATTTCCAGCATCACTGTAAACAACAACAACATTTAATTATATAGCACATTTTCATACAGATGATTTAGCTCAAAGTGCTTTACATAATGAAGAAAAGAGAAAGTAAAAATGAAAAAAAAAAAAGTAAAAAAGAAAAAGTAGTTTAATATGTGATATTAATAAATTAAATCATTAATACTGTATAGTGTTTCTAGTGATTCATTCAGTAATATACTACTTGTACATTCATATTTCACTGGAGTCATTCAGTATTACGCTCAAATTATTTGATAGATGTGCTTAATTAAGTTCTTTACATTGGCATATCGTCAGTGGACTTCTATTAGAAAGTCGTTCTGGCTGAAGGAGTCGTCTAGGTTAACCTTGCATCCTTGCCTGAGAAATTAAACAGTATCCTAGACAATAAAGTTCACACTTGTACAAAAATATTTGAAGCAGTACTAACAAACACCTGAACAAAACCTGTGACGGCCAATTTTATAAAAGATTTGGACAAACTCTTCATGTGTCAGCCTGTAGTTTAGGGTTGTTAAATAACTCAGTTCAATGATGATATACAATGCGATTCTGGATAAAAATAAAAGACATATCAGTATAACTAAAATAGTATTAAAATATACTTGCAACCCAAAAACAGTTAGTCTACATTACAAGAAATGAAAGCCAGCAGACACCGCAAGATGAATCATCCTTCCATCAATTTTCATACCTCTACAAAACAATTAGTTACTACCAGCGATGGCATTAAATCAATTAACAATATGGCATCCATTTCCAGACACCCTACTTGATTCAAGAATGCTCCACCTTCTCTTATATAAAACTGCATCTTCATTGATACAAAACCCTTTGAAAAATTCCTCTCCTCCCTGTAACTCCCAACAAAACTGAACCCTTTCTCTGAACTCTATCAAAAACTTCCCAATCCATACTATATCAAACTTTTAACTACCAGCTAGTTACCAGAATGAAAGACACAGTCATTATATATCCCACTCAGTACACAGCTTTAATTTCCTCTACGTCTTCTCTTTAATTTTTTTTTTATAATCTCCTGTTTTTACACATAAAACAGTGAAAGTTAAAGTCCTTGGCATTCATATCTGAACTATCTGAAGTATCCCAAATATTCTAACTTTCAAAAGAGGAGCCCTCATTAAGTAGTACAATAAGCATTTTAATTCAACTGATATTCCATAAACATTCAATGTTTATCATTCTCCTGAAAAATGTAACATTTCAATTAAGTGTATTTTCAATAAATGTTTTAATACATAGCTATGTTAATAGAATAAGCAGGTGTGATTGATATGGTATTTTGTACAGTATCATTATAGACTTCATCATGTCTTTTCTAAAAGGACTGTGTATATAAATATTCTTTTCAAAGGGAAAAAAAAAAAAAAAAAAAAAAAAAAAAACACACAGTTTAGACCAAGTAGTTATTTTCCAAAAGGGAATTTTCACTCTCTACCCATAAATACTGCTAATACTACACACTTTTGGCTTTGCTCTTCTGTAACTAAAGTACTACGGCGAGAACTCATGCCTGTCTGTGGTGGGTTATACTGTCAAATGCTATCCACTCATCTCTGATTTCTTAGAGGCAGAAAAAAGATCTTACTGCCTCGAGCTCCCCAGTATACAGTGGATATAAAAAGTATCCACACCCCAGCAAAAATGGCAGATTCTGTGTGATAAAAAATGACACCAAGATAAATCCTGTCAGAACTTATTCCACCTTTACTGCAAATTTGCACACTCTACAAAGGAGGTGAAACATATCAGTAACTGTTTAGTGAAAAAAGGAAAAATAAATCATACCTTTTACCAGGTTTTTATATGATTTTCTTCTCCTTTTTCACCAAAAAGTTTCTTATCTGTTTTCACCTTCTTTGTATAGATTGTAATTTTATAATAAAGATGGAGTAAGGTTCAGCAGGATTTATCTTGGTTACTTTTTAATTACACAAAATCTGCAATTTTGGCAGGGGTATGTAAACGTTTTATATCCACTGTACACACAATAATGCCTTACCAGTGTAGGAATCATTTTATTAACCACTTGGAGATTAATCCTTAACGTCCCTCTAGGCTTCCATCTGACACTAATGATCATCATTTTCCTAAATGACTTTCTTACTAGCATGAATTTAAATGGGGAGAAAAAAAAAAGAAAATTAACTCATAATTTGCTGTCACAACCTGCTCATCGCACGTATCAGTATGTGATATTCTGTGCTATTAATTTACTCAATTTTACCACTCACCTCAAGACATTTCCACATAATAAAGTTTTGCTCCAATTAGGAAACACTGAAATAAAGATTTTAGAAAAAGAAGTGGCTGGTCTGTTTTGTTTTATTTTGCTTACTTGCTTGTTGATTTTCTGAGTTGTTAAAGGATTTGTTTAACCACTTATAAATTCAAAATAAAACTGATTTGAAAAAGGAGAAAACAAAGCCAAGGAAGCACCATTGCACTTGCATGTATTTATCAGATAATAAATGCTATAATAAAATATTAAGAAGTTAAAAAGAAAATGTTTAGAGCAGAGCAGAGGTATTTTTATTTCTATCTAAAAAATATAAAGAGATCTTTGTAATATATAAAAAACCTAAAAGTGGTAAAATGAAACACTTTATGACCTTCTAATGAAAAATCTGATATGTTTGAACTTTTTGAGCAACCCACATACCCGAGTTCTTTGCAAAGACCTTGCTACTCTGTTATCTCAATTCACTGCTAAGGCAAGAAAATAATTCTTAATTGGAAAAGCTGGAAGACTAGCTTAGATGTGCTTATAGTGTATTCATTTATAAATGGAGATTTTGCAGAGAAAACCTTGGAAAGTACTAATGTTTGAATTTCACAATTGCTCAGGTGCCCTAATGGCTGCAGCCGTAGCTTACTGGGGAAGATTATATTCCAAAAAAATAAGCATAAATAAACAAACAAAAAAAACTTCACCAAATATAGCAAATTATGGGGCAAATAAATGTATGCCATGATTGTGAAAATACTGCTTTAACTTTACAAAAATAATGAATTGCTCCTTTAATGTCTATAACCATCTCTTTCACTTTCCTCACATTTACCTTTAGTAAGTTATTAGAGCACCATATAATAAAATTTAAATGTCTCCCTGCAATTAAGTGTCTGAAAATTTTGCCAGGGTAATATCACCATAAAACCAGACACAAAGTTTGGGATAGTGCTAGGCAATATGAGGGGAAAAAAAAAGATTTTGTTGAGCTTGGAGATGATTCACTATTTAGTCATGGTTTTTTTCAATAACATGTCTTATTTTAACTAACATTTGTTTTATTTAGACCAAAATAATAATACAAAAATGCTCACAAGATACATACTACATATTCCATATCTTATTAATAATAACAATTGTACTTATAATTTACTATGACACATTTTACTCCAACTTAAAAGTGCCAATGCATATTCCAGACAAATGGAATACAATACTTGAGTCACAGTCCATCTTTGGCCATTTTAGTGTAAACAACATTTATGATTTAAAATACAAATTGCCCTGGGAGATGAGGGTGTTGACTTGCAAACTGAACCATGCTCTTTAAATACAAATTTCAACTGACTGTCTGCATAATATCATATTTAACTTAAAAAAAACTCTACAGACTTAAATATCTTTTATGGCTACCGTAGATAAAAAAAAATGCATGACAAAAATCTCTATGGAAAAAAGCCTGTTTACAGTTTTAGACTTAAGGCTTGCCTAGTGGCAAGTTACAACATTCCCTATTGTACTAAATACTCTCTCTGTCGGAGCACTCATTGCGGAAATGCAGTGGAATCTTTTGGCAAGATCACTTAGTCAGGTGAAGTTTGCTTCATGGAGTTACCACCACTGATAAGGATCTGTTTCAGGATCCTTGTCAGAGAAACTCAGGTAGGCTGTCAACTCAACCTTGACTTTTTAGTGGATAGCTGAAGCACTGCCTTTTTTCTCTTTGGCAGAACTTCTTGGCTTACTTCCCTCATTTTCTTCCACTTAATGCACCTGACCAGTTGTGGAAGCTGAATTTTGTTAGGCGTGCTTAAGTATATGGCTGCTCTGTTATAGTGGCATAAAATGTAATTTTCTCATGCTTCTCCACTACTCTGTCTTGTATTTTATTGTACTGATGCAGCAATGCTTCCTATGCAATATACTTTTGCAGCTTGGAAAAAATATACCTTGGATCAATAATGTGCAGCATCTTAGAAAACCCCTCCTTCTCCACATCATAAATGGGAACCATATACTGTATTATGCAATATAATATGAAACTGCACCTGTGATTACTTTATACTTGGGCAGTGATTTATCATATTGTGATTACAAGAAATTAATAATTAGGGATGCTGGATCAAATATCACTATTATACTATAACTAGAATGTATTAACAAAAAAATAATCTTAAGCAGCACAAAAAAAAAAAAAAAAAAAACACACACACACAAACTCAAACTGTGAAAGAGCAGTTATTGGTTTTACCTTGCACTAACTTCATTGCTGAGTTACTTAAGACATGCTGAGCAATATAATGGAATTCTACAGATGTTTCTTTTTTTGCATGTAACTTTTAGGATTAGCCAATAAGCATTTCTAAATTGCTAACCTGCATTGTTATTAGTCATTAAATGGTCAGCACTCTCTGTGTTAGTTTTCATCTAGTGACTGAGCTAACTATAACTTGTCCTTCGTTGCTTTAAAATTTTGTTTAGTGTATGTTAATTTAAATTATTACTTTCCTAATAAATACTTCAAAAACTATTTTACAGATTGCTTTGAATAATGCTGTCTGCTGAATAATTACAAAGCATAAACAAACTTATAGACCACATGAAAGGAACATTTAATACATTTTGTTTAACTTGAAAACATGTAAAGGCTCACAGCAAGATATGTTGCTTTTTGGGGGAATCAGTCACGTTCATTAAAGTCACCTATTCATGTGGGAAAGGCACTAAATAAATAAACTATTATTATTAGTATGTGGGTATCTGAAGCAATAATGTGCAACTCATAAGAACATCAGACTTTACAGCAGAAATATTAATTACTAATTAAAATATTAATAAAATATTAATCAAGATCAAGATCAGCATTCACAGACAAAGCATTTAGTGAGCACTTTCATGGCATCTCCCTGATGCTTCATCCCTTTGCCCACCCCTCTCTGCCTCAGGTGCAACTCGTATGCCTCTGTCCACTAGTCCTGGGAAACACACTAGCGAACACACTCAGGCAGATGTACTCTAGAAGCCAAGAGATGTATCCAAAGTGCTTTACGTGCTTTGTCTGCAACACAGTGATCACAAAGACCACCTGAAGAGCTTGTCCCTCTTAGGTTCAGACCCAGGTGCATTACACTATTATTTCCACAGCAGACCTGGGTAGTTCTCAGGGTGCACCACTGTGCCGTGGCACACTGGTTGAAAAGCACTGTGTTAGATATGAAAGATGGCATTGTATATAATGCTGTGTACATCAGCATGTTTAATATTTTGCGGCTGCAGGGAATTTTGTGAAAAGCACCAATCCCAAGACATGAAAATACACTGAAATAATGGAACAACAACTGAATTCTGTTTTCTACCACTGGCAAAGTAGCACACAAATTCCTGTCAGCCCTATGCACTAATGTGGACAAGAGATTGTTCAAAGTGGCTTCTAATGTAGTCAATGAAAAGAGAAACAGAATTTCCTGCAACAACGCAGAGATGTTATTGTTCATTAAGAAGAAGCCATAGAAGGGCATCCACACAGCAGCAAGACCACTATCTGCTCCTTTGTATTGCAGAACAGGAGGAGCACTGCCAGAGCCTCACTAAATGAACTCCAGCCGTCTATGTTTCTGACCAAACTGTCAGAAACAGACTGCATAAGGGTGGCATGAGGACTCGACATTCTCTAGTGGGACCTGTATTAACAGCCCATCACTGTACAGCTCGATTGGCATTCACCAGAGAATACACAATTGGCAGCTCTACCATTGGCACCACGTTCTCTTCACATATAACAGCAGGTTCAGCAGAGTCTGGAGATGCCATGGTGAACGTTATTCCGCCTGCAACATCATCCACCAAGACCAGTCTGGCAGTGGGTCAGTGATGGTCTGGGGAAGGCATATCCTTGGAAGGGTCTCACGGACTTCTATGTGCTAGGTAAAAGTACCCTGACTACTGTTAGGTACCAGGATGAAATCCTTAGACCCACTATCTAAAGCAGTGAGCCCGGGGTTCCTCCTGGTGCAGGACAATGCCAAGGCTCATGTGGCCTGAGTGTGTAGGCAGTTCCTGGATGACAAAGGCATAGATGCCATTTATGCCATTGACTGACCCGCACGTGCCCCAGACCTGATTCCCACTGAAAATTTCTAGGATGTTATCTATCGGTGCATTCAACACAGCCAAATAGTGCCACAGACTGTGCAGCTCACCGACGCCCTGATCCAGGTCTGGGAGGGGATCTCCAAGGACGTCACCCGCTGCCTCATCAGGAGCATGCCCAGACATTGTTGGGAGTGCATAAAGATACAAGGTGGTCATACACACTACTGAGTCACATTATGAGCTGCCATGATGAAATTCACACAACCTGGAATAGCCTGCGATTTCAATTATTGACTTTGATTTTCAGTGTGATGTTGAATCCAGCCCTCAATAAAGTGGTGATTTTGGTTTCCATTGACTCTTGTTACATCATTTTGTTTTCAATGAATTACAAACTTATTACTTAGTAAAGATTTTCCACCTAAATGTTTCATTCATCTTGACCTGATGTGTGATTTAAGGGTTCCCTTAATTTTTTGAGCACTGTATCTCTCT
>JANRMT010062834.1:34122334-34199241 GCA_026402145.1 Polypterus bichir lapradei | reverse complement strand
AGAGAGAGAGAGAGAGAGAGAGAGCTACAACACAGTATGAAGGCAGACCTTGATGTTATTCAAAAACAGAAACTATATATATAAAAAAAACTAAGCCACAAGGAATTCCAAAGACGGCATATTGGTTAAGGACAGATCTGCAGAGTATTTCATTTGAAGCAAATTAACTCTTACAAAAGCTTTTAAATCAATTTACCTGGGATTGACTTCTAGGTGATAGTTGCTTGCTATAGTGCTGATTTCAATTTTCTTTTTTGATGGAGCCTGTAATAAAACAAAAAACCTATATATATTAAACTACTACAAAAAAAAAAAAAAAAAATGGGAGTGGTCTCCCCTAGAATTTCTTGTATACTCAGATATAGGGATGGAATCAAATCAAATTAATTATATATTGAACAATTATTATAAAAGTTGAATAAATCGAACTTTGCAGCTGCATGAATAAAAAGTTAAGTACCATTTCCGGTTAGTGGAAATAGCTCAAAAGTTGATAGAAATCTACATTTTGTAACTAATACTTGTGTATTCAAGTTATTGTGTTTACATACACACACAATTCCAAAAATTGGATTGTTGGACTCAAAATCAAATTTCTGGATGATTACATTACTTTCCCTACACTTTGTATACAAGAAAGCAAAAATTCTGATAATTTGCACTCAGGTCAGTCTACTGACTTGTTATATTAATTTAGGAGTATACTTAACATAAAAACAGCAAACATTTATATTGTACACATTTCCCAAGCAACAACCCAACTGAAACCAAATCTGAAAAAAAACATTCAGAAGTTTTTGCACCCCACTATCAATGACAAGAAACATGACAGGTCAACCAAGTGCAAGTCTATAATATAAAAGGCATCAGTTTTAAGCCTTGCTTTCCTACTTTTTACAGTTCAAAGAGAGTCACTATAGGTGACAGTGAACTCAACGGAATAAGAAAATGAGGTATCTTCTAATGTAGAAAAAAATCTCCAGGTAATACAAGACATCTGGACCAAAATAACTGCATCTGATTGATTACCTTCAACTTACACTATTGGTCTAAGTAATGAAACTACTGAATGTATGTTTTGCCACAAAAACTAAACAGCATGTCGGTTCTTTAGTTTAGACAGCAACAGAGGCTGATGATAAATATAATCCCACATTTCACTTCCTTCTGATTGCAGAGAAAGCATTTATTAACTTTACTGTCCACTCATTATACTTTTGAGACATATGCAAATTGTTTTAATGTATCCACATGAAATTCTAGGATGAAGTTGGGCATTGAGGAAAAACACACACAGACACACTTGATTGAATTACTACAAGCTAATACCATACATTACACTGCATTAATAATAATAATAATGGTGGATTTCATTCCTAATGTGTAACAACAAACTGGGGAATGCATTGGTTTGAGGGACATTTCAGCATGATGTTTACAAAGAATGCTAAAATTATGATGGACTATTGCATTTAACTTTGTTTGGATGTTCTACAAGTCAAATCAAGTCAAGTTGGGGAGCATTCACTGGTACAGTGTGTTGCCACACCCACCACATGACGAAACAGCATGGAATCCTGGTTGGCAACCCCCCAGGCATGCGGTCCAGTCCCACCCTCCATAAATGACTTTCTATCTACTGCAGCCACGTGTTATGTGGGCAACCCCTTGGCCTGGTCCCCACTCGGGTCCCCAACAATGAGGATCATATGAGCTGGGTCACCCTCGGGGAATCGCGCACATGGCTGTAGTGCTTTAACTGAAACTCTCTCACAATGCAGGTAATGTACATCATTCAGGACTCCAAGAGCAATCACTCATTCAACACAAAGTCAGACCAACATTACCCAAGGATTTTCCGGAGAGACACAGTACCAAAGGAGTCCAGTCTTTATTTCTGGTCACTGGATAGCGTCCATGTCTCGCATCCATATAGCAAGACAGGAAGCACCAGGACTCTAAGGACTTGGACCTTCGTCCTTTTGCATAGATATCGAGAGCGCCACACACCCCTTTCCAGTGACCTCATGACCCCCCCATGCTCTCCTAAACCATCTACTGACTTAATAGGAAGAGTCACCAGAGATATGAATATCACTGCCAAGGTAAGTAAACCTCTCAACAAGGTCGACACTCTCTCTGCAGACAGACACACTGCTGATGGCTGTGCCCAAGAGATCATTAAAGGCCTGGATCTTGGTTTTTATCCAGGACACTCACAAGACCATACACTCAAACTCCTCACAGAATCTCTTGAGAGCCCTGACCAGAGCCTCCATTGATGTTCTACAACGATACAAAAAATTCCTATCATGTATCAAAAACTGCAAATAACTACGAGATGTAAATACTTACGGTTATGGTTTGATGCTCAATTCTGAGTTTTTCTACACCGGCACCATACAGCTCCCGCAGCAAACACATTACGCGAGTCTTCTTACCAGCACCTGATGGACCATATACAAGCAAATGAGGAAAGTCGCCATGCTGCACCTAGACAGAATAAATTGGAATAACCATTATGTAATATATCTGCTCATTAAAGAACATCACATTAATATTTCACATAACTTTTGAATGCAGACTTTATCATTACTCTGAAAACACACACTTGGCATTTTAGTAAATATAACAAATTTACATTTTTTTAAACAAAATTACCCCTTTTTTTTAAACAATAATCATAAACCATCACTATTCCTTGGAGACAGGTGGTCTCGTTTGGCAAGTATTGCTCTTTTATTCCGGTATTTGAAAATAATTAGATTCCCAAGATTTGGGATCATTAAATGTTTAACGTATGCGACACACTTAAAAGAACTAGACATTTATATGGCTCTTTGAAAAGTGGACAGAAATGAATTACAAGCCGAACATGCTACATGTGTCACTCTGTTGCGACGTTTTAAAAAGCACTGACATCGGCAAATACGTCAAATGCAAACTTCACTCTCTATATACCCATCCTATTCTCGGAACCCGCTTTTCCAGTACATATTCACAATTAGCCCTTCCATACAGAATCACGGGTACTAGTCTACTAAAAATGACATAATGACATTCATTCATTCATTCATTCTCTCTCTCTCTCTCTCTGTAAACATATTCATATTTGCAAAACTGATAAACAAGACTCTTCTTACCAAATTTTTCAGCTGGGAGGCTTGCTCCTTGTGATAGTCTAGTTTGTGAAGTGAAGAGGGTCGATATTTATCAAGCCAGAGGCTCATTGTGAAAAACAAAAAGTATATGTAAAAGCTTAAACCAAAAATAATAATAAGCTAAACGTCCACAGTACACAGCTTTGCCGCGGATTGAAAGCAACCCGCGAAACCCGAGCAGGAAGGAAAACGCATGCGCACTCATTGGAAACGACGGAAGGTTGTAGAGGACAAAAGTTGTTCAAACTTAAGCGCTCCTGTCACTTGGCGTCCGTTGTCAAATTCAGAGTTGTGACTAGCAATATGTATGTAAGAGCACCTAATGGTAGGCATGTTCAAAGATTGTTGTGGGCATAGTACGATTTAAATAATATTTAATTGTATTATAGTGCTCTGCGACAGAAGAAAATAAGGCAGGCAACGTTTTCTTGATACAGGAAAATGAAATGGGGCACTTTATCGAACGCGAAACACTACATATACAACTGTCGCACCTCTCACCTCATCACCCTGCTTCCTCCCACTATGCAGTGAATGTGAATTATGTTCTTACAGTGGCGCAGCACCTTCAGCCACTACAGTATAACCAAATAAAAATCTAACATCAAGGTAGGTTGAACAAACTTGATTTTTTCAAGCTAAACCTAATATTTTAAAAAGTCTGATTGGACTATTTATTATAATCACTTGATTACCAAATTTTGTTGAGATATAGACTGATATAATTGAAATCCAAACTGAATTAACAGAACATGACATTTACTGACTACAAGGCAGGAACCAGCCTTTCTAGGATTGGATGGTATCAAGGTCTTGGCCACCTTAAAGAACGCATCCTTCTCCGTGATCTTGCACTCTCCTTTAACCTCAAAACACAGCTTAATCAGTGCTTGAAGTGTAACTAAATGACTACTGGTACACTAAGTTTTGTCGGCATCGTGTTCCTCCTTGCGATGCTAAATGTTAAATTTGATACTTAGCCGAGTGGGAGGGGTTTGTGGGTCCCTCGCGGTCTTTTTGTTTCGATAGTATACTTATAAAGTAGAAGAGGGTTTGGGTTGAAGGTAATTACATTAAAAAATATAAACATAACGGAAGAAAAGATCAGGGGCTTTAGACAATATTTTAGGGGCTTAGCCTCTGAAATCCCTTCTTCTCCCCATCTCTCGGCTACACGGGCAAGAACCAGCCACACATGGGGCACCATGCAGTCCTTTATGCTTTAAAATTATTTAACTGGTTTGCTCTTCCTGACATATATTTTTGCAAACATATTTTGGAATTATTATACACACTGCAATTTTTGATAATTGGGGTGTGTTTTCAAGCTGCCTTTAACCCCAGTAATAGTTACCTTTGAATTAGATAACTTAAAAAAGTAACATTATAATCAGGGAATGCGGACATATTTGTGAAAGTATGAATTTAAATTTAATCCGTTTGGCCCTTCTACTGTACTGTTTCAAGTAAAACGATGCTTATTGTCATTATCATAATTGTCACTGATTGATCGATCAGCTGTATTATCTGTCCTGTGAGTGTGTATCTTTGTTTTTTATGTTTCTGCTGCTGTATGCATCTGAATTTCCCCATTTTATTAATAAAGCTTATCTAATCTAATGTAATTAAGTTTCCAATATTCTGTGTGTTGAAAGTATTGTTCATAGCAAGTGCTGATATTCTCTGTTTTCACAAAACTTTGCTGCTTGTGTTTTAACAATTTATGCATTACTTTTAAAAATCTAACTTTTTTTAGCAATTTTCTAATTCTGTATTAAAATGTGTTATTGTGTCTTGAGGCAGTGCTTTACTCTACAGTATGTGTAAAACCACTGCGTTGGGTGATGCTTCAGCTAAAGGAATCGTGTCATATTTACTAAGCCAGGTCTCAGTTAGATGACTCAAAACATATTTTGTACTCAATTTATTATTTACCAAAGCCATTTTATTTCTAATAGAGTGGATATTTGTTAAGCAGAATTTTAAACTGCAAATAAGTTTCTGTACTGGTGTTTCTTTCATGTTTTAATTTGAATTAAATTGCTTTTATGTGCACACCTGGTTTCTGTCCAATAGTGAAGGGGATGCAGTCTGCTATAAATCACATTCTGTCTATATAATCATAGTAAGGGGTGAGACAGAATTAAATTCTGACATTTTATTTTAGCTTTGGTGCATAAAGATATGAAGTTCTCCAAATAGATAATAATTTGTGCTGACAAGCAACAATAACATATACACTTCATTATTGGCCAGAAGGTCCAATTCAGCCTTGATGCAGGATACCTTCTCCCTGAGAGGCATTTAACTTTAACTGCTAAATAAGCATAGTTTGGAATTCTAACATTCTGCTTTATGGAGTCAACAGTTTTGAGTACTTTATTATTCTCAGCCTCTGCAGGCATGCTGCTGAGTTCTGAGAATCTGCTGTAATTCAGAATTGGTGACCTGGGTGCTATGGGACTAAATTTTGACTCTTTAAACCCCAGTCTCACTGTTACTCATTCACCGTGTGGCTAAAATGGTGCTGCTGAGACAGAATCAGAAATGGCTGAAATGCCTAAACCAAGGGTCTTCTTCTCCGGTCTTGGAGCACTACTGTGGCTACAGGTTTTCTTTTTAGCACTTTTCTTATTTAGTGACCAGTTTCTAGTGTTAATTATCTTCTTTTCCCTTCATTTTAATTGACTTGTTTTATAAGATTCAATCCTCTGTATTGCTACATTTTTTTTCTTAAACAACAAGAAATGAGGTATGAAATGAGCCAACAGATGACCAGTTAAATCAGGGCCCCAAAATACATCCAATTTCACTCTATTCAGCTTCTTAATTAGAAACCAATTCTTGATGACAATTAAACCCATTATTTAATTCCATGATTTGCTGGTGCTCATATTCTGCCACAGCAGGCATTTCCAAAGAACAATGTCAAAGCATTTTGTGGTGGTTGACTTACTTGTACTGTACCTCACACACACACACACACACACACATATATATATACACACACACATATGTACTATCATGTGAAAACATCTAAATGTAAGTACTGTATGTTGCTTACATAAAGATCTACTGTTTTCCTGTTCAGATATGTTGAACATGTGGTGTACTTACTATTTCAATGCACTTGCTATTTATTGCCTATTTAGTCAATAAACAGCATCCACACTTAAATGGTGGATGCCTCACCATTTAAGGTGTTCAACAGCACACTATAGAGCCTTATCCCCTGACCTGTTGATCTTCACTGTCATTTTCATAGCTGCAGCTGTGGCCGTGTGTAACTGTACATTCTTGAATCAAACAGGTTTGACAAACAGGGTAAGTGGAAGGATGGAAATGTTTATGAAAACCTGGTGTAACTTATATGTGATGGTTGTAAGAACATGGAGTGAAGCACTGTGCATTCCAAATGTTCTGCATGATTTTCCTTATATCCTTCACTGAAATGTTGTATAAAGTTTCACGGTTCACAGTTGCCAGCCACAATGTTACTTGGTTAAAATGTTTGTATCATTAGCTTATAGGATGCAAAATTTTTGAGCTCATCTGAAAGCCAGGTGTAACCTGACAATGATTTCAGAGGCATTTAGTTATAGCTGTTGGCATCCTGGAGGCCATTCCACATAAACTATGAATTAACATCTTCTGTATTTCCAGTTTCTTTCGCTGCTTCCTCTTAAATAATCTTTGCACAGTTTGATAACATACAAAGTTAAATGTAATAATACAGTTTTTTCATTTTGATGAGAATTACATTTTTGGTCCAAAATATTTTTATTTAGATATAAGTAGATCCTTCTACTAGTTAACAAAAGAGTATTTTACTTAACTTGGGACATGACTGGCTCTTTAGTAGAGAAATCTTTAGATTCATTTCAGTTAAACAGTGAATCATGCACTTGAGGATTTTAAGAGGAAGTACAATTAACCCTTAGAAATAGAATGAGAAACACAAACATCCGGGAGAGGCTAAGGGTAAAGCTGCTAACCTTCCACATCAACAGGAACCAACTGAGGTGGTCCAGCCATCTGATACAGGTGCCTTTCAGGCATCTCCCTGTGGTGGTTTTACAGGCGCAACCAGTTGGGAGGAGACCCCGGGGAAAACCCAGTGCTCACTGGGAGGATTGCATCTCCCAGATGGCCTGAGCATACCTTGAGATCTCACAGTATGAGCTAATAACTGTGGACAATTCCTGGGGAAATGAATGTCTGAGCGTCATTGCTAAGACTGTTGCACCTGCAACCTGGTCACAGATAAATCGTAGAAAATGAATGAATGAATGAATTCAAGATGAAAGCTAAGAATTACTTCATAATAGAAAATGTAATGGAAATCTTAAACAAACTACTATATAATCTTTTTGGATGCAGAATCTTTTATAACTTTGAAAATGTTTGTGAATAAAATATTGGGATAATTTAAGCATTGTCTCTCTAATTTAAATTTAGTGAACAAATTGGTGTCCATTTGTTTGTCAAACTTCTATCTTCAACAGTTAATCCTTTCAAAACAGTTTATAACATCTTGTTAAATCACATATGTACAGGTGAAAATCTTCTGTCCAGTTTTTGTTTTTTAGGAGATACAACACGTAGCGAGAGAAAGTAGCAGAATTGTTGTTTTAATGGTATGATTTGTAAATTTAATGATGGACAAGTATCTATACATATAAAAGGCAAAGCCCTCACTGACTCATCACTAATTCTCCCACTTTCCACATAGGTGGGAATCTGAAATTTCGTGTGCTTATTCCTTGCAGTGTACTTACAAAAGCTAGATATGTTTCATGTCCTATTGCAACACCCAAGGTAGGGAAACAGGTGTACCCCCTAAACTGTATATATAGATAGGGGAACCCCTCCTCACTATTTCTGCCACTTCCAATATACTTAGGAAGCCCACATTTCCTATGCTCATCCTTTACACTGTTCTTACAAACGTTAAGTATGTTTCATTTCACACCCCATAACAATCTTTCAAAAATAACGTCTTCTTTTTGGCGGTTCTCATCATTATGCTGTAAGCAACTTTTGGAACTGTCCTCTCCTTTTTCATTATTTCTGTTAACAGACGATTTATTTCACAGCAGAGACGCTTAAGGGCCACCTACCGGTCCCCCTTCCTTTTTCCGCAAGGCCGCTGTCTGCGTACCTACCACATGGTTGGCTCCCTGCCTATATACATTAACAACATCCTTCATGTGCCTGCTCACTCGCTTCCTTACTTTCCTCAGCTGTTCATCGTGCTCACTGCTCCCTTCTTCTTTACTCCACCGCTTCAAGCCTGTTATTGTTCGCCTCCCTTCATGTCTTCCTGCTGGTGACTCCTACCTTTTCATTTACTCCACCGCTTCAAGCCTGTTATTGTTGGTCTTGCTTTACTTCTTCCTGCTGGTGACTCCTGCCTTTTCATTTACTACACCGCTTCAACGCTGACATTGTTAGGTTTCCTTACTTCCTCACGTTTCCCTCCTCGTGACTGTTGCCTTTTCTTTTACTCCACTGCTTCAAGGCTGTCATTGTTGGGCTTCCTTACTTGCTCACGTACATCTTCCTAGTGCTGACTTCTGCTTTTCATTCCCTGCTCTATCGCTTCTTGCCTTCCTTCGTACTTTCTTTCTCAACGGGTGCAAGTTTACTACGAATAACATGTGTATTCCGGTTATCACCATCGATCACAATTTCACCGACCCATACCCAGTGGTTTCCATGCCCCAACATTCCATTCTCTCTCTTACTTATTGCAAGGCCATATCAGTTTCAGCCTTGATATCCGCAGAGACATTGTGTCTTATGTACTGAATGACTGGGACAGGTTCAAGGTGTGGACTGATGACGGTACAGGAGACAATTATACTACACAGGACCACTATAGCAGTAAAATGATTAAGCTCTCAACCTATGGTTCTGCATGTGAAGTGATAGCTGACACAGAATTGTTTCGTTGTCGCTTTCAAGTGTATAGAAATGGGGATTATTTTACACCTTTGGACAACCAGGAATGCCTGTTAAACATCTTAGATTCACGGGCAGCGATTTGGGTAGTGTACACTTCGATGTTTATGAATGTTTCAGCTCTGACAACGTGGACACAAAGTTACCAATGAAACCTGTTGTATCTTTACAACGGTTGACATCTAAAAAAGGTCGACATTGACTTGACACAAGATTGCTTCTCACATGGCCAACTCTATGTTGTACACACAAGAGTAAGCTCAGCAGACAGCTTGGTCATTTTATAGCCCAAGGGCAGAACTGCAAACGTCGTTTACAAAGAGATCCTTACATCCTAAAAATGTGCATTTCTCATACACAACATTTACAATCATAAACTAAACTCTATACAATCATCAGATTCACTCTCAATACTAAAATAAGCCTACTACAATTACATTGACAATCATGTTATGTTATTTTTAAAATGTTTCCTTTTCTTTTTCATAACTTCTTTAACACACTACTTCTTTGCTGCGAAGCACGGGTATTTTGCTAGTACAATACAATACAATACAATACAGTTTATTTTTGTATAGCCCAAAATCACACAGGAAGTGCCGCAATGGGCTTTAACAGGCCCTGCCTCTTGACAGCCCCCCAGCCTTGACTCTCTGAGAAGACAAGGAAAAACTCACAAAAAAACCTTGTAGGGAAAAATGGAAGAAACCTTGGGAAAGGCAGTTCAAAGAGAGACCTCTTTCCAGGTAGGTTGGGCATGCAGTGGGTGTCAAAAGAAGGGGGTCAATACAATACAATACACAGAACAGAACAAATCCTTAATACAGCATAATAATACAAATTTTAGAAGCACAGAGCACAATTTAACTGTAGATGATATCCCATAATAAGATTTGGATATTTTTAGAGTCCTGGAGACCTCATCCATCAAGCTGCCTCCCCAATTGGCCATTCCACGGCTGAAACGTTGCTCGGCCAGCCAATCCGATGAAAGGACCCCTTTTTCCCATGATTCCTGTGATCCTCCATCAGGGATGACTTTACCATAGGCAGGCAACAACTTGGCAAGAGGGCCGTGGCACCGAGTGGCACATTTGAGTACCGAGAACAGAAACAGAATAGGTGAGGGTTAGTAACAAATTATAACAATCATGTTACTTTTGTTTTAGTGTTAATGACTAACAACAGAGATGCAGTCTGTACAGTTAATCAGCAGCTCTAGTCAGAATATGCTAAACTGAAGTAGTGAGTCTTCAGCCGGGATTTAAAGGCTGAGACCGAGGGGGCATCTCTTATAGATGCAGGAAGACCATTCCACAATTTAGGGGCCCTGTAACTAAAGGCTCGACCTCCCACTGTTATTTTATTAATCCTTGGAATCATAAGCAGACCGGCATTTGGGATCTTAATGTGCGCTCAGGTTTGTAAGTCATGATAAGTTCAGACAAGTAAGCCGGACCTTGGCCATTTAATGCTTTATATGTTAAAAGGAGGATTTTGAAATCTGCCCTAAACTTAACCGGGAGCCAGTGTAAGGATTTAAGAACTGGAGTTATGTGTTCATATTTTCTTGTTCTTGTAATAATTCTTGCTGCCGCATTTTGGATTAACTGGAGGCTGTATAAAGAACAGTTTGAACAGCCAGTGAACACCGCATTGCAGTAGTCAATCCTACTAGAGATAAATGCATAAATTAATTTCTCATAATCCTGTTTATTTAGAAAGCGCCTTAATTCCTAACATTTTTAAGATGAAAGAAACATGTTTCGGACAACTTTGTAATATGTGCTTTAAATGACATGCTTGAATCAAAGATAACTCCTAGATTGTGGGCTGATTCAGTAAAATGAATTGGGATTCCAACTGAGTTAAATGATGACAAAATATTGCTGTGATCAGCGTCATTCCCTCCAACAATTAACATCTCTGTTTTATCTGTATTTAAAGACAAGTAGTTCTCATTCATCCACTCCTTTAATTCACTAACACAACTAATTAAAGACAACATCGGAGAAACTTCATTTGATTTAAATGAAAGGTATAACTGGGTGTCATCTGCATACGAGTGAAAATTAACATTATGTTTCCTAATGAGAGATCCCAGTGGAAGCATGTAAAGTGAAAACAGTAAAGGTCCCAGTACTGAGCCCTGCGGGACACCATATTGAACTTCTGTGTATAATGATGGAGTACTGTCAGCACATTTCTGTACGTATTGGAATCGATTTGATAAATAAGAACTAAACCAAGCGAGCACAGGGCCTGTAAGCCCAACATCGTTTTCTAGCCTGTGCAGTAAAATAGAATGGTCAATGGTGTCAAATGCTGCACTTAAATCTAACAACATAATTACAGTGGCGTTTCCTTCATCAGAGGATATCAGAATGTCATTTACAACCCGTGTTAGTGCAGTTTCTGTACAATGACCAGTGCGAAAACCAGACTGGAATTTCTCAAATAAATTGTAATGCATAAGGTGTGACTGAAGCTGACTGGCGACTACTTTTTCTAGTATTTTAGAGAGAAATGGTAAATTTGAAACAGGCCTATAATTATTTAGTATGTGTGGGTCTAGGTCTGACTTTTTAAGTAAAGGTTTAATGACTGACACTTTTAGTGCATCAGGTACGGTGCCATGCAGTAATGAACTATTGATAATGGTTAAAATAGGTGCTGCAAGAACATCCATGGCACTCTTTACTAGTTTTGTTGGCACTGGATCTAGGGAACAAGTAGTGGGCTTCATTTTAGTAATTAAAGTTAAGACTTCCTCCTCAGTTACAGGATTAAAATTACTAAAGTGCTGAATGCAATGTGCTGCAGGGTCTGCTAAGCTAGTATTTGGTTTGTACTGTGATGCTGAGATCTGGGATCTTATATTTTTAATTTTCTCATTGAAGAAGTTCATAAAGTCTGTACTGCTAATATCTGTTGGTATTTTGCATTGTTGATCTGAATTCTCATTTGTTAATTTAGCCACTATTCTAAACAGTACCCGAGGATTTTTATTATTGCTATCTATTAATGTAGAATAGTATTCTGAGCGAGCTTTAAAGAGGGCTTTTTTATATTTATTAACACTCTCTGTCCATGCAATATAAAAGACATGTAGCTTTGTTGTTCTCAATCTGCGCTCCAGTTTTCTACACTCTAATTTAAGAGCTCGAGTATTTTCATTAAACTAGGGAGAGTTTCTATGTGCTTTGATCACTTTTGTTTTAAGGGGAGCCACTGTGTCCAGAGCATCTCTCAATGTCACATTATAATGTGATGTTAGCTGATCTAAATTGTTTTCCACGTTTACATTTGATGTTAACTGATCTAAATGGTTTTCCACAATTACACTCGACTTACTCAAGGTATCTATAAATTTTGAAGCAGAATTACAATCTAGATGTTGCAGTGTCTTTGTTTTAATCTGTGAGTGCGTTGGCATGGGCAGAACTAAATCAAATGTAATTAAGAAGTGATCGGAAATGACTTCATTTAATGGAGTAATATTTAAATTTTGAATTTCAACTTTGTAAGTTATAATTAAATCTAATGTGTGGTTATGATTATGAGTTGGACCTTTGACAATATGACAAAATCCTACTGAATTTAACAAATAAGTAAAACATTTGCTAAAAGTGTCAGTTTCCACATCAATGTGTACATTAAAATCCCCCATCAGTACCACGTGATCATAATTTATAGCCAAATCAGATAGAAGGTTGCTAAATTCAGTCATGAATAATGAATATGGCCCTGGTGGTCTGTAGACTAGCACTATAATTGTGTTGGAATCTGTTTTAATATTTAAAATGAATGCCTCAAAGGATGTAAAGTTGCCTAAATTTTTAGAAGTGATTTGCATTTTATTACAATGAATTATTCCAAGGCCTCCTCCTCGACCAGAATCTCTAGACTTATGAAGGAAAAAGTATCCATCTGGTGACGCCTCTGCTAGGGGAACAGTGTCACATTTACTAAGCCAGGTTTCAGTAAGAAGACACAGATCAGATTTTGTACTTAATATAATATAATTTACCAAAACAGCTTTAGTGCCAAGAGAGCGAATGTTCAATAAACAGCATTTAAAACTGCATGGTTTTTTCTGAACTGGTGATATATTTTTTGTTTTAATTTGAAGTAAATTTCTATTACAGATGACCCTGGTGGAGGGTCTGGTTTTATCCCTTGGTCTAATTATACACCTTATTTTTTGGTTATCAATTAATTTAAGGTTTGTATTAAGACTAAATTTACTGGATGCCCCACAACAGGGATTATGGGTAACAGCTTCAGGAAAATAACAGGTGGGATTTAAGATCACATGACTGCGGCCTGGATGGTGCTCTAATCAGTCAACCAGGCAGTTTTGCTGCCATATTTTGGGATAATACATAAGATCCCCTCCAGTTAGGATGAAGACCATCTCTTCTGAAAAATCCAGGCCTTTCCCAAAAATCATCCCAATTGTTCACAAATGCTATGCTTTTATTTGCACACCAGGTTTCTAGCCAGCAGTGAAAGGAATGCAATCTGCTATAAATCACATCCCCTCTATATAATCTTGGTAAGGGACCAGATACAATTAAATTCCAACATTTTCTTTTAGCTTTGGTGCATAGAGAGATGACGTTCCACTTTAATACCTCAGATTGCTATAAATAAATATCATTAGTGCCGACATGCAGCAATAAGGTAGATACTTCATCGTCGGCGACACGGTCCAATGCGGCCTCTATGCCAGAAATCTTGACCCCTGCGAGGCACTTAACATTAACTGCTGGTTTAACATAGTTTGGAATTCTAACATTCCGCACTATGGAATCGCCAATTATGAGCACTTTATTATTCTCAGTTTCCACAGGCGCGCTGCAGAGAGCTGAGAATCTGTTCTGGGTCCGAATTGGTGACCTGGGTGCCGGGGGACTATATTTTGGATTCTTAGACCCCCGTCTTACTGTTACCCACTCACCCTGTGGCTGAATAGCTGTGGCTGCTGATTTCGGCCGTGCACTGACTACAGTGGGACCTGGAGAGACTGAGACCGAATCAGAAGTAGCCGAATTGTCTAAACAAACCGAGTCGATCCAGTTTTCGGTTTGCCTAATCGCTATCAGATTCCTAACGCGGTCCTCCAATTCGCGTATTTTCCCGACCAACTCTAAATTAACTAAACACTTTTGGCAGGTGAAGCTATCTAGACTGTCGGCCGGAAAACCTGAACTGTACATACTGCAGGACGCACAACATATAAACGCGCCCTCGATGGGCAGAGAGTAGATAGAACTTATGTTAAATGTTGAAGTCATCTTTGCCGTTTTTATAGGTGCTTCGGCGCTTTCCGTGTTCAGCTGAATCGCTACGAGACCGTCGGCTTTAAGTTTCCACCACCTGCTGAGCGATCGACTTTAATTTCTCACTGCCGGTTATTTCTACTGGTCAGCTGCCGGCTTTACCTCTGGTGAACTTGCTCGGGTGCTTGCGAAGGGCTATGTGCCTGTGGGAGACGTCTCTGCTTCCGCTCGCTGATCCGCTCTCTGCTTCCGCTCGCTGATCCGCTCTCTGCTTTCTAGTCTTTAATAAAACACTCATTTATTGGTCAAGAGTCTTGTCTTCAATGCAAATTTTCATTATTATGAGGCTGCATCTTTCTTGTTTATCTTCTACACTGAGTTTTCCACAAGTATTATTAATATTTTTGTAAAAAATGCACGTATTGTGCCCATTTTGAGCATACAAATGGACAAAAGACGTGGATTATGTTACACAAGACTTTTTTTCTTTTTTTCAAAGCTACTTTTTTCCATCATTTTCCATTGGACAGAATGGGCCACCGTTACGTTCCATTACATCATAAACTGTTTCATCCTGTTCTGCATGAAAACCACTACAAACTAACTGGAGTTAGTAACATTGAAAAAAAACTTTTTTTCATGGAGTAGACCTTTAAGTCTCCTGTGCTTTTAAAGAATCTCATTGAAAATAGTGCTATTAAGGTTATGTCATGATATTTACCAGGAAAGATGAAGGTTGTTTGTCATTTTATCTAAAGTTATCTTTTATTAAAACATTGTCTGTTCACGAGACATTTAGCAACAATGTTTACAGTGAAAATTAGTATTACAAAATTAATCACCAATGAATTTATTTAAACCAAAATTTACCAATAAATGTACTTTATGTAGGATATTGAGTTGGTAAAGTATTAGAATACTGGGCTAGAGTTACATGTCTTAAGATGGCCATTTGCAGAAAGGAAAAAGGTTTTTTTTTTATGATTTGCCCAAGGTTGTTGGTTTAGATACGCTTATCATTCTTCAGATAGTTTCAGCATTATATCACTCTGGCAGCCTGTGAGTGTTACATCTGTTAGAGCAAGCTTCTGAGATTCTACAGCTCCCATCATGATTCAGTTATGTAAAGGATGTGGAACAAAGGATTGTTGTTAAAGAAAGCTGAAACGCAGCTGCAGAGTTACACTATTCAGAATGTGTCACACTAATTGAAAAGAATTCACACGACTAGTTTAACAGAGCAATCTAAAGTGGAATTCTCAGAACAATAGCTGTGTCAACTATTACAACCCAGCTGTCTGTACATCTAAAGCTTTGGACAAGATATCACATTTGGTACCAGTTTATAGGCACAGAGTTTCACATGAATTTATTATAGACTTTCAGTTAGGTCCGTAGGTATGTGAACAGTGGCACAATTTTCAAAATTTGGGCTTTGTACACCACCACAATGAATTATAAATAAAACAATCACTATATGATTGAAATGTAGACTTTTAGCTTTAGTTTATGGGGTCTCTAAAAAATACTGTATGAAATGACAGACATTTGTATACATGGTCCCCCTCTTTTTAGGCGCTCGAAAGTACAGCATATTGATATTTGACTGAGAAGCTGTTCCCTAGCCAGGTGGGAGCAGGACCCTTTTTATTTCATTAACTATTAAGCAGGTAAAATGTCTGGAATTAATTCCAAGTTTGGAATTTGCATTTGGAAGTTGGCACTGTGAACTTTCAAAATGAGATCCAAAGAGCTACCCATGCAAGTAAAAACAGGCCACCATTAGGCTGAGAAAACAAAACAAACCATTTGGAGAGATAGCAGAAACATCAGGACTGGTCAAATCAACCGTTTGGTACATTCTTAAAAAGAAGGAACACACGGGTGAGCTCAGCAGCACCAGAAGGTCTGGAAAACCACAGAAGACAACTGTTCTGGATGATTACAGAATCCCATCCTTGGTGAAGAAGAACCCCTTCACAACATTTAGCCAAACCAAGAACACTCTCCGAGAAGTAGACCTATCACTGCCCAAGTCTTCAATCAAGAGAAGACTTATGAAAGTAAAGACAGAGGTTTTACTACAAGGTGCAAACCACTGGTAAACCTCAAGCATAGAAAGAGCAGATTAGACTTTGCCAGAAAACGTTTTTTAAAAATCTGTCAAGTTCTGGAACAATTTTCTTTGGACAAAGGAAACTCATCAAGATCAATCTCGTATATACCAGAAGGCTGGAAAGAGAAGAGTATGGAGAAGAGCTAATGATCCGATGAATACCACATCATCTGTGAAACATGGTGGAGGCAGTTTTATGGCATGATCATGCATGACTGTGAATGTCAGTTGCTAGTGTTTATTGATGGTATGACTACTGGCAGAAGTAGCAGGATGAATTCTGAAATGTCCAGGGCTATTCTGTCTGCACAAAATCAGCCAAATGCTGCATAACTGATTGGACAATGCTTCACAGTAGAGATGTAGAATGAACCACAACATACTGTGAAAGCAGTGGAAGATTCTTCAATGGCCAAATCAGTCAAGAGACCTCAATCCATTTGGACATGCATTTCACTTGCTGAAGACAAAATTGATGGCAGAAAGACAAATGGACAAGCAGCAACTGAAGACAGCTGCAGTAAAGGCCTGGTAGAGCATCCGTAGGGTGGAAACCTGGCACTTGGAGATGGCCATGGGTTCCATACTTAAGGCAGCCATTGACTGTAAAGGATTTTCAACCAAATATTGAAAGTAATCATTATATTTATGATTATGTTAGTTTGTCCAAATACTTTTGAACCCCTGAAAATGGGGAGGCTATGCAGAAAAAAGTCTGTCATTCCTAAATGACTCATACAATATTTTTGGTAAACCCCTTAAATTAAAGCTGAAAGTCTGCATTTCATTCACATAATGACTGCTCAATTTCAAATCCACTGTGGTGGCATACAGAGCCAAAATTATGAAAATTGTTTCACTGTCCAAATACTGTTCCTAATCATAATATTGCTTTATATCATTTGTCACAAAGTGGTAAAAATAACTGCTCTTGGAATTTGTGACAGATTTTAGCACAAGGATACCCATATGTTGAAGGCTAGTAAGGATCATTAGCAGCATTGTATGACAGTTGGGTCAGCAGAGGGTATCGTACTATTTTTAATACTCCACGCCAGTCTTCAGGCCAGCCTAAAATTCATCGGTTATTATACTTAGTAGAGAAGGATTAAAACGAGGTAAAAAGTATCATGCATATTACTGGTGAGCAGGCAGCTGAATAGGTTACTCTACCGCCTTGCACTTTCAGTTGAGCCTGCTGGTAAGGGAAGTTTATCATGGCTCGGGCTACTAGATTATTCAATGGAATTTAGAATTGAGAACTTTCTACAAAGGATAATAAACCCTTCACTGAGTGCAAGAAGCCGTGTAGAAGTGATTTCAACAGGGATGCCACAAGAGCATGCTGTGATACATTGTATACATTTTCTCAATCATCTCATTCCTTGATTTGTTATGATTAATTCCCAAAACTGTAAAAAAAAAACACACCTAAACTCAAAAAACATTCTAATTGATTTTTAAAAATTGCATTTATTATAGAATACATAAACCAAAAATAGAGCAGCAAGGTGGCACAATTGGTAGCACTGCTGCCTCACAATATGGAGACCTGGGTTAGTTTCCCGGGTCCTCCCTGCGTGGAGTTTGCATGTTCTCCCCGTGTCTGTGTGGGTTTCCTCCAGGTGCTCCGGTTTCCTCCCACAGTCCAAAGACATGGAGGTTAGGTGCATTGGCGATCCTAAATTGTCCTTGGTGTGTGGGTGTGTGTGTCCTGCAGTGGGCTTGTGTCCTGTCTGGGATTTGTTCCTGCTTTGAGCCCTGTGTTGGCTGGGATTAGCTCCAGCAGCCACCCATGACCCTGTGTTAGGATATAGCGGATTGGAAAATGACTGACTGACTAAACTAAAAATCAAACAGCAAATTTTCGCTAATTAATAAATCTAAAGAAGTAAAACTAAACAATCAAAAGAAAACCAGTCAATAAAGAATAAAATAAATTAAATAAATAAAATGCAAAGGTGTTCCAAAATTGGATAAGATGGCCTGGATATAACCAGTCTTTAATCTCCAACTGTTGTGATCCTCTGGGTTATTCTGCATTATTTTTCCTTTGATTTTTGATGAATTACTATTTGTCATTTATCTCAAAACCATTTTGATTTTTACTATACTCTAAAACTGAATGGATGCAAACAGAGGATACGCACTCTGTTCTGTTTATAGTACAATCATGTGTGTGCAGCACTGTGCTGATGCAGAATCGATCCATGCATCGATACTTTTCTTCACTTCAAGCACATCCATGTTTTGTTGTTTAGCGCCTACACAGTTGAAGTGCTAAAATTCTGGAGGCAAGTAGTCACAGACACACACATTTGCCCAACACGACTGCTAAAATTTATGTCACACAGACCCCTGCCCGCAATGCAGACACACAACACAAAATGGGACTGAGGGTGCCATCATATGTTTTACAGTTGCATGTCATGTAACTCACAGCATGAAATTTGTGATGTCACAACACCAGTATATAACATGGTGGTGCATTACAATCAACATCCAAGTTTTTAGATTTCTAAACCAATTTTCACCACCTGGCACTTTGCTTGCCTTTTAAAACTCCTGCTAACGTTATTTTGAGTCTGATTTCTCTCTTGTGTTTTGATTTTGGCGCATGGTCTTTTTTTTACTGTTAATAACCTTGTGCCTCTTTTTTCACAATCCTTTTATCTCCTGATTCTTTACTGTCTTTTCAACAACAAGCCTATTTCTAACTCACAAGCTCAGTAACAACAAACCAACTAGAAGGATTTTATGGTCCCCCCAAGGTAACTGTGGCCCTAATTACCACAGCACCTGAAAGTTCTGTTTCAAGAGAATGCCCTTGTAGACTCACAACATAACTTTGTGTGAAGGCAAAGGCCTTAGGAAAAATACAACAGTATAAACACAGAGGGCTTTGTGTATAAATGGTGTGTATGCACAAAAATATTGTGTACGCCTGTTTCCATGCTCACATCAAGATGTATAAAAACTAAACTTGGTGTAAAGCTACGTACATTTTCATGGTAGTCTCAGACCATTGTGAGACTTGCCCGGACACCACCAGTCGGAGACCACATTTTTATAAAACTGACACGTTTATTAAGCACCACTATTTACAGGTTTCAGTCCCAAACACCACACATAGCACTCAGCAATAATCCCCACAATAAACTTCTTTATACTGTATCTCAGTCCTTAGCCGCCTCTACTCTCCTCCTGGGAGCTTCGTCCTGCTCCCACTCCTGACTCAAGCTCTTCGATTGTTGGAAGGCGGCGCCTTTTATTCCCGCCCAGATGTGCTCCAGGTGACTGATGAAGATCTTCCGGCAGCACTTCCTGGTGTAGCGGAAATGCTACCCTTTGCACCGGAAGCACTCCGGACGTCCCTGGCAGGTTCATTCGCCATCTTGCCTGGTGTGGCAGAAGTGACAGTTCTCCGGGCCCTACGAGGCTTGAGGTGCCCCCTGGCGGTGGCGGTTCCCAACAGGCCAGAACCTCTTTGTTCCTTTTCCTGGTCCTCTCCTAGTCCAGGGCGGTTGCCCCTTTGTGACCAGGAAGCTATTAATGTCCCTTTCCAGTCCCTACAGGCATCCCGGCCAGGTAAGAACCCCAGAATACCTCAGAATAAATTAATCACAGGTTGACCCAGGCCACTGAGCTGTAATGTTTGTCAGCCTCATCTTGGTATCTCAGATGACTTGTGCATTAATGAAATGTAACTTCTTACATTGAAAAAAGTATCTTCATTCTTCATAAATACCCTAATTGCAATATAAGTGCAAATAATATGTTAGGAGAACTGGACACTGCTGCAAATTCCTGTTTTGTGTTGGCAAAAACATGTTACATTTTATGTATGCACACCCACATTATACGAAAACTGGATGTAGAGCCTTATCAGTCAGTTAATGGCTTCCAGGACAGGAGGCATGATGGAGTGAAGCTTGGCTGAGATATTCTTGATATGTTGGCCAATTCCTTGAGAAGTGACAATTGATAGCTGTAATAATAATAAGAGGACACAATAGGAAGGATTTGGGAAGACCACATATAATTGAATTTCAAAATTAAACAAAACATAGTTCAAGAACATTAAAGTAACGTCTTTTCAGATGCAAATCTCATATTGAACTGACTCAAAGATGGCAGAGCTTCCAGTTTCCTGAAGGAAGAGGTGATGTCAATGGTGAAAAAGCCATCAGTTTTACAGTCTGCAGAGGAAGGAAAAAAGATAGTGAAAGTGCATAACTTATCCTACATAACCTAACGAAAAATCAAAAAAGTTCTTCAAAGCCAATGAGTAGCATTGGCCCTCTTCAAAGGGAACTAAAATAAAATACATAAATCATAATTATCACTTTAGAGATCTAATGTGTTTGTCACATCAACCCACATTCTAATAAAGGCTCAGTGATATAAATTATACACGTGACACATTATTTAGCTGGTTTGACTGCAATTCCATACTTGGGCAAAGGTGTCGTCATTTCCCAGTATCATAAATGTTGCGTATGAATGGGTCAGAGTTGCCATAAACATATCCACGTTTTTACATTAATTTTTCTTTTATAAATTTGGACATTTGTGTAGAAGCTGATTACTCACAATACAACGCTCTTTTTGTGCCAGCGTAAGTTTTGTAAATCTGACCCTGTTCTTTTCATGAGTCACAGCAATCCCCAGAGATTTTTTCACACAACCCAGGGAGGAACAGATCAGTGAAAGAGTATAAAACTATTTATTGGGCTTTAAGTGTTCCCAGGAGCATGACAGCCTCAATAATTGTGAAATGGAAAAGGTTTGGAAACCTCAGGACTCTTCCTAGGCTTTAGCCACACTGCATAACTGGGCAAGAAGGGTCTTGGGCAGTGAGGTGATCAACAACCCAATGGTCACTCTAACAGGTCTTCAGAAGTCCTTTGCCAAGATGGGATAACTTGTTGGAAGGACAACCATCTTAGCAGTACTCCTTTAATCAGGCGTTTAAGGTGGATTGGCTAGGTGGAAGCGGTCTGATGAGACAAAAACTGAACTCTTTGGGCAGCACCCCAAGCACTATGTCTGTGAAGACCAGACTGTCAAGACAATACTGAAGTGGCTTTGAGACAAGTCTCTGAGTGGTTCAGCCAAAGCCCAGACTTAAACCCCATGGAACATCTGTGGAGAGACCTGAAGAGGGTAGTTTACAGACAATTTCCATCCAATCTGGTGGATCTTGAGAGGACCTGCCAGGAAGGTTGAGATAAACTGGCCAAATACAGGTAGAGACTTAACCAAGAAGACTCAGAGTTGTAATTGCCTGCAAAGGGGCTTCTACAAAGTGTTGAATTAAGGGCCTGAACATTTCATTGAATGAGAGATTTTAGTTTTTGACTTTTAATACATTTGTAAACCTTTCCAAAAACATGTTTTCACTTTGTAATTTATGGATTATTGGGTACAGATTGAAGAGCAAAAATGGCACATGTATCTGTTTAAAATTAAATCTGTAATACAAGGGTGTTGTACCTTGTTAGCCATTATGAATGTAGAGAGAAGCCAAGCAAAATGACACCTTTTATTGGCTAACTAAAAAGATTACAATATACAAGCTTTCGAGGCAACTCAGTCCCCTTCTTCAGGCAAGATGTAAGCCTGCATATTGTTATCTTTTTAGTTAGCCAATAAAAGGTGTAATTTTGCTTGGTTTTTCTCTACATCTATAATACAATAAAGAGTGCAGAAATAGAGTGCTGGGGTCTTAATATTTCTGTATCCACTGTATATTCTAGGTTCTGGCGTACACAATGTTTTTTTTCCAATAGCAAGTGTAAATGAGACTTTTGTAAGGTGATAGCTTTAAAAAATGGAAAATGGCTTGCAGATGACGTAAATTAGAACCTTATCTACTGTCATGTGAGAAGCATGCTTGACTAGTGCCTTGGTGTCTGCAATTGTATTTATGCAGGGAACATGTACTGAATATATACAGTAATTAAATAGCTGCATGGCATTTATTTTGTTTTTACTTGAAATATCCTCCTTCCACATCAAGCCATTCCTGGTGATAAAGAAAAATCTTAAATCTTTATCTTTATAAAGTTAAATTGTGTAAAGGTGTCCAAATTTCTTCAGATATATCTCCAAAATTATTATTACTCATGCTCTATTAATTGAATTTAGCACTTTAAAATACAGTATATCCACCCATCCATTATCCAACTCGCTATATCCTAACTACAGGGTCACGGGGGTCTGCTGGAGCCAATCCCAGCCAACACAGGGCGCAAGGCAGGAAACAAACCCCGGGCAGGGATCCAGCCCACTGCAGGGCACGCACACACACCAGGGACAATTTAGAATCGCCAATGCACCAAATCTGCATGTCTTTGAACTGTGGGAGGAAACCGGAGCACCCGGAGGAAACTCACGCAGACACGGGGAGAACACGCAAGGGAGGACCCAGGAAGTGAACTCGGGTCTCCTAACTGTGAGGCAGCAGCACTACCCACTGCCCCACTGTGCCACCCAGAAATAGTATATGATGGGTATGATGTATTGCCGGCTTCATATTCCGGCCCTCACCCCCAGGCCGCCAGGAGGAGCTCTCCCGAGAGCATGGATGGGTCCCGAATTCCAGCAGGGCCTCATGGACTATGTAGTTTTTATGCGCAGCCCTGCTGGATACCTTGGAGACCACTGGGAGTCGCTGTCGGGAGGCCAGTAGACTCATTTGTGCACTATGACCCGGAAGTTCGTCACATGAAGAGCGACGGGCTTCCGGGGTGAAGAAAAAGTACTATTTACCCTGACCCGGAAGGAATAAGGACTTGTGGACTGTTGGCCAGGAACACTTCCGGGTCAGGGAGTATAAAAGGACTGTGGGAGCTCCCAGACGGTGAGCTGAGCTGGGTGGTAGGTGGGCAACGCGTCTGGGAGTGGAGGATTGGTTTATTGATTATTTAGTATTGTATTTGGTTAATGAATTGTGTGGAGTGGAGGGTGCTTGGTGCACATAATTATTATAATAAAACAAAGAATCCTGGTGTCTGGCGTGGTACCTGAGGGTTCAAGGGAGTGATACTGCCCCCTACTGTCACATGGGATAATATTTAATGTTGTTTCTTTATCTTTCCAGGTAATTGAACTCAAATCCCAGCCTAGTCCTCATTCACTTCTTGCTTATGTGATTTTTTCTCTTTCTACTCTGGTCTTCATACCGGATTGACTTTAATTTGGACCCATATGAGTGGTTTAGTATGGGTGAGTGAGTATGGGTGCATGAGTGTGCGCCGTGGTGAACTGGCACATCATATCGGGTTCATTCCAGCCTTGCACTTTTGTTAGGTTCAGGGCTGCACAACCCTGTTACTGGATATAACAAGTTTGAAAATGGATACATGGACTTAATAATGTGAAAAATGAAATTATTTTTATGTATTGCAACATAAGAACACGAAAGGTAAGAGAAGATCATTCAGCCTTTGCAGTAAAATCTACATTAAGATGTTATAAAGATCATTTAAACTTTGGACTTCTTAGTGGACAAGCACACACATTCACAAATAAGAGAGAATGTTAATGTTTTAAACCCCCATTAAATGGACACTATACTACATATTAGGATCAATCTTAAAAATCACTCCTTGAATAAAAGATATTATATGATAGAAGATGCAAAAATATAAAATAACATCTGTTCTTGTCTCTTTCAAAAGGTCCAGTCCAGAGTATGTTACTGGTTTAACAAATGCAGTGTAATTTTGTAAAACTGTCACTGTTCAAAAATTTTACAACTGTATAAGAAAAGCAGTATAGATCTCAAAGATAAATACATATTAATAGAGGAAAAATAAGATAAAAATAAACTTTCATTGCCTTAGAGTAAATAAAACACAAAGCCTTATTAATGCATAAGAAGTTAGCTGTTACATGTTCAAAAGATTATATTAATAGCGGTCAATGTGTAGGATTCATTTTGTTATCAACTTCCTCTCTAATCTCATTATTAAAACATGGTCTTGTCTTGTCTTTTAATTTCTATACAACTGTAAAACAATTGTGGGCCAAGGTGCTATACAATGAAGCAAATCAGAACACACAATACAAATTCATGCAGTGTGGTGTAATGGTAAAGACTTTGGACCTCGAACCCTCAGATCCCACTACTGGCACTGTGCGACCCTGAGCAAGTCACTTCACCTGCTTGTGCTCCAACTGGAACACCTAAAGAAATGTAACTAATTGTATTATAAAGGTGAAAGTCGCCTTGGATAAAGATATTAGCCAAACAAAGTAATTTTATATATGACTTAAATCTATTGAGCAATAAGATACATGAATCACAATAAAAACTGTAATTTGAAATAAAATATTAATGATAAGACAGATCTCATACTGAAGTTAATTCCTGGGAATAAAAATAGGTTTTAAGATGAAAATTTAAATTTGCCAATGTTGAGGCTGACCTAACATGAGGGGGCAGGGAATGTCAAAGTCTATGGGCGACCACTGAAAAAGCACAGTGCCCCTTTTGCTTCAGTCTAGACCTTGGTACGCCCAGAAGAAACTAGTATGAGGATCTAAGTAATGTGGATGGCCTAAGAAAGTGTACAAGATCAGTGAGACATGGTGCTGCTTACCTAGATTTGAAAAACAAATAAAAGAACCTTATGCTCCATTCTAAACTTAACTGGAAGCCAACAGAGAGAAGCCAGTATTGTTATATATGATCATACCTGCTTTGCCAGTTTACAGCTAGGAAGTAACATTTTGGACCATTTTAAAATGGTAATGAGATGTCTGGTGTGGCATGCGTCCAGAACCCTTACCAGCCAGAATGCCCAGAATGTGGAAGGACCGGAGAATAGAGTATTTTCAGGACAGTTTCTCACCTGGAATTTACAGAGGGCAGCCCCCTTGGTTTCCAACAGGGCCACGCGTCATGAGCATGGGAGCTCAACCCTGTTGGAACCTGTGGCCACTTCCAGGGGGCACATGGACCTTTTTAGGGCCTTATTTAGCCGCACGTCTGCCACACCCAGAAGTGTGGCCAGAAGAAGCTCATTGGGCACCTGGAGTCCTTTCCGGGCACCCTATATAAAGGGAGGAAGAGGACAAAGCCTGAGGAGGAGTGGAGGCAGATGGACTGGCAGCAAAGAAGAAATTGAATTGTGTGTTGTGTTGTGTGGTGATTGGTGCTCTGTGCTGTGGGGAGCAGGGCGAAACACTCCCCAATTGTAAATAAACGTGTGCAGTGTGGCATAATCTGTCCCCTGTCCTGTCTGTGTCCGGGTTGGCTTCAGACTGGCTAACTCCTGCGTAAAGCACATTGCAGTAGTCAATCGAGATGATATAAAAGCATATATTACTCTATCAAAATTGTTAAAAGAAAATTTAGTCAGCAAGAAACCAGAGAGCCAAGACCCATATAAGAGTCAATGAGATTAAATAATAGGATTTCATTTTTCTCCTCATTAAGATTCAGAACATTTAAGGACATCCAAGTCTTGATGTCCTTCAAACAGTTTAATAGTAAATTTTTTATAGAATTACTTTTTTATGTTTTAGGGGCATATAAATGTCAGTATCGTCTGCATTGTAACAATACAAAATGCCATATTTGTTAAAGATAGCCCCTAAAGAGAGTAAATATAAAAAAATATGATTTGCCTGAGAATGGACTTCTGAGAGACCCCGGTTGCGAGAGAGACTGTAAACAATGAAAACTCACTATGATTAGCTGAAAAGGTCCTAAGATATGGTGTAAGCCAATCAAGAGTACTACCTTTAATACCCGTAAGCTGCTCAAGGTGAGAAATAATGATGTTATGACCAGTTGTATCAAACGCTGTACTAAGATCTAAAAGCACGAGGCTGAATTTCCAGAATCTGCTATTCATAGTAGGTCATTATATAGTTTTAGTAGGGTGGATTCATTGTTATGAAGGGTTGTAAAGCCAAACTGAAACACCACGCCATTACAAAAATGCCTGCAACTTTTTCCATTACTTTAGAGAGAAAGGATAATTTAGAAATTGATTCTAAACTAGAAAGATTGAAGGGATTCAAGTGTGTTTTTAAAGCAGTGCCTGCAGTACACCTTGATTAAAAACACCTGGAACATGCCCTGAAGAAAGATTACTAGCTAAACTACTAGGAAGATTAAAAATCCCTAATGATTTAATGCTGTTAACTTAGTTATGGGGCACAGGACCTTATCCAGGTAGTGATAGATGTAAAGTATGAACCAATCCTAGATGTGATGCCACTCCATTAAGAGGCACACTGGGCCAGTAGAAAATTGCTACTCAACCCAACCACACCTTTTCAGTTTAAACAGATGAAGATCAAGAGGTAACATGGTTGCAATTTTGAAGGAAATTAATACAGAGGACCCCAGCTTAATTGTCACTATATGAGTTCTTCAACATTAATGCAAATGGAAACTAGTTAAGAAGAAATTTCACACAAGTGTTCGGAAATTCATTTTTTATTTTTCCACACAGAGAGTTATAGATATATGGAATACGATTTTAGAGACCATTAAAACTCAACTGGATATTATTTTGGAGAACAGAGGTGAATAGGGCTGACGTTTTTTGTTGTGCTGAATGGTGTGTTATAAAGTCCATAGAGCTGTCAAGTAAAGCAGTCTTACTCAAACTAGGCCAATTTGAAGTCATTGATTAACCTCAAATGCACAACTTTGAGAGGAAACAAGTTTCTGTATATGTGGAGTCTGTATGTTCTCCCCATAACTGTATGGATTTTGTTTTTCCTTCAACATCCCCCTGAAAAACATAGCTTTGCTTGTGAGTGGGCCATGTTAAGGATTGGTGCTCCATTCACAGGTTGGATGCTGAAAGTCTAAGATCCATCATCCTGACTTAGATTAAATGGGTATGAGAATGTTATATTGAATATAGTTGTCCTTTTTGTGATATCTTGATCCTTTCTTGAAATTTGTTATAACAATCAAAATAATCTTATTGCTTATCATATCGCTTATCATATAATTTCTGATTACATTTTTCCTCATTTTAAATAAGTTATTGAATCATATTTTCTTAAACTGTATGCACTGCAAAAAATGAAATCTAAGAAAGTGAAAAGTACTTATGTCATGACATTAAATCTTGTTTTCCTTATTGTAAGAATTATCGACTTATAAAACAATGTATATTTACAGTTATTTAGCTTACTTTAAGTAATCTTGTCAAGTAAATTTTGCTTACCCCATTGCCAGATTTTTCTGCGAAATAAAAGCAAAACAACTCCAATTTAAAATTTATTTTGTCTAGTTTTTGCATATGCATTTTTTGTAGTGTGACCCACATTTAACTTTACTGTGCATTTCTGTCCTTCATTTGATTCAATTTAGTAATAGACGTTGTTACTTAAAACAAACAGTAGGAGGAGCTGTTGTCTAGACTAGAGATATTCTTAAAGCCAAGGACCACGGAATGCTGAGATGAAGTAATCATTGTAGTTTTTTACACACTTCACTTCAAAAGTATACAGCTGGAAATAATTTGCTGTCTCATTGAAGTATAAACAGCCAAAGAACTTTTACACTAATTCAAATGACAAGTGACTTGGTTCATAATTGACACAAAGAGACCCGAATTATTGCCAAATCATAAAAAAAAAAAAAATGAATGGAAGTGTTAGAGGAATGCCATTTGGAATAACAAGATCAAGAAAGCCAAGACAAATTTTGTTTATAATAATGCAATATTTTTCAATCAACAAGTGAAAATGTTTATGAGTTATGGATTATTTCTTCTTCTTAGATATAACAGCTTTCTTTTCTATGCATGACATTTTGACCTTCATTAACACAAATGAACTAGCTTTATTTTCTGCAGGATACTAATGCATAGACAGCAGACATTGTGATAGTGTGTCATCGCAGCACAGGAAGGTGAAGTGAGCCACTCAGGGTCACACAGTAAGTTAGGGGCAGGGACTGAACGGGAAACCTGTTGTGTTAAATCCAGCATCGTTGCCACTACTCCATGTCAGCACCCCCAGCTTAATTGATCTTACATATTTTTGTAAAGTGAAAAATACTAGGTATGATTGGCCTTGAGTGAAGATTCTTTTATATAACTTCATGTTGTCTTATACGTTTAAAGTGTTATATTTTTATTTTTAGAGTAGGAGCTTTATTTTCTCTCAAATGCACTACAAAAATATTTTATCATTTACTCATATGTCCATTTACTTTCAACATTCATTCATCCATCTATCCGTGAGCAGTATCATGTGCAAAGAAGGACCCAACCCAGGAAGAATCACACATCCACTTTAGGTCAGTTCAGTATTATTAAATTGTGCTAACTTGCATTTCTTTAGGATATGGAACGGAACCCAAGTGAACAGGCCGAGAGTATGCTAACACCACAAAGCGTTTTGAAACCAGATCCTTGGAAGTGCTGCAGACAGAGCCTAACTACTGTGCTACTATGTCTCCTAATGGCTAATAACCTTATTTGGAACAGAGAAGAATAGAATTGCTGCATATATGGAAGACTAGAGATTTTTGATAAACTGGCAATCACTTTGCTAATGGAGAGAAAGTGAATTTTAAAAAATGTGGTATTTCAACATCAAGATTAATTCTGGCATGCTAGATTGATATGATGACATATTAAATATACACCACAAAAGCAGGAGTGCTTACTAAATACTGTGGTTTCCTGGGGGAAAAAAAAACAAAAAAACAAACAAAAATCCATCTGATTGCTGCATTCTTTTGACTTTGAGATCTTGTAATGTATTGAATGACACATCTAAGCTCTTTTTTAACTTCAAGTAAAATTTGTTGTTATTCTGGCAGAGATCCTTATGTTATGATTAAACTGTTACTGTTCCGGCGACTTATACACTTTCTTGGAATTTGTGACCTTATTCTTCTTTTTTTTATTTCAGCTACAATTTGTTGTTATTCTGGCTAAGATTCTAATGTTATAATTAAACTGTTACTGTTCCGGTGACTTCTATACTTTTTTGGAATTTGGAATTTCTGAGCTTATTTTTTTGTTTAGTTTGTGCTTACTATGAGCATGCCATTGTCTTTAGAAGTTTGATGGTTTAGCTGGAGTGTTTATATTCCTGAGTAAAATGCCTGTTGTGAGGTTTTTTCTTAACTAGAATGCCAGTGGTATAAAATATCAGTATGCAGAAGTTGTTCTGTTTAGTTGGAATGAGGTCAAAATTAAACTCTGTTGCCTCTGTTATATTCTACTCTACTCTGCTATCCGCATTAATACAAAACTTATAATAATAACAATAACTCTGATTAGACACCTTATTTGATTTCAAAATGCATTTTGTGGAAATAATTTCAACCAGCAATTTTAAGTGGAATTGAAATTGAAGTGCAATAACAAAAAGCTGACTTTTTCCTATGCTGCTGTGTTATAACGAATGTGCTCTGAGATTTTTCAGTTAAGGAAGAAAGAAATACAGAGGTAAAATACAGTGGCTCTGAAAAGTATTCAGACTCTTTCACTTTTTACACATTGTTTTATATTACAGCCTTATGTTAAAATCATTTAAATTCATTTTTTCCCATCATCAAATAGCACTCAATAGATAGATAGATAGATAGATAGATAGATACTTTATTAATCCCAAGGGGAAATTCACATAATATTCACACAAATTCACACAAATTCACAAATTCACACAATACCCAACACTCTTAAAAATATGGGGTCTTTAGTGGCACTTCATGTTTCTTTACTGGGTTGTGTGTTTCCTTGTAGACCCCTTACTTTACAAAGAACCACTTCATTGTCTGAGGCTAGGGATCTGCACTGGCAATAGGAAGGTTGCCGGTTCAAATTCTGTAAATGCCAAAAGGGACTCTGCTCTGTTGGGCCCTTGAACAAGGCCCTTAACCCGTAATTGCTGAGCACTTTGAGTACTGAGAAAAGTGCTATATAAATGCAAAGAATTATTCTGGGAGAGGTTCTTTGCACATGAAGTTGGTTCTTTCAGCTTTGAAAAGGTTCCTAATATGTGGACAAAACAGAAATATTTAATGTTTAGTACACTACAAAAATAGTAGGATAGTAACAGATCAAGAAAATCTAAACTTAGCCTGTGTTATTATGCAGCAAAGAAAACTTTTTAAAATCAGCAGCCCAATGGTGTATCACAGATTTGTGTTTATGGTCATTTTGGAGGTCTGTTATGAATCAAAGTAAATAAGGGCTCCTTCTGGAACCTTCAAGTGGATGGTTCTTTTGGAAACCAAAATTGTTCTTCTATGGCATCACTCTGAAGAACCAGCCTGGCACCTTTACGTGCAGAATGACAAACTGAAATGAAGATTTTAGAAATTTTTACAAGTTTAATAAAAGTTAAAAACTGAAATATCACACTGACACAATTATTTACACCCTTTGTTAAGGCAATTATTGTTATTTGGCTCAGCTGCATCCCATTATATTGATCCTTGTTGAGATGTTTCTACACCTTGTTTTAGAGTCCACGTTTGATCAGTTCAATTGATTGGACATGATCAGGAAAGGTACACAGCTGTCTAGAGTCCCTTAGTTGACAAAAGAGGAAAAAAAAAGAAGCCATGAGGTCGAAGGAATTTCCTGCCAAGCTTAGAGACGTGATTGTGTTATGGTACAGATCTGGGGAAGGCTACAAAAATGTCTACACCATTGATGGTTCCCAAACACACCATGCCTCAGCCTCCATAATTCTTAAATAGAATAAGTTTGTAGCAACCATGCCTGGCCAAATTTGGGAGAAAAGCCTTGATGAGACAGGTGATCAAGAACTCAATGGTCACTCTGGCTGAGTTCCAGAGAACCAGAAATAGAAGACACTTCCAGTAGGACAACCACCACTGCAGTACTCTTAATGGCAGAGTGGCCATACAACACATGAAAGCCCACATGGAATGTGCCAAAAGGCACCTAAAGGACTCTCAGACAATAATAAACAAAATTCTGTGGTCTGATAAAGCAAGACTGAACTCTTTGGCCTCAATTCTAAACATCATGTCTTTATGAAACTAAGCACTACTCATCACCTGCGCAATACTATATCATTGGTGAAGCACTGTAGTGGTAGCATCATGCTCTGGGGGTTTTTCTTCATCAGCAGGGCCTGACAGGCTTGTCATGGTTGAGGCAAAGTTCAACAGTGCAAAGTACTGAGATATTCTTAATGAAAAACTGCCCCAGCGCACCATGGATGCCAGAGAGGACTTAAGGTTCACCTTCCAACAGGACAATGGTCCTAAGCACAAAGCAAAGTACCAAAACATCCTCCAACTGCAACTTTTCCCAACCATCCAAGAACAATTTGGTGACCCACAATGCCTTTCCAGCATGATGGAGCACCGTGTCATAAGGCAAAAGTGGCTCGGGGAACAAAACATCGAAATGTTGGGCCCATGTTGGCCAGGAAACTCCCCAGACTGGAATCCCATTGAGAATTTGTGGTCAATCCTTAAGAGGCAAGTGGACAAACACAAACCCACAAATTCTGACAAACTCCAAGCACTGATTATGCAAGAATGGGCTGCCATCAGTCAGGATTTGACCCAGAAGTTGATTGACAGCATGCCAGGGCGAATTGCAGAGGTCTTGAAAAAGAAGGGCCTGCACAGAAAATATTGACTTTTTGCATAAACTTTAATGTAATTGTCAATAAAAGCCGTTGAAACGTATGAAATGCTTGTAATTGTACTTTAGTATGCTACAGAAGCATCTGACAAAAAGATCTAAAAACATTGAAACAGCAAACTCTGTGAAAACCAACACTTGTGTCATTCTCAAAACTTTTGGCCACGACTGTAGATTTGAGTACTGATTGATATTCACCCAGAATTTGATATCAGTGTACCCTTGTTTTCAATGTCGGCTTTATTGTAATTCCACTGTCATGTGTTAGATCAGTGGTTCCCAAACTCAGTCATTTGACCCCCTGGGGCTGCAAGTTTTTGTTCCAACCAACTTCTGTTCTTAATTGGACTCCTAACCTAATTAAGTGTTATTTCCCAGTTTCTGTGTCCTGGGGTTAATAAAGACATTGCACAAGTAAGCGTGTTAATACATTTTCATTAAAATCAAGCAGCTATATGTGGATAAAGTTTTTTTTTTCTTTTATTTATGTTCATCCTGATTTCCATTCTGCCTTTCTATTATTGACTAATTAGAGGGTCTGACGCTGAAGCAGTTGCAGCCTTTCATCATTTAGTTTTGTCCGCCCAGGTGTCTGCTTTGCTGGTTTTTAATTGTCACTACTAGGATACAATGAAGGGAGCAGACTACACAGAATAAGGGGAAAATAATAAGAAAAAAATTATTTAAGCATTTAAAACTGTACCAAAAAAATAGAAATATTTCTAAATATTTTATAAGGTGTAAAAGAAGCATACGATACCTAAGTTAAAGAGTTGGGGAACCGTCCCCATATACTGTAGGTCAAGATGCGGTCTGGCAAATTTGTTACAGGCAACTGTAAAAACATAGATTCAAAACAGTCTTTAGGTGGAAAGATGCCATATTTATGGAGGAGGAGATGGTGCAAAGGTGCAAAATCCTGGGAAGATCGTGATGTCATCAGGAAGGGAACGACACATGACTAGGGAATGCGGAAGTGGCCTGACCGTCCGAACGAGGAACTGGAGGTAGTTTTACGGTGTCAGGCTCTTTAGTGGATCGTCCTTCCTGTGAGAGAATAGAGAGATGGGTTAGTACACTGGTTTTCTCCCCCGTCTTGCAGGTTCACACGGCGCATTGGGTCCTTTGGTTGCCCCCTAGTCGCACGTGTGTGACAAAGGTTAAGATTGTACTCCTGTAGTTTTACAAAGGCAGAAATTAGAGAAGAGAAAAAAGACCAGCCAACTAAATTAGATCAATTATTATCAATTCTTTCCCCTTATTGTGAATCTGGTTGGAACAAAAACCTGCAGCCACAGGGGGATCCAGGAACAAGTTTTGCAACCACTGTGTTAGAAGTACAAAGTAACTAATTTATGATTGTCCCTCGGGTTAATTTCATGTATTCCAGGGGCTCCCAAGTTCAGTCCTGGAGTACAAGTGTGGCTACAAGCTTTCATTCCACCTAGTTTCAGAAATCAATGGGTCACTCTTATGTCTCATCAGTCTACGAGGTGTGGCAGAAAAGTAATGAGACTGATTTTTTATTTACCAAAGTTTTTATGTTTTTCAAACATCAATGTTATCCCCTTCAAAGTAGTTCCCTTGGGCAGCTACACACCGATGGAGACGTTGTTCCCACTGTTGGTAGCAGCGCTGGAAGTCTTCAACCGGTATGGTCTTCAGCATGTCCGTTACACTGTTTTGGATGTTTTCTAAAGTCCCGAAATGACGTCCTTTGAGGACATTTTTCAGTTTAGGAAAAAGGAAAAAGTCACACGGACTGAGGTCAGATGAATAAGGGGGCTGGGGAACCACAGGAATGCGTTTTTTCGATTGTCCTTCTGCTCAATTGTGAGGTTTTTCGGCACCATTTTGGCACAGACCTTTCGCATGTGCAAATGTTCAGTCAAAATTTGATGAACGGTAAATCTGTTCAAATTTAATTGTTCACTCAACATTCTTAATGTTAAACGACGGTCTGATCTCACAAGAGAGTTCACACGTTCGATGTTTTCATTGGTTTTCGAAGTTGAAGGCCTCCCTGAAAAACTTGAGCTCGGGATAAAGAATGTTCCCCATAGGCCTGTTTTAACTTTTCAAACGTCACACTTGCCGATTCTCCAAGCTTAACACAAAATTTAATGGCACAACATTGCTCCAAATTCCGCTGTTCCATTTTGCGTGACGCACAACCAAAAACACAACTTCGCTAATAGCAGTCACAAAAATCACGTAGTTAACGGAAGGAGTTGAAACTCGCACTGAGCTATGGGAGGGTACTGATACACGTGCTCTATCAAGGACAACAGCGCAGCGTTGCCAGATCGCTTGCAGTGTTGCCAGTCTCATTACTTTTCTGCCACATCTCGTAGTTATTTAGCTGACCTTTATTCTTGTCGTATTTAGCATTAAGAAAAGTGTTCTAGTATGAAATCAGCATTTAGAAAAAAATCAGAAATGTGTTTTTGTTGGCATAGCTTTAAACACATCTGCCACGATTAGGGCTGAACTTTGAGGTCTTATAGCCTTTTCCTATTATGAAATTCATCTTGCGTACTGTTGTCACGGTTGCGACCCGTGTTTCTAGGGGCATGTTCTCTGGGATGGTGACCTTGAATTAATTAGCAGACAGGATAAAGTGTTTTCATTGAGCCTTATCTGACCTGCTGCTGCTAAACCTTTTTTGAATTCACTTTGTGATTATTTTCATGTCTTGCCTGGTTTTCAACTTCTTGCCCGAATATTGACTGTGATTTTTGCTTCTCGTTTGGGTTCCGGTCACTTTGTTTTATTTTATTTTCATTAGTTTTGCCTTTTGCATGCATCTCCTGGTTTAACTCTAGAAATCAGTTATCTGTTTTCCTGCTGAATCAGAATAAAAACTCTTTTACCATTTTAATTTCAGTTCACTTTATTTCTGTAGCAGTCAGTCAGTCTGTCATTGTCCAACCCGCTATATCCTAACACAGGGTCACAGGGGTCTGCTGGAGCCAATCCCAACCAACACAGGGCACTAGGCAGGAACAAATCCCGGGCAAGGCGCCAGCCCGCCCAAGGGCACACACACACACATACCCACACATCAAGCACACACTAGGGACAATTTAGGATCGCCAATGCACCTAACCTGCATGTCTTTGGACTGTGGGAGGAAACCGGAGCACCCGGAGGAAACCCACGCAGACACAGGGAGAACATGCAAACTCCACACAGGGAGGACCCGGGAAGCGAACCCAGGTTTCCTTACTGCGAGGCAGCAGCGCTACCCACTGCACCACCGTGCCGCCCATTTCTGTAGCATTTGTTCCTTAATTTGTAACCAAAACTGACAATTACTGTGAGCAGTGCAGACATGGGGGCAAATGACACTGAATGTTAAAGCAGAGATGCTACTTCAGTGTTACATTCGTTTGTGTGCCAATTCCTAATAAAAGGCTTAAGTAACTGGTCCTCACATTCAGTCCTGTGGACCACCTTGATAGCAGGTGTTCAACCACTGCCTGTTTTTCACTGGATTCCTGCCTTTATTAAACAAACTGTTTATATCCAGTTTCTTACTTTTTTGTGTCAAGACAGAAATAAATGGGTTTGTTATATTTTAGGGAAAGGTAGCAAAAATGTGTGTGTGTACTATTAATTATTGTTGTTTTTCTTGCTTTTTAAGAGTTTTCTGTATTCCGGCCATTTAAGCCTTTTCTTATTAATTAGCTCACAAGTGAACTTTATACTGAAGTAACGGCTTCCCTTTAGTGTTCAATGTCTTTTGTACCCGCGCCTGCACTAATCAGTACTTTATGGAAACAATTAAGGGAGTAAACTCTACAGGAAAAGGTAAATTAAAAAGAATATGGTAAAATAAAGTTAAAATTTAACCTCCTTGTCATTTACCCCGAGTGTGACTGTGCCTTGGAATTCTATGTAATTACGGTGAAGCCCAAGTCAGACTCAGGGTGACAAAGATCCTCTTTGGCAGTATTAGGCCTGAATAACTCTCGGTATAGTATTTTGCTACTATTTGGTGGACAAAAAAACATTAGGCTACAAATAAAATGAATATTTCTATGTATTTTGCACACAATATTCATGAGTGGGGCAGAGTCTTCAACCAAAACAGCATGGCATGTAAATAACAAGTTATAAAGCTGGAGGGCCACAGTGGCTGCAGGTTTTCATTGCAACGCAATTGCTTAAATAGAAATCAATCCTTGCCAATTTCAGACCTTATTTAATTTTATGGCTGGTTAATCTACAATGTTAGGTTCTTATATCATAGATTTTTCCACTCCAGGGATATCATCCAAATGATTTAAAGCCTAAAACAGATCATTTTCAGTCTGTCACATTTTTCTCTTAAGTGTTTTATTAAACCAAATAGTGCCTGATGAATCCAAACAGGTGTAAATGGAAACAAGCTAGATGGAGAACTGCTGACTCTTTTGCCTTATTGCTAAAAAGGAGCCATTAAAAACAGCGAATGCAGCTGTTTAACACTGAAATAAGCAATTAAGGGTGGGGAACCTTTACAAGTGAGACCACTAAAATGAAGCAGAAAAATGTCACTTGAGCAATAAGTGCTTCATCAGCAATAATTGACTTCTCATTAAGGAACTGGATTGGAACAAAAACCTTTAGGCACTGTGACCCTCCAGAACAGACTTTGCCTACCCCTGCTGTAGAGCCAGTTTTAGAACAAACTGAGACTGAACTCAAGCGACAGTGATGAATTGGTCAACAGATGATGATATGGATAGTACAACTGATACATTCAGCACTGTATGTCCAAAGCACTGTGATATGCCTGGTGAATCTGGTCATCTGAAGGCTCACTGAGGTGCGAGTAGTGTTTGGCAAAAAGGCAAAATGATTGCAATCAAGGAGAAAGACAAGAAATACATTAACCCCCTAAGCATTGTCCACAATGTAGCAACTGTCATTTGTGTCATTTGAAATGTGGAAGTCAATAAGCCTTGTTCTGTGGTAATCTACAATAACACAAGGGGTGCATTGATCATGCAGATCAGACACTGACATTCTACCCTCTCATGTACAAGCAGTAGAAAAAATATTCAAAGAAATGTGTGCACAGAAACACATTTTACTGTCCTGATTGCAACATTGGGCTTTACGTTGGTCACTATTTCAACATATGACACAAAGCAGTGGACAACAGACATACCTTCCCCGCTGTATTTATGTTGACATTTTGAAATTTCCATGTTTCTGTTACACATAATAATTTTTTTTCTTGTAGGAAAAAAAAATATATTTTTCTAATTTTTCCAAAGATAAACATAACTCTATGGAGGCTACAGATATTGAAATAATGCAAATTTCTCAGTTTTGTTTACATGTAAATATACCAGCATTTATTTATGAATTCAAAATACGAGAAGACAAATACTAATTAAGCAGTTAAATCATTTAGAAGTAACACTGAACCATTTATTTGTAAAACTGGTTGGAATGAAAATCCAGAGCCACACTGGTACAGCAAGAATGATGTTAGGAATCCCTGATGTCTTCCATCCTCATGACTGACACCTGGGAACAAGACTCACACTCTCAAATACCTGAACCTGGCTAGCACCACCTAGTGGCAGTGAGAAAAAGACACAATGACTTCATTGTGTGTTGTGTCAATGACATTAAACCCTGTGTGTCATAATATACTGTATAATGATCTATGAGGGAGGTAGTGGCACTAACTCTCCCTGGATAGGATGCCCATCTATCGCCCTGCCGTTCCCGGACACAAGGTCAATTTAGAGTTACCAATAATCCTTACACACACCCTATTGGAATGTGGGAGGATCTGCAAAACCAGATGGACATGAAAACTCCAATCAGATAACCAGCTAGCAAACGGTGTGAAGCCAGACTGTGGGATCCATGAGACCTGTAGGGGGCATGCCTATACCCCAAGCACCCATACACAACCAAACCACACAGTCACAGGATTTTTATTCAAACACTGGCTTTTATCACCTGGTACATCAGTCACAATCTATTTTTGTTTATCTATCCATTCCTTTCGTTTTCCGCCTCCATTCTCCTCCCAACTCTGACTGCTTTTCAACACAAACCCTGGAGTACTTCCAGTGCAACAGCATTGCCACCTATAAGCATCTCTGGATCCGATGGAACCTCCCTGTAATAGCAGCTCACAGCAGCTCCCCCTAGTGGCACCCGAGAACCCCAACAGGGCTGCCCAGCAAAACTACATCTCACATGCAGCCCTGTGGTTGCCCAAATTGGAGCCACACAAGAGGGACTGTCATCCGGTGTACTGGGGGGACACAAAGCCTCGGGAGGCAGTCACCCTCTGTCCTTCCCTCATAATGGCCTCCCAACTAAGAGTTGTATCACTAGCCAACCTAGTCGGGATGTCTGTCTGTTCATAACCTTCCTTTATCATTGTGGCAGGGGTGCCAGTCAACTCATGTCTTGAATGACAAGAGGCACTGCCTCTTAGTGAGTAAAAAAAAAAACTTTATGATTTGATTTTTTTATCTGATCATGTTTACTTTGTTACAGAATGTTTTCATTGGTGTCACTATACAAGACACTTATTCAGGTTGGATCACTTACATTACACTTAGATCGGGAATATCAAGTAAGCTTCACGAATAGCAGAATAGAAAATCAATATACCCTTTTTTTAGTTTCTTTTTATCTCTAAGACATGGGATGGCAAACCAAATGTGCCTCTTGCCATTTTTAAATCTATAATTGAATAATTAATGAGTCCTTTTACAGCATCACAAGCTCATGGGAGAAAATAGCCTGGCTAGTGCATTTCTGTCACATAAATGCAATGCCTGTCAGCTAGTAGAAGGATTAACTGAAGGCAAATGGGAGAGCCTTGTGTGTCAGCTGGTAGAGAAAAATGCAGAGGAGCAGCTGGCCTCAGGTGTTCAAGGCCGAATGTTAATTATGGATATGCTATCGGAAAAAATAATCACACATTTGAAGGGCACAGCCAGCAGGTGGAAAGTGAAATGCTGTCACTGTGAATTGTGCATAGGATTATTAGCACTATACAAAAAAAACATAAATAAATGTTAAAGAATCAGTATGCTTTCAGTGGGCTGTCTCAGGATAGACAAGTTCAGAAAATAGTTTGATCAATGTAATGAAACAAACTCTGTTTTTCATTTTCCTTTTGATATTACATTCTGTATGCTTTTTTAAATGAAGTTCATCAGGAGTCTGATCATTTGGATTTAATAATGGGAAATACAATTAAGGGGGAAACAGAAAGGGGCTGTAGTGGTACCAGAATATGGCACATTTAACTGTTTTATTCCACAGTCTAGATGTCATTGACCAGAAAGAAGAACTATGACCTCTGGCCAGATGTACCTACTGGCAAACCCTATAGACAATTCATGGAAACTCCATAATAAGTCCATAATGCCACGTCAGAGGTGAAAATATGCACCTATTTTTGCTCCACTTTGCTCAATGATGGGGGCTGTGCAAACACGTCATTAAGGATATCAAGTGCTTACCATCCTCAGCATTTCACTGATTTGGCCCACAACATTTCAGGCAGGCTCAGCAGTGAGATCTGGCATCCCAGAAACACCCTGCTCTCTGTTTGCATTGCCCATTCACTTTTGGGGTTATTTCACTTCAACCGCAGTCACTGGCTACTCTGTTTTGTAACCTCTGATATTCCAGTGTAGGGTTTGGTTACTGATCCCCAGGTTCTTTAGCAACTGCACTGTAGATGTTGCCACAATGCCCCTGCAACTAATTTCCACAGAGTAGATCTTCACTCTCCAGCCTCATTGTTGTACCTCTCTTGCTAGCCTGCTATATCGCAGATTATTCCACACAAAGGCTTCCTCCACAGCATCTTCCCAAGGGACTGTGAGTTCCAGAAAAGTAGACAGTGTAATATAAGACGACAGACAATGCCAAAGTGTTGGGGCAACTTGCGGCAAACCCCGTAAAACTGGCAGATGAAAAATCTAAATAAACTTATGTAAAACACTAAACAAGTCTTCCTCCGACTTTCATCCTCTCAGATAGTGGCTGTTCGGGGTACAAGGAATTCTGGGAGGAACAGGCAGGTCCAGATGGACACGCCCAGGAAGTGACATTAAAGGTGGAAAGCTGTCAATCTTCCTTTCTCCAGAGGGAGGAAAAGAGAGTCCATTATTACACAGCACCATCCCCTGGCTCAGTGGAGAATCACCACCACCCAAGTCTTAAAACTGTCCCCGATGCACATGCGTGTGACAACAGTTTATCTACAGACTGGATAAAAATCAGTGCAAACAGCTGACCTTTTATCCCATCTGCTGATTAATTCAAGGTCATGACCCCGGAGACCACGCCTCTAGAAATGCAGGACATGATTCTAATAACGGTACTCCAGAATGGCTTCCAAACCTGGAAAAGGGTATGAAACCTCAAATTTCAGCTCTAAGCAAGACATCACATTTATGTGACTTCATAGACTTATTTTGGGGTGTTTTTTTGTGGCAGAAATCCCATTTTACTGTTTCTTTGTGAATTAGCGGCTTGATTTCAATTCCATACATTTCTTGAGCCTTTAAGGCCACCATTTTTGTGGTTTCACACTCATCGACATTGGTGCTCCCATTGTTAGGAAGATTCTCCTATTGTTAGGGGCATGTCCTTGGAGGTCATAACCTTTGTCAATGACGCAATAGCATTAAAAGGTCATCAGTTCCAAAATTCTTTTATGTCAATCGTTCATTTATGTAAATCAAATCTTTTTCATGAAAGTTTCTCCACTTATGTTGGTATTTTTGACAGACTTTGTCTCACAATTTGGCTTTGGTAAACATGTGACTAACTTCCCATTTTTTGACCCTTTTTGAATTTTAACTCTGTCTTTTCAAAATGCTATTCTTAGCTGTCTTGCAGAATGCCTGGCACCATCTTTTACAGTTTAGTTTACTTTACCTTTAATGCCCACAAATGAAAATTTGGTTTGATCCAGTTAGTAACATACAAGAGCACATTCCTGATATAATTATTTACAAAAAAAAAAAACAACAAACTGAATCCTACAATAGTTACTTATATCAACAAAATTGAATTTGGCCTATTTAAAAGTTTTATTATTGTTAGAATAAAACTATTTCTGCTTCTATTTGTTTTCAATTTTGTAAGCAAGTATTGCACCTTGAATGTGAAATTTGAAAACAATTATTCAAGCAGTGTATCTGGTCTTTTATAATCTCATCTTCTTTTCTTTCTGTTATATAATTCTTAAAGGCATACTCATGGCTGTCCACAGACAGCAAACCTTAAACGTGTTATTCTCCTAAATTTATTTTAATTAATCTCAGACATCCCCCCAAACAAACCAAGCCAGGATTGAAAATGTTCCATAGGATGCTAGATGAAATGTTAATTTTCCTCAGCTTTCTTAATAACTTGCTGTTGACATTTTTTAGATATATTGCATGTTTTGATTGAAGTTCAAGCTATTATCCAATATGGTCCCAAGATATTTAAAGCTGCTAACTCTCTCAGCTTGTTCTCCATTGAGGACCAGTGGTTGCACTTGTTCAACAGTCAGTCAGTCAGTCATTATCCAACCGCTATATCCTAACACAGGGTCACGGGGGTCTGCTGGAGCCAATCCCAGCCAACGCATTCTTCCTAAAATAAATGAGCAGCTCTTTTGTCTTCCTCACATTTAGTTGAAGGGTCTGGTCTTGGCACCACTTCTGCATCCTCTTGGCTTCTCCCTCAAAATTTACCACTTTGATGGGTGTCTATCAATGCTGTATCATCTGTAAGCTTGAAAGCTAAACAATTACAGTCACATCTTCTCAAGCTATTAATACGGATAGAGAAGAGTATAGGGACCATCACTGTGCCCTGTGGAGCTCTTATTGATGTGTAATCGACTGTAGAAATGTTATTTTCAACCTTAACAAACTGCTCCCTGTTAAGGAGAAATAACCCATGTGAACGCTGGCCCGGACACAGACAGACGGACAACATAGTTCCACCACACACCATTTATTTACAATATTTACAGTTTTCAATTATGTGCACTCACAACCCCAGTGCCTCCAGCACCGATCCCCCAAAGTCCAGGCTACACTCTTCCAGTCTTTGTGCCTTTCTCCTGGCCGCCTCCCGTCCTCGCTCTAGCTCCGTCTTCCTTCCTCCCGACTCTCGCCAATGACTGGAGGGAGGAGGCCCCTTTTATAGGAACCCGGATGGGCTCCAGGTGCTTCCCGGCCATCTCCCGCGGACACACCCCCGTGTGGCGGAAGTGCCGGCTGCGCATCCGGAAGCCGTCCGGGTGTCCCCTGTCGTCTTCCCCCCGGCACTTCCGCCACACCAGGATAATCCCGGGATAATCAGGCACTGGGGCGCCGCCTGGCGGTGGCCACGGGTCCCTACAGGGCTGGGCTTCCAAGCCCTCTACCCGAGGCCTCCAGCATAACCAGGACGGACGCCCCCTTTCGGTCTGGAGGAGGCACAAGCGCTCCCCGGCCGGGGACCACACGGGGTACACCGGCATCGGGGCGCCGCCTGGCGGTGGCCACGGGTCCCTACAGGGCTGGGCTTCCAAGCCCTCTACCCGAGGCCTCCAGCATAACCAGGACGGACGCCCCCTTTTGGTCTGGAGGAGGCACAAGCCCTCCCCGGCCGGGGACCACACGGGGTATACCGGCATCGGGGCGCCGCCTGGCGGTGGCCACGGGTCCCTACAGGGCTGGGCTTCCAAGCCCTTTACCCGAGGCCCCCAACATAACCAGGACGGACGCCCCCTCGTGGTCTGGAGGAGGCACAAGCCCTCCTCTGGTCCTCCTGGGCGTCCCGGCCGGGCTCCAGCCCCAGCCGGGGACCACACCCATAATCCATTTGATAAGATAGTGGCCCACCTGTAACTCCCATAATTTACTGCAAAACATTTCAGGCTTAATGCAGTTAAAGGCTGTTTTGTTTGAAAGTCGGATCTTCATGTGAGCAACCATTTAAAATGTATGAGTGATTGCTCATATGCTCAGCTCAGAGGAAATATTCCCTGTTAAAACTTCAATTCTCATGAGTGCCAATAGATACTGAATATGTGCGAGACATTCTCTTTACTACAACATGTTGGTAATGTGTCTGAATGTGTATGTTTGTACATACTGTATTCAGAACCATGCTATATAAGAATTAAGCCTTTAAATTCAGACCTATTGTTTTGCACCTGAACAATGATTCAAATGTTTTTAAAAATTGCAAAAAATCATAAATATCCTCATTGCAATAATTAGAGTATTGTGTTTAGCCATTAAAATGTCACATTGCATACTCTTATACCACATTGCAATATTTTTCTTTTTTCCTTTAAAGGTGGTTGAATTGCTGTATGACAGAAACACCTGACCCCAACCCACCACAATGGCTTTCTTGAAGGTTCTGATTCAAATGTGTACAATTCAATGGACAGATTATTATATTCTAAATGAGAGGGTGATTCAACTTTCAAATGACACCACAATCCACTTTCTGTATTTCAATTTTTTTTATAAAGATGTTTTTGAATCCGCAACTATCAGTGTTGCATTTTAGATTCACAATATAATTTCTTTACCAACTTTATATACTCTAACAGTAATATCTGCCCTTCAGACTTGTACAATTGTTTTCCAATAATGAATATTAGAACATTAAAACAATCTAGATAAGAACAGGCCATTCAGCCCAACAAAGCTCGCCAGTCCCACTTAATTCTTTTAAACAAATCAAGTCGAGTTTTGAAAGTCCCTAAAGTCCTATTGTCTACCACGCTACTTGGTAGCTTATTCCAAGTGTCTATGGTTCTCTGTGTGAAGAAAACCTTCATAATGTTTGTGCAAAATTTACCCTTAACAAATTCTCAGCTGTGTCCCATTTTAAAATAGCAGTCTCAATCCACCATACTAATTCCCTTCATAATTTTAAACAGTATATGTATGCAATGCACACTTATTTGGAAAGCAGAGGTAAAAAATATTTTTTGTATTGCTTCAAAACACTCGTACTAGACATATTACTTGTAGATATAACAATTTTTTGGGTGTTCCTAACACATTCACTGACACTGACACTATAAAATAGTGTTTGGAAGTTTATTCCAACATGTATGAAAATAATAATAATATTCAAAATGTTGCAACTTATTCTGCTACAATATATGCATACAACATAGCCATATTCTTGTACAAAAATTCTAAACGAGAAATATCTGATCTTTATTTTGAGGGGCAGAACATGAATATATAATGAAACATGCTGAAGTTCTACCAAGTTAAATCAAAATAGCAGAAAAGAGATTGTGAAATATTTGGACCCAGACACAAACAGGCAGACACAGAATGTCCCAGACACACTAGTTTATTCCTCTGCTCTTCTGCACAACACAATCACAGTGCACTAATCACCATCAAAACAGTCGTTTAGACTTCTTTCTCTCTCATGCCGCCTTCACTCCTCTCCTGCAAGCTCTGTCCTCTTCCACCCAACTCCAGCCTCCCGAGTGGAGTGAGGAGGTCTCTTTTATACAGCACCTGGACGTGCTCCAGGTGCTCCCCAATTAACATCCGGTTGTGACGGAAGTGCTGCAAGTGAGTTCAGCTCCTCTTCTGGCCACACCCGGAGGTGCTGCATACCCCAGTTCCAGAGCTGCCCAGGCGTCCCCTGGCAATGCCCACATCGCTCCACAGGGTTGAGCTCCTCAGGTCCGTGGCCACCATACAATCCAGGGTAGCTGCCCTTTTACATTCCAGGTAAGATACTGCCCTTCTCCCGGTGCTTTCCCTTCATGCAGCGTCCTGGTGGAGCAAGGTCCCGCTTCAGGGGTTAGCGCTGTATCCTAATGCTTTTCTCTCTTCCTCCCTCTGCAGACCAGGGGCCTCATGCATAACGCCGTGTGTAGAATTCACACTCTAACATGGCGTGCGGACAAAAGTGGAAATGTGCTTACACACAAAAAAATCCAGATGCATAAATCTGTGCATTCACCAACTTCCACGTTCTTCCACTCCATAAATCCCAGTCTGTGTGAAAAGTAATGCACGTGCACACGCCTGCTGTCCTGCCCCAACTCCTCCCAGAATTACGCCTCTTTGAATATTCAAATCAACATAAATAGGCCTTAAGCTCAGCATTCTGTGAAAAGGCAATGGCAAAAGCACGGGGGGAATAGAAGTAGTTCAGCGAATACCAAGTGGAGGAAAGGAAAAACGTACTATTTATTGGTTTAAACAGTGGTATAAACAACAAAAGGAAGTTGATCGAGTGACATAGCGTGTCGGAGAAACTCAAAAGCTCAAGTTCACAAAGTCACACAGTGCCCTAAATAAAAAAGAAGTTGTCACATATCAAAGTTGCCATGAAAAGGCGAGTCATAGCCCACCGTCTGAGTGTCATATGAAAGCATATTAGGGTAAAGAGAAAAAAAAATGGGCACACAGTGGGAAAAAGCACGAAATGTTAACTTTAATCTCTAAATTTCCACTTTAATCACGTAGTTTATTTTGTCATTAAAGTAGAACATAATAATCTTCATCTTAAATCGTTTAATTTACTACTTTCTCAAATCCCATTGTAACTAAAGTAGCACGTTAAATGCTTTGTTTTGTATTTGATCTTCTATGTGCTCTATGTGTGTGAATCACTATGTGCTTCTGGGCTTTCTCTTCCTCCAACAGGACACAGAATCCATTATATTCGTGATATTACAGCTCTCTGAATAATTAAAATACTGAGATGTATACTTGATATCATTTCCATGATGATAGGAGTTAAAGCATGTTATTAAACATGGGAACACGGTGGCGCAGTGATTGTTCATGTCTCACGCAAGATGCTTGATTCATACCTCACGCAAGATGCTTGCTGCGTCGTGATTCCCTCCTCACGCAAGATGCTTGATTCATGCCTCACGCAAGATGCTTGCTGCGTCGTGTGCGACCTTCAAAGAAATAATTTATTGCAGCAGTACTGTCTCTTTCAAACGTACTAATCCCCAATTCCTGTCCTTACTTTTCTTTCTCCAAATACCCAATCACCACACAATCAGCTCTGTAATAGACGTTAAGCCATCTGTAAGCTTAGAATGCCGATTCTTCAAAACTTTTAAGGAACATTGAAATATCTTTGTTGTACGTCTTTAATTATTTCATCCATCTATCCTTCCAGTGTCATGTCAGCACCAGCAAGAATAGAGCGCGAGGCAGGAACAATCCGTGAACGGAGTGCTAGCTCCTTGCTAGCGCAGCAACATCATGTCCTCACATGTTTAATTATTAACAATATAGATTATTTAAATTAAGTTAAAGTTTTATCTGTATAATATAATAAACATATTTTGCTGCATTTCATCTTAAAAATGAGATTGTCATCATATGTAAATATGCACTTTATAAAGTGGTTCAGGTTGTGCAATATTATAACTGTATCGCAAGTTTACAGTGAGGTAATTGTACTTATAAGTACAAACAGTTCTACAAGGAGCACTGGATGGACTGATTTAGTGCGTTTATAGTTCTTGCGATGAAACTGTTTCTGAACAGCGAGGTCCATACAGGAAAGGCTCTGAAGCGTTTGCCGTATGAGAGCAGTTCAACAGACAGCATGGCTGAGGCAGCGTGTGCTTGATGCTGTATCCCAATAATTCTCTTTCTGATCAGCTGCTGTACAGCTATGATTCACACTCAGATACAGTGATATAAATACTCCAAGTGGTGCAGTAAGAGTAATATGGAAAAAGGTGATCCGCTGTGGCAACCCCTAAAGGAGCAGCTGAAAGAAGAAGAAGAAGGCGCAGTGAGAGTAACAATGCTAAAGCAGCTATTGTATTTAGAATAGTTTGACCATTCTGTGGACCATTATATTGTTACAGGTTAATTACAATCAGATGTATTAAACTAATAAACAATATGCGGTTAATTTCAGTGTATTTATAAAGCTGCGTCAGGGATGTGGATCTAAAAAAGACATAGAAAACACACAGGAACAGTAGCACTGCTTTGACGCTGGGTGCCACCAGTCTGCAAAACCGAGAGCAGAACTTGTATACACCAGGGTACGAGCTACCGTGGAAATGTGCGTGGCTTTACACCAAGTTTAGGTTTTATACATCGCGATTTGAACGTGGAAACGTTCACACGCAACATTTTTGTGCGTACGCACCGTTTATACATGAGGCCCCAGTTGATTGACAGCTAGAACACCTCTGATCTCATGTGTGGTGTTTGTCCACCTGGACCCGCCTCTTCCTGTTAGAAGGGCCCATAACCAGAAGCTCCGCCATCTTGGAACAGTTTTGTTTTGAACTCACATCTGCAGAGATGACTCTGAAATAATTGTGTGTTGTTTGTAATTTTGCTTCAACCAGTTATACAAGGTGGCTGGCTTGGCACCCCAACTCTCTTTCTGTTGCAAGGATTAGTTGAATCGAACTTAAACCTACATATTGAACCAGCAAGTGAGATTTGAATGTGTTGTGTTTGTGTTAAAACTCAATCACACCAAGAAAAATTTCAAACCATACAAACACGTACTATCCACCATACTAACAAATACTTTCCAGTTATCCATTCTCCAAATCTGATTATTCTTATTCTAGGATGACTTGAATGTTATCCTGACATGCTTGGGTACAAAGTAGAATCCAACGCCACACCACTGCAGGGCATGCTGGACCAATTTGGAGTTGACAAGCAGAACACTTGACAACGGATACAGTGGAACGTAAATGCTCCACACAGACACTGACTGGGCTGGGAATCAAACACAGTTTTCTGTAGCTGTGAAGCAGCAGCGGTACTTGTGTACTAAATCGACGGACGGCATGACAAAGGAAAACAGAAGTGTTTTGATGAATTCATAACATATTTATTGGGATAAAAAAAAAATTATAGAAATTTAAGGTTTCCCCCTACCCATTCTAGTGTTGGACTCCATGGGGGAGGTTTCACTGCCGTCCATTTACTACACAAGTACCGCAACAGCACTAACCATTGTGCTACAATGCTCATTTTATTGAGGGGTTACACTGAAGTGTTACCCAGATGTCATTTAAAAAGAATCTTACTTCATTTGCACATTCAACAGAGACACACACTCAAAGCTCACGCTTCCTCTTAAATGCATCAATCCCATTGTTTTGTTGCTGTCATTAAAACAAATATAAACCCTAGTGAAACTGAACTTCCCCTCTAATAGCCATGTCAGATACCCCCACATCCCAGTGTTCACCATTTTCTTCATTCATTCATTTATTGTTTCTCACTTGTTGTTTGAATTGGAAGAATGACCAGAGGCAGAAGTGACATCAGCTGTTAAAGGCTTGTCTGAAGCTGCACTCGCCTTTTTTTGTCTTCTTTCAAATATAATTAATTTGAAATGACTGAAAGGTCTGTCTGACCCTTTCTTCCCTTCAGCCTAATTCTTGGAATTAAACCATTAGCTATTACTCTTTCTCATAAAGAAAACAGTTATGCAGCAGATTCATCTTTGTCTCTTTTAACAGAGTAGTTCAAGCCAACTGAAAAGATATTCTCAGGAATATGAAATATTTGAAATATCTTTAAGAGTTTTTTTTTTTTTAATTCTGTTACTTTTTCATAATTTGTTGAGAAAGGAATGTGGGTTTCCTGTTAAAATTGATGCCCTGACTCTTACTCACTCTTATGTGTTGCTCAAGAATTGAATGTGAATCATTGCATCTGGCAGTAGGTGTGATAGCTCTAGCACTCCTGCCTTGTCCACATATTTCTCCAAAGTGTAAGAAGGTGACAAAACAGCTTCTGATTTATGACACCTGCTCTTGTTCAGTCAGAAGTAAACTGTATGCACTTCTTCTCGCTGGCATTTTCTTTCGCCTCCATGTTAGCCTGAGTGTCATTTAGAAATAATGAAAGAAGCACTTTAAAATAAAGAGGTGGGGAGCTTGCACTTCTACATTGTGTTGCTGCACCCCCCCACACAGTGAACCACCTCAGCATCCCAAATTAGGACCTGAGCAGAGCAACAGGTGACACCTCAGCACCACACTGAACAGTGTGAGGTTTTTTACATTGACTGAAGTGCCAATCATGCCACCAATCCCTAAGTTTTCCCAGCAAGTTGGAGGATCTACTTGCAGGTTAACATCATACCTAGGACAGAGCTGTTTCAGGTTAAAGGTCTTGCTCAAGGGCCCAACAGGGTGGAATCACTTCTGGCATTTACAGGATTCGAACTGGCAACCTTCCGATTGCCACCACAAATCCCAAGCCTTACAGCCACCACTCCACCCTTTTAAAACAAAATAAAATTAATTAAATAAATAAGTTAAATAAAAAAGTGAAGGAACAATTTAGAACACTTCATATGTTTATATAGTGTCTTTATTCTAGTTTTCTGCCATCTCTATTTGATCATTCAAAGTGAAGTTGTTATTTAAGTGGCAATGGAACTCTTTCCCATTGAGTGGCAAATAAAGTCTCTTGGGTTTTGATTAGAAAAGGAAATGCAGAACAACCTTGAAAGCTCCAGGCACTCTGTGGGATGCTGGGAAGCAATTATCTAGCCCAGCTATCAATTTGGAGAAAAAGAGTGAACACCTGTCTCCTCCTTGGGGACTTCATGATGCCCACATATCCTCATCTGTGACAGGAAAACTCTTCTTTTTTTTCTTAATACTACCGCCACCTTCTATATATAGCAGTTTTGTAAATTTTTGCAAAGCTACCCTTTGAGATTACTAATAATATGTTAAAGTAGTCTATTATACAGTTATATCTTAATATCAGTATTCATGATATGATGATTATGACCATTATTTTCCATCTTTTTACAAAACTGCTTAATCTAATTCAAGGTTACAGTTGCTGTATCCTAACAGGGCAGAGTCCAAGGCTGAATCTAACCTTAGATGGGCAACCATTCCTTCAAACACAATGGGTTCACTTAGAGCACGGGTGTCGAACTCCGGTCCTGAAGGGCCGCAGTGGCTGCAGGTTTTCATTCTAACCATCTTCTTCATTAGTGACCACTTTTTGCTGCTAATTAACTTCCTTTGCCTTAATTTTAATTAACTTGACTCAGACCCCTTTGTTTCTTTTTCCTTAATTAGCAGCCAAACAATAATGAGACACAAAATGAGCCGCCACATGACCAGCTCGCCTGTGCCCATCACACAATATCTGAAAATAAAGAAAGGTGAAGGTCTCAGTAAGGTTAATCTGCTCAGGTCATCTTGAAAGTATTCTTAGAAAAAAACAGAAAGTCAACAGTTTTGTAAGTGTCTGCTCTGGCAGAATGAGAGCAGCAACAAGCCATGGAATTAAATAACAAGTTTAATTAACAGAAAGAATCGGCTTCTCATTAAGAAAGTGATTGGAGTGAATTTGGTTGGAGTTTGAAGCCCCAATTTAGCAGGTCATCTGTTGGCTCGTTTCACATCTCATTTCTGTTTGGTTGTCATTTAATGAAGAAAATCAATTCCGAGCAGTGAATCCTTAAAAACAGAGCTATGAAAATAAAGGGAAAACTGGTCACAGATTACAAAAAGGGTTAAAATGAAAACCTGCAGCCACCGTGGCCCTTCAGGCATGGAGTTCGACACCCCTGACTTAGAGAAACCATCTGATGTAATTGCTCTCCAACAAACTGGTGCCTTCTCGAGGAGTAGTTTGTGATCAGTGCACAGTGTTTCTTGGATAGGCTCTGGTAGCCCATGCTCACCACGAATTGGATAAATGGCTTGAGGAATGCTCCGTCATGCCCCATTGTACATCTAGGTGTGTATCGGACTGGTAATGGATGTGCTGAGAGAGGACATGCAGGTGGTGGGTGTAACAGAACAAGATGCAGAAGACAGGACAATATGGAAGAAGATGATCCACTGTGGCAACCCCTAACGGGAGCGGCCGAAAGAAGAAGACGATACTGTAAAAGCTGAAGGAATTTGCAGTGCCTATAATAAACATTCACCTCTTTGAAGTTTTCACATTTTATTGTTGTATAATATTGAATCGCCGTAGATTTAATTTGACATTGACCAGCAGAAAAAGGTCTCTTTGATGTCAAAGTGAAGACAGATATATGCAAAGTGATCTAAATTGATTACAAATATAAAACACAAAGTAAGTATTTACCCCCTTTAATACGGTACACCTACATTATCAGGCATGCAGCCACTGACATCACCAAATTAGTTCAATGTGTTGGGTTTCAGTTGATTATCATATACAGGTGTGGAAGTTCCAGTTTGTTGTGAGTGAGTATTGTGGAAGAATAATTTTAGGGTAACATAGCATTCATCTTAAAGAAATAGTATAGAGACTTAATAAATGTCAGAAGCCTGTTCAGGCACACCAGAAAACAAGGTCAAGCGAACAACAAAATGTACACTGAATATAAGAATTGGTTTAGGAAAAATGCTGAAATGGTCAAGTAAATAAAGAATCTACCAGAAGAGAGGTTGATATAATATACAAAATGTACTGAATGTTGACTAACAAATACTGTAAGTAGATGTCCCATAAACGAGAATGGACAATCGTTATATGCACAGAAACTTCAAGGGTGGTGGCGCAACTCAAAGGTAAAGGGAGAACCAGAATATAATACAACTAGACATTAAGCCCATTACAATAACGGGCGCTAGAACAGTAGTGCATAAACATTAGTAGGACCAGTCTATATTAAATGGCAAGGCACCTTGACCTCATTCTGTTCCTTGTCTTAATTTTTTTTTTGTCAAAAATATTTTTGCAAGAAGCCTAAAGTAAAATAATAATAAAAATAAAATAGAAATATATATGACAATACAGTAAGTATAATTAATATTGCCTTAGTGTAAAACTTTGTAACAATCTGTAATACACAATATCTGAAGAAGATATTTAGGAAAACTTTTCTATTTTTTTACCTCATGAAATTTTTCTATAAAATTTCATTATAGACAACATTTCTTGTAAATATTCTGTCTGAGTATGGCAAGAGTTTGCCTTGTTCAGGACCATCTACAACCTTGACAACAACATCTGGAAAACTTCTAACTCTTGATAATGCAACATATAACTGACCATGGCTGAATACTGGTTCTGGCAAGTAAATGCCAACTTTTTGTAAGGTTTGCTCTTCTGAGTCTTTCTCTTTTAGCGTTTTTCTGACGCTCATTTTCTTTTTCTTCAATCGATCTATTTGCTCGTATTTTTCTTTGTCTTTCAGCCCTTATTTTGTTGATGTTTACTTGTTGAGCTGACCGTTCTTCCAGGAGATATTGCTTATATAGGATTTGATTGTCTGTGTCTTTTGTCCTACTTGACGTGTCCTTTTTTTTTTGGGTGGCATGTTGTTCGTAGATATGTCCATAATATTTTCTCTTACAGTAATACTGGCTTGTATGTGGCTGTAATATGCGTCAGTGTATTGTGTGCCTTTAATTTTCTCTCGCAGTATTACTGGTTTGTATTTCCGTAAAATGCCTGTAATTTTCTCTGACAGTAATACTGGCTTTGATGTCCGTAATATGACTTTACTTTTCTGTCACAACAGTGGGCAATCAGTGTCTCCAGCAACTGATGTAATGTGTGGCGTGTAGTTGATAATCGTGATTGTGTCGTCTCCCCAGCAAGTACTGTGCAGTTCCCCAGCAAGTATTTTAATCTGTGCTGGCGTGTAGCTGATTATTGTATGTGTGGCGTCTCCCCAGAAACGGATTTTATGTGTGCGGCCGTGACTACCTAATCAGCACTCTCCCCAGCAATGATGTCTTTTATTTGCTTATCATGCGCTGCCGCGGCTAGGCCATTCACTGTGTGCCCAGCTTCCAGTGTGTGTGCATCCACGGTGCCAGAAGACACACACACGGACACCTGGACGCACACATGGCTTTTATTAAAGAGGATATACTTTTATTTTATATAAATCATTTGGAGTTAGGTATAAACCAATGAACCAACCAGAGTCAAATGTATGCATTGACGCTGCATGTAAATTCAGTAGTTTATAAAATGAACCTCTATTCTTTGTTTCTCTGACCATGCTGTAACAAACTGCTTTTGAAGAATGCATTTTGTCAAGGAGTAATTAAAAGATACAATGAATAGCTTTTCTCCTGATTAATTGCTGACTTGTCCTGTTAGAGGATGCTTCTTTCTTTAATAAGATGCTAAATTTCTACCACAGGATGGCGACCTAACCCACACAAAGAAGCCAAAAGAACACTTCAAGCAACTTAGTGAACTGGGGAATGAAAAGCGCATATCAGAGGTGGAGACAAGAAAATATCCAAGTCACTGACTATCCCTTGGCATCCAGCTAAACCCATCATTTAGAAATGGAAAGAGTACAGCACAGCTGTGAATCTGCTTAGAGCAGGCCATCCACAAAAACTGAGTGAATGTGCAAGAAGAAGACGAGGAGTTACAAGACGAAGTGGTTGAGATTTTAGGGACTATGCAGACAGCAACTGCACCCTCTGTTGGAAGAGTTAAAATTAGAAGGCCACTATTGAAAAACAAACACACAACATCTCCTCTATAATATGCTAGAAGGCAAATGGAAGTCTCTAAAGTCAGCTGGACGAAGGTTTAATGGTCTAATGAGTTCTAAATTTACCATTTTGACCATCAGATGGCTTCTTCTTCTTCCTCTTCTTTCGCCTGCTCCCATTAGGGGTTGCCACAGCAGATCATCTTCTTCCATATCTTCCTTTCCTCTCCATCTTGCTCTGTCACACTCATCACCTGCGTGTCCTCTCTCACCACATCCACAAACCTTCTCTTAGGCCTTCCTCTTTTCCTCTTACCTGGGAGCTCTACCTTTAACATCTTTTTTCCTAATATACCCAGAATCCCTCCTCTGCACTTTGTCTCCTAACCTTCCAAATTGAGCTGACCCCGTAATGTACTCATTTCTAATCCTGTCCATCCTCGTCACACCCAATGCAAATCTTAATATCTTTAACTCTGCTACCTCCAGCTCTGTCTCTTGCTTTCTGGTCAGTGCCACCGTCTCCAACCCATATAACATAGCTGGTCTCACTACCATCCTGTTCAGATTAAACACCATATTTGAGTACTGCATGTTATAAAAAACACACCATCCTCACCCCATGGTGGTGGCAGCATCAGGCTATGGGGATGCTTCTCTGCAGCAGGGTCTGAATGGCTTGTGAGCACAGAGGAGAAAGTGAATGCAGAAAAATACAGAAAATTCTGAGGTAGAAACCTCCACTTTGGGAGAAGATTTGCTGTCCAGCCAGACAACGACCCCAAGTATACAGCCAAAGATACACAGGAATGGTTTAAAAACTGCCATGGAGTGGCAGATCCAGAGTCCAATTCATAAACCAATTATAAATTTGTGGCTCTCGATCCCATTGCAGCCTGACAGAGCTTGAGCAGTTGTGCAAAGAAGAACAGGGGAAAGTGGCGATTCATAGATTAGATGGGATAAACTTTATTAATCCTTTTGGGAAACTCAGATGTGCAAAGCTGATAAAGACATGCACATGCCTGCTATCTACTAACCACTGACTTGAACGGAGTGATTACTTGTGTGATTAATTCCTTTTTATTAATATTGGAAATTAATTTAGACAACTTGGCAGAGATCTGTTTCCACTTTGACATTAAAGAGTCTTTTTCTGCCTATCAGTGTAAACAATGCCAAATTAAATTCACTGAAATTCAACGTTGTATAATAATGAAATGTGAAAACTTCCAAGGCAGTGAATACTTTGTATAGGTACTATAAATGTTAGCCCTCAAGATTCCTCAGATGTCTTTTTCTTGAAGAAGAAAGGCAAGTGAGGGAGACCACCAAGAGACCTGTAAGAATTCTGAAGGAGGTACAAGCTGCAGCAGTTATTTATGTGCAATTTTTCAAGTACTTTTTTAAGACAAGCCTGGACAATTTATTTAACTTTATCGCATTTAGACATTATTATCCCAGTCGGGGTGCAACATTAATGGATGGACTGGAGGAGGCTGTCTGTCAAGAGCAGTCCCTTCCACAGTAGAATAGATAGTAGTGTTTCCGCTCACATGGGCCCATTATGGACATCTGCAGGGATCCATGGGATTTGTAGTCCTGAGGGACAACCCTATCTGGGTCCTTGAGTGCATCCAGAGGGCACTGCAGGAAGAAGAACTCCCTGTTTTGTGTTGCTTCCATGTAACCCAGACGTTCTTCCACTATTCCGTGCTATGGCACCGGAAGTATTCCAGGGTCCAATTTAAAAGCAGCCAGTTGACCTCATCCAGGTGAGTCATAGTCATGAGGCAGAGGGCCAAGCTCACATCGAGGTGTAGAAGTAGGTATTGTGAATTGAAGACTGTGGTGTGGACCTTGGAAAAGGTTTATGTGAATTGAACAACATTTATTTGCACCCGGGACTGTCTGGGTGTGGTTGTGTCTTGGGTTTGGGGGTTCATTGGTACTTCCAGAGGTCACATATTTCATAAGGGAGAAGACCATGTCCTGGGAACTCTAGCACAGGTACCAGTCATAAGTGTTATTTGTTTTGTGTTATGTGCTGGATGGTAGTTTTTTTTTATTATTAATTATCCATTTCCCAAGGTTTTTCTTTATTTATTTGTACAAAGTTTAATTTTTATTTTTTCATTATAGTCTTTTGTATATACAACACACAGTTATGTATCATATGCTGAAATTCAGCTATAAATATGGAGGCTACACAAAACAAGGTACTGCAGCTTCATCCCTTGGTGAATAAATTCTAAAACCATTCTACTATAGTTAGTTGATTTATGAAGCAGGCCTAGCACTAAGCTTCATTTTGGTTTTCATGGCTTCTCTTTTGATTTGCCCTTGTGATTTGCTTGATGGTTATCACGATCGCTGTCCCTCATTATTAGTTCACCTTATGCGACATCTCCTGGTCTCCTTGCTCCTCACAATATGAAGATACTGTTCAAATGCTAAAGAGAACTCCAAATAACCCACTATGAGAAAAAAAGATGACTTCATGCAGAAGGCGTGGTCCCATTTATATCAGCATGGTTGATTGGCATGCTCAAATATGTAAATGAGCAAATTTGCAAATCATTAAAATCACCACCATATCCAGGAAACTTCATCTTGAACTTTTCATTTAAAGGTGATAATCAAATAAGGGTAAGATTGTGATGGTTTATGAAGTTTTGTATAATCAGTAGACCTCTCCATTGAATTTATCAGTCTAATTGCCAAAAGACAACTGAGTGAATTTCTTCAGGATGAATGATCAGTCAGATGTACCACAGAACACATTCTCTCTGCACAGTGGGAGGAGGCTGCCATCGATAGTTGTAATAAGGCTGTCAGGCACATCAGGAAGGATCTGTAAAAACAAACAGGAGGACTGGTGGGTCATGTCCCTGGTCATTTTGATGTGCAGTATACCTCAATTCTTTCACATTCTTACAGAGATATGACAAATGCAATTGATTATCAAGTAATATCTCAGACCATAGGTAGACAACTTGCACAGGCAGCACTTTAAGCACAATTATGACAACTACTCCTGCCTGCTTCTCATTGTCAATTGTGTCTTGACAGATCATTCATTCCATGGCACCTGTCCCGAATTGAGGTCTTATAGCCTTCTTCTTTTATGGAAGCCATTTTGCATGCCAAGGTTGCATCATGTGTTTCTAGGGGTGTGGTCTCTGGGGTCATGACCTCAAATTAATCAGCAGGTGAAATTTGCACTGAGCTTTATCCAATCTCAGGATAAAACTTTCTAAAGCATTTTTGAATTCCCTGCGATTATCTTCGTCTTCTTGCCGGAATATTGATTGTGATTTTTGCCTCTCGACTGGGTTTTGGTCACTGTTTCCTTTGGAGGCACTAGCTCTCCAGAAATGTGTTCTTTTGAAACTGCGGCATGTTAAGTAACTGAGGAATATAGAAATATGATATAAAATGCGATATCCCTCCCATAGTAATTATGGCGGTACAAAAATCACAAGAGAAAAAGATATACTTTAGCTTTCTTTACTGACGATTTTACGCAGATACAGACGGGAAGCTTGTGACAGACTCTATCAAGGTGGGATCTTGATCTATGCAGTCTGCCATCTTTCGTCACCACGCTGAAAGGATTTTCCGGACGGATGACATAATCTTCTGCCCAACAGCTTCCAAGTGTATTGGCAGTAGGTCCATCCTTATATACTGGTTGCTCCATGTGCAGGCTCTTTCTCTGGTCTCCAAACAAGGACAGGAAAGGACCAACTCCACCTCCAAAAAATATAGTAATAGCCCAATGTCTACATGCAGTTCTGATTCTACCAACAAGGAAAGAAGATTTTGTGCTGACAGAGGACAGAAGTATACTATTCTGTCTTTCAGGCTGACTATACAATCCTCCAGTTGTCTTTGGCTATCTAGTCCTATGCTTGGCTGGCAATTCTAAATGCTGAGCCCCTGTGTACCATACTTGGTCTGCCTGTATGAATGAATCTATAACCGTGTGCACAGAGATAGTGACATTAAACATCATATTATAACAAACATATTATAACAGTCACTTTCTTTTATTTTATTTTCATTTGTTTTGTCTTTTGCACTCATCCCCTGGTTTAACACAAGAAATTAGTTACCTGTTTACAAGTTAGGACATGAAATTTTTAATTTTTAATTTTGAGAAGACCCTGGTATAATGTATATAATACATTTGTTTAATAGATTGCATGTCATTAGAATGAACTGAAGAGCAGTCAACAGTATATAAAGTAAAAAGAAACACTTTAAGGTAAGAAGTGCATTATAGTGGCAAATGTGGTGCACTTTACAATAAACCATAAGAAAGTCTCCTCCTCTGACTGCACCTTTTGTGATTGTGATCCTTTAACCTTTCACTTTTACATGTGCTCTGCAATGGACTGAAATCCCATCCAGGGTTCATGCCAGCCTTCTGCCCGATAACCTGCAGTGAAGACTCCCTGCAATTCGAAGAGCAGTTTCAGAAAATGGATAGAGAGATAGATGTGCAGGTATTCATTCATTCTGTGTGTTTAATGTCTAGCATGCTATTGAGTAATAAGTGTGATTTTGTATTCTCTAAAGAGACACAGTGATGAAGGAGTCCAGTCTTCATCTCAGGTTATTGGATACTGTCCATGTCTTACAACCATATAGCAAAACAGGAAGCACCAGGACCATGAAGCACCATACACCCCTTTCCAGCGACCTCATGACTCCCCATCCTCTCCCAGTCCCTCTATTGACATCATAGGAAGAGTCACCAGAGAAATTAATGTCATTGCCTAGGTCAAAATTAACAAATTGCAAATATATGCATGTGGGGTATTGCTTCAGACCATTTCAAGGTCAGTGATTATGAATGTGATGGTATTTTTGACTTTTGATCCTTTACTAAGAATCTAACCCTCTGTGGACCTCTATAAGAGAGTCAAAAATGGCACAATTCTATAACAACTGAGACTATTTAGACTTTAAACATCTGAATTACACACGTTTTAATTCAAATGTCTTGTTTATTATGTACGTCTACCTCATGTAAAGTAAGTAAAGCATTACATTACTTATGAACTTCCTGAGTTAGGGCGGCTTACACTAATTCAGACTTTTTTTTAGCATTTGGTGTTTCAGTGTGCAGGATGAATATTTTGATTTTTTTTCTCCGAAACGTTATTTGAAATGTATTTTCTCTCCTGTACCATATATGCCAATACAGCTTAAAGTAAACAGTAACAAGCTCAACATTTTCTAAACCACTGAACATCACAGATCAAGTCAAACATCACATCTGTTACGGGATTCCAAGTGGAACCGACATGCATTCAGGGAATGCAGAGAGGAATAAACGTGACTAAGGATCAGTGTTACTGATCTCTTTGACAGTGTATATTTCACGCTAAGTAATATGAGAGCGCGTCACTCCAAACCTGAAATGAAGCAAAGTTCCTGTTGATGCTCCACCATATTCAGTTGCTTTATCTTACAGGCTTAGTTTCTCCTACCTGTGATTCTAATTGTTTCTGGAGGTATTAGAGGTTAATCACCTTCCTCTTAGTAAAAGCATCACTCAGATGAGGCTTCTGCTCATTACCTGATGCTATCATTCACTTATAGCAAACAACTTTGTTACTGGCCTATATCCTGAGAAATCAGGTTTAAAAAACATGCCACCATTGAGTGTCTATAGCCACCATAGGTGTAGATGCCTTCACAGTCCCTGAGGCTGAAATGATCGTGTATCACCCTATACCATATTGTAGTAGTCTTATTTGCTTTGTAAATTACTTTATGATAGATAGATAGATAGATATCTTGTATTTCTTGGTATATCGGCAACAATAAATTTCCTAATGATTGATTTAACTGGATTCCAAAGGATATTCTGTAACTTAGATATTTTCTTTTATCTATCCCCTGACTTGTGCACTTCAATTTCCTTTTCACTGAGTTTATTATTTTTTTCTTTATTGTGTAGGTTAGCCCACCATATTGAGTCATCACACATTGATCCATCCAAATACGGGAAATTTATACTCAATTAATTGAAACCACAGACAGGTGATCTCCACCGAACTCGTTCTGCGACCTCTAAAGCCAAATGGCTACAGTGGTGATGATTTAAATGGGTTATATTTAATACTCATGCAATCAATTCTTTTGTGTTTTATAATATTTGTGATTGGTTTAGACCCTAGTGCCGAGGCCTGTTTTCACTTTGATATTAAATAGTTTTTTTTCTGCTGATCAGTGTCAAAAAACCCAAATTACGTCCACTAAGATGCAATGTTGGATAACAATAAAATGTGCACTAAAATAGCAGTGTTCATATATCCATCATAACCACACTGCAAAAAATGTAATCTGAGCAAGTGGAAAAGTATTTATATCATGATCTTAAATCTTATTTTCCTTATTTTAAGGATTATGGGCTTACCAAAAAAATTTGTATTTACAATTATTTAGCTTACTTTAAGAAATCTTATCAAGTAAATTTTGCTTTCCCCATTGTCAGATTTTTTTATCCCATTTAAAGTTTTTGTGTCTAGTTTTTGCATAGGCATTTTTTGCAGTGCATTTTGTCCAATTAAAGGTCATTCTGGCTATTCTATCCCTATAAATAAGATCTCTGACAAATTAAGTAACAAATATTGTCAAGTGTATAGTACAGTGAAATTCTTACTTGAATTCCTAACCAAAACTAAACATACTGACACTCTCCCATACTATAAACTATATGTATTTTCTAATAACATCTGGACCATACCTTGAAGCCTCTGGATTCTTCCTTTCCAGAAGTGACTTAATTCAAGCATAATCTAAAAATACCAATGATATTGGGTGACTATTGCAATGTGGTGAATTTACACAGTCTGATAAAACAATTTGTGCATTTTTGAGAAGTCAGAGGAAATCATAGCACCTTGAAAAATGTGAAAATGACAGAGAAAGGTCATGCAAACTTCGCACAGCAACAGGACAAGGAATGAACCAGAATTCCCGGAGGTGTGGGACAGCATTGCTACACTGTCTGCTATGAAGGTCAGGTATTATAAAAATGATTTGAATTTAGTGAAGCTTTGACATAAAATAACAGAGTAAATATGGTTGAATGTCAGTTACCCTAGAGTCATCACAACGATCACAAACTAAGAGTTATGCAGAAATGTGATAGCTGAAATGTAAATGTCACACATCATTTGGTCACATCACTTCCCACAACAAGTTGCCATTAATAAGGCCAAAGGGATGTTAGAATTGATGTTGGAATTAATGTTGATGCTAAATCTGGTGATAAGACAAAGCTAATAAAACAACAGGGAACTCTTTTAGCATATTTATGTCAGGTAGTAACATGGTTTGGTATGATTTTTGATCCTTAAAGTTCACCAGTGTTTATTTCCGTCATTAGGTCTGTTTCCAGCGTTGCTAGGGGCATGGCCTCTGAGGTCTGGACCCATATGTACTGGACATGGCAGAATTTATAAAGATGGTGTGGTCCCCTGCCGGGACGCCCAGGAGGACGAGAGGAGGGCGTGTGCCTCCTCCAGACCGCGAGGGGGCGTCCGTCCTGGTTATGCAGGAGGCCTCGGGTAGAGGGCTTGGAAGCCCAGCCCTGTAGGGACCCGTGGCCACCGCCAGGCGGTGCCCCAGTGCCTTATCATCCTGGGAGCCCGGCACTTCCGCCACACCAGGAAGTGCCGGGGGGAAGACGACAAGGGACACCCGGACGGCTTTCGGGTGCGCAGCCGGCACTTCTGCCACACAGGGGTGTGGCCGAGACTAATTGCCGGGAAGCAGCTGGAGCCCATCCGGGTTCCTATAAGAGGGGCTGCCTCCCTCCAGTCATCAGTGGAAGTCGGGTGGAAGTGGACGGAGCTGGAGTGAAGACTGGAGGCGGCCAGGAGAAAGAGAGGCACAGGACTGTGTGGCCTGGACATTGGGGGAATCGGTGCTGGAGGCACTGGGGTTTGTGAGTGCACGTTAATTGTATATATTTGTGTAAATAAACAGTGTGTGGTGAAACCATGATGTCCGTCTGCCTGTGTCCGGGGCCAAGTTCACAATGGCTATGAGTGCAAATCCTTATCCTGTCTGTTAATACCAACAGATTGGGGTCATGATTAGGGCTGAGTTGTGGGGTCTTATAGCCTTTTTCTATAGTTGATGCCATTTTGTGTTACCATTTCTGCATCCCACATTTCTAAGGCTGTGGTCTCTGAGATTATGACCTCAGGTTCATCAGCCAAACAGGACAAAAGATCAGTGGTTGCACTAATCTTTGTCTGATCTAAAACCTTCAAAACTCTTATAATAATTTTCTCTTTGTGATTGATTTCTGTGTCTTGCCTGGTTTTCCACTTATTGCCTGAATTTTAACTTGGTTGTTTCATTTTTATTTTATTTGCTTTGTTTTGCCTTTTTGCACTCATCTCCCGGTTCACCTCAAAAAAACTGTTATTTGTTTCATGCTGAGTTAGGACAACCACAATTATTGTCTCTTGTATTAGGTTTTGGTTTCATTTCACTTTATATATCTTTATTTTGTTGGGTTTTTTTGTTTGTTTTTAAGCACATCTCCCAGTTTTTGCTCAAAACGTTTACTTGCAAGTTTGCTGACAGACCAGGCAGAAAGCCCAGTTGGAGCTGGGTGGACTTTTGGCCTTGAAACCCCTGCAAATTTTGTTTTCTCCGGCATCTCACCAGCTGGTGTTTTTTATATATATATATATATATATATATATATATAATATACTGTGTATATATATATAGTGGACTATGGCCAGCAGCTTATCCCGGCCGTAGCCAAAAGCCGCCAGATAGAGCCCTCCCTGCAATGTGGAGATGACTCGAATTCCAGCAGGGCATCATGGACTATGGAGTTGTAATACACAGCCCTGCTGGATAACGTCGGGGCTGCCAGGGGACACTGCAGGGAGACACAGAAACATTTGGTTTTCCTACAGCCCGGAGGTACTTGCAGGTCACAAGGACGGAAGAAATAAAGTGCTTCCGGGCTGACGAAGAAAAGAAGAGTTTTGATTTGACCTGGAAGTGGTAGGAAGTCACATGGACTGCAGGTTAAAAAGCACTTCCGGGTCACGAACTATAAAAGGACTGTGGGAGCTCCCAGACGGAAAGCTGAGCTGGATGGAAGGGTGGCAATGCGTCTATGAGTGGAGGAATTGTTTATTAGTGATTATTGTGTATTGTATGAGTATAGTGGAGGAGAGGGTGCTTGGTGCACTGTTGCATATTAATAAAGTCAACATTTGGACTTTTACTTGGTGTCTGGAGTCTTGGACAAGGGTTCAAGGGAGCGATAACACCCCTATCAGTCACTATATATATACAACACAAGAATACAACACAAATGGTGACATTCTAAAGATATACAACACCTATGTGAGGTCTCATCTGGGTTACTGTACATTTAATCTCAATATTATATTTAATCTCAATATTATATAAAAGACATATCTGTACGAGAGAGAGAACTATTACACAGAATCCCAGTCTGTGGGCTATGACCAATGAGTAGAAACTGAAGGAGAGGTGTTTCAGTGTAAACAAGCAAAAATGAAGGTTGCCATAATTAAAGTGTTTAACATTTGTATGATAGATGCCAGCATTTACTTTAATAAAGCTAAAGTGCAGAGGCACAGGTAAAAGCTTATTAAAGGTAAATTTTACACCAGCACTCACACAGAGATTCAGAGATGCATGGAACAGGTTACTAAGTATTGTGGTCAAGGACAGTCAATAACAACAACAACAGCATTTATTTCTATAGCACATTTTCATACAAATGATGTAGCTCATAGTGCTTTACAGGATGAAGAAAGTAAGAAAAAAGACAAAATATAAAAATAAAATTAGGCAATACCAATTAACATAAAAGTAAGGTCCAATGGCCAGGGAGGGCAGAAAAAAACAAACAAAAAAAAAACTCCAGACAGCTGGAGAAAAAAAAAATAAAATCTCCAGGGGTTCCAAAGCCACGAGACCACCCAGCCCCTTCTAGGCATTCTACCTAACATAAATGATCTCACAATCAGTCCTCATGGTTTTCAGGCTTCACATGGAAGAACCTGATGATGATGGTCATGTGAACGTCTGGCCTTCAGTCCATTAATGTAGGGACATCACGGTGCTTTGATCAGATGGTGGTGGTGGCGCAGATCGCCAAAACAGAACATCAGAAAAAGAACAGCAGAGAAAGTAGGGGTTAGTATGGATTGTGGAGCGACCATAAATGATAATGATAATTAAATGCATATACAGAATATAGAGTTACACTAAAATGAAGCTATAAGAAAGCCATGTTAAAATTATGAGCTTTTAGCAATTTTTTAAAGTGCTCCACCATATTTGCCTGGCGAATTTCTATTGGTAAGCTCTTCCAGATTTTAGGTGCACAACAGTAGAAGGTCGCCTCACCACTTCTTTTAAGTTTCGCTCTTGGAATTCTAAGCAGACACTCATTTGAAGATCTAAGGTTACGATTTAGAGTGTAAGGTGAAAGGCATTCTGAAATATAGGATGGAGCGAGATTATTTAAGGCTTTCTAAACTATTAGCAGTATTTTAAAGTCAACCAATGTAGTGACATCAGAACTGGAGAGATGTACTATCATTTTCTTTTCCTAGTTAAGATTCTAGCAGCTCCATTCTGCACTCGTTGCAATCGATTGATGTCTTTTTTCGGTAGTCCAGAGAGGAGTGCATTACAGTAAAGTAGCCAACTGAAAACAAAAGTATGAACTAATTTCTCAGCATCTTGCAAAGTTATAAGGGATCTAACTTTTGTTATATTTCTTAAGTGAAAAAATGCTGCAATAGTAATCTGATTAATATGTGATTTAAAATTTAGGTTGACTTGACAATATTTTTCAATTTTTAAATGAAAAATGGATTGACAAACTGTGTTGGCTGAATGGTCTGCTCTCTTTCAAAGTTTGCTCATGTTCTTATGAGAAACTTTGTAGTTGTTTTATTTGGGATGTTAGTTGTAAAAACACGTACCCTGGAATGCATTCTTAGCAGAGTTATACATGTCAGATTTAAGAGAAGCCTGCCTGAAAGAAAGTGTGTGTTTTTCAGGATTCTAACCTTTTTTCACCTGTTCCATGCAAGTTTAACATCTCCCGACATTCCCACTTATTTATGTTAAGTGAACTGACAGTGCATGGTTTTTATATGACATGCAAACACCAGTGATATATTTCCAGGGTTTTAGCAGAGATATCCGTTCTGAGTCACAGCTTTCGCAATTCTTTGGGGAAGCAAGAATTTGCCGGGTGATCTATAATCATGACAGAACAGACAATTCTCTGGCTAACAACCAGAGGTAGCAGGGAGTCATGCCACTCAAAAAGTGAACACTGGCAACAGTGGCAAGCCTCAACAGAATCTGTGGAATGCTCAGGCAGTGACTGTTAGTTAATTATCACGTTAAAAGACGTTTTCTAAATACAGTACATTGATACACTAGCACTGCCTTTGTTACTGCCAAGAGTGAAATTTATCACTGGACGTTACCTTTGCTCATCAAGTGGGGAACTGACAAGCTAAACAATACACACATTTACAAATTTGTTGTTATTCTTTTAAAACATGATTACTTTGTCAAATGAAACGCTATTTATTGCTTAGCACAATAATTACTAGCCTAGTGTCTTTAAATTAAACATCTAAACTCGTTAATTTTTGTTATCAGAGCCTGACTAGAAGAATTTCTAACCTGTTTTCAGATAATATTGCTTCTAAAGTCCATAAAATTCTTAAAACATTGTATATTGCACTGCCCTCATCCATTCATTTTTGAAGCAGCTTAAACTATCATAAGGTTATGGGAAGACAGAACAGCTTCTTGTCCATGGCAAGAACCTAACATAATGGCATACTAGTTCACTTAAGCAGGCAAAGTGGAGTCCATCCAGCTATACGAAACTGGAACTTCAGAGCAAACAGGGAGACCAAGCAAATGAAAACATCTGTCTATGGATTAATTTTCTGAATCAACGCAGCACTGGGTTCCAGAGAGCTGGAGCTCGTATCTTGTAGCAGTGTTGTGCATGAACTGGTTCAAAAGAGTGTGTTCATTGAACAAGCTCATTTTTCTAAGAACGGTGAACTTAACGTGATGTATTTGCAAGTGAAGAACTTGAACGTGAGCTAGTTCAGTTGTATGTGACATTCTGGTTCTGGTTTAGGTCCAGATTAAATGTTTTGCCTAACCCTGTAATGTAGGGGGGGAGCCAAATCTGAATACGGTATTTGGATAAGCACAAATAATGGGTTTTTACAGATATTTATTTCTTTTGAATTTTTTGCCATTTACTTGTATTCAGAAAAAATAACGTAAAATCAAATAGGCACTGTCTGTGTCTGCCTTCTTGTGCTTAAGCTGCACCCCCACTGACACGAGTACACGGTGAAGCTCCGCTTTCGCTTTAAGGAAAACATTGTACTTCACGAGGCCACTTTATATTTTTCCCCTTTGGACATGCAATATGTGACAAGAATTTTGACCGGCAGCAGAATAAGTTACGAGTAGTTCACCTACACGCTGGTTCCACAGTCACCATTTGTGTCACACGGTTGGAAATAGAGCGGTAATTTATATGTATACTTGCATCTTTTTAATTTCTTTTTTGACTAGGAGGATATTAGCATATATGGTTATACGTGTTTGTTGCTAGGTATAACTCATAAAGTGTATTTAAATACAAAAGTCTTCATAATTATTGTATTTTATTCAAGAACACTGTATTGGCCTAATTTAAGGCTTGCAAAATTGAAAAAAGTAAACTCATTGGTCATTTATTTTCACTCCTTAAAAACTACAAAATGAACTGAACATGAACGAGTTCAAAATTGAAATGGTGAACTATGAACGTGAATTTATTGATTTTAATCAGCATGAACTGAACTTTGAGCTAGTTCTTGTGAGGTGTGAACTTGCACAACACTGTCTAGTAGCATCCAGCACAGGGCACCAAACAACTCTAGATCGGAGGACTTACTCGCTACAGTTAAGTAACATCAATCACTCCAACCTGCATGACTTTGGGGTGTCTGAATAAAATCATATTACCTTCCAGGAAAATTGATATGAACATGGGGAGAATGTGCAAACTACACACTTTTGTGAAATGGATTCTTAAACATGGCAAAGGTGTGATGCCTCCATAAGACCTCCAAAAGCAGGCCAGAACCATCAGTAGCCAGCAGAGAGATACCTCCCAATACAGCTAGTCCCACAACCACTATCTGCTAGCTTCGGCCTACACAGGCCCAAAAAAGTGAACTGGCTTTAAAAGTTCAAAATCCAAACCTATATCAGAATGACCTACAAAGAGAAGGCGATGAAACACTGACTTGTAGACAAAAAGGGAAATGAACAATCTGCATTAATCAAGAAAAGAGCAAAATTAGCAGAAAGGCAGAAAAAGGACAAACAGGATATGCCTAAAAAGGCAAACATGTCCCAAACACAAATCCAGAAGCCAATCTATGAAACAAAGCAAGCAAGAATCCAAACAAATTAGAATCATTAAGAAATACAATACCCACCATAAACTCCAATAAACGCAATTTGCCATGGCTGGGTCTCACTTCTGCACTCAGAAGATAAAGCCAGAAGGAGGACCCAACAGCAGTGGTGTCACGGTGGCCCTGCCTCCAGTGGCTCCATCCAAAAAAGTACAGAGAATGGCAGTATAAGTAAAGGAAATTTACATAAATAAGTGGTACACAAAACACATGAAAATGAAAAATAATAGCTAAAAATAAATAATAACTAAAAAGTAGCAAAAACAACAGGACAACAAATCCGTAAAAGCCAAGAAAAAAACACGGGCTGTAACATAACACATACAGAGCCAGTTTTCAGATTATGATCTTATCTGAAAAAATTTGGAGCTGACCTAACCTGAACCCCATCATTCCACTCCATCACAATAAATGTAACAAAACCAACAGAGACACGATGAAGGGTTGGGGCCCCCCAAGTTAACCATGTTTAATGTCTGAAATCAAAGTGATGCAAAAACATCCATGTGTTGGTTTTCCTACAGACTTAAAAAAGCCCTTCTGATGTTTGAGCCAACTTCTGGTCCTTCACCTCCTTATATATCTGCTGAGACAGAAAGGGCGGGACTTTCGAGTGCAAAGGGGAAGTGATGTCAGGGGTTTTCTGGGAGTTTGTCTTCTAATCAATGTGCAGAAGGAGTCAATAAACTATGTCACCCTACTCTTTACCTCTGTAGAGTCCTCACAACACATAAATTCATACGTACATACTTATAGTGCTTACTTCGGTTCAGAGAAATTCCTAGAGCAGCCCACAATGTCACAGATGGTGAGTAAATTTTGTGACAGTTGCAGAGTCTAATAAAAAAAGTTACCAGGTGCCCATAATAATAGTGGCTCTGAGGCTAAGAATCTGTGCTGGTATCCAGATGGTTGCTGGTTTGAATCACCAATACTACCAAAGGGGATCCTACTCTGCTGGGTCCTTGAGCAAGGCCCTTATCCTGCAATTGCTCTAGGGATGCTACACAATTGGCTGACACCATGCTCTGACCCCAAGGGGTTTGCAAAAACTGACAAATTCCTAATACAATAAAATGTATAAGGTGAAATACTGTAAAGGACAAAAAAAAAATAAGAAAAGATATTTACAAAGTTTTACAACTAGTGCACCAGACGGGTAAATCCTCAAACCAGTAAAGATTATAAGTGTATGCTGCAGATCCTTCTCTTTCTCTAAGTGCCTTGAGCATGGAAAAGGCGCTATATAAATAAAATGTATTATTATTATTATTATTTCTCTCTCTTCATCCAAAAAATGTGAACCGGGAAGTGGACAAGAGATTTGTAATCTCAGTATGCTGCAATACACTATTACAAGGAAACCCCCGTACCGTCCACAAGTGTTTGATGACCCAAAAAGTTGGAGGGGCTGACAAATCACAAAGCAGACACAATAATGAACTTGCATGTAGACATGTAAAAGGATACAATGACTGCCTGCAATATACTTACGTGATTATCTCACTCCAGAATACAGTTAATAAATGCAAATATTTTCTTTTGTATTTGAACATTCATTTTCAATATTACAAAGTTGTAAAAATGCAAATGAAAAAAAAAACGCATATTGAAGAGCACACAAATCAATTGAAAACAATAAATGCAGACAAAAGGTGTGCATACAAAATGATTAGCATTCAGACAAATAAAGAAAAACAGCTTTACAAATGGATATCACAAGGTAACTAAATCATAATGAAATTACAGAGTCTTTCGTAATGGAGGAAATGAGAAAGCAGCAGGATTAAAGTGGCCTTAACATGTTTCAGGTATGCTTTACTCAAAGCTGCATTACTATTGTGAATGATATTTTTGTTTAATTCTGAGTGTATTTTACAGGAGCAGTGAGGTCTCCCATTCATTAATGTTCTGAATCCATCTGTTCTTTTTAGGTTGGTGTGCAACTGGAGACAATGCAGCTGCAATGGGAGACAAACCAAAAAACAGCCCATTCATTACAAGATAACTCTTGTACACCCACAACCTGTTACCCTGGGCCAGTTTCCAGAAATCAATCGGATCTAAAATGTGAAAAAAAAACAGGACCATACAGCAGGATGTTGCTAGTCTTAGAGCTACTTTTAAATTCCAGCTATGGTGTTTTTGCGTTCAGATTGTGTATTCTCATCACGTTAACATAATCCTAAAACATTTTATCAGAATAATGTATGTGGCCTGCAGAGGGCGCTTCTGCAGGACACAAGTTCAGCACACATGCTTTATTTTTTTGCTTTTTTCATGTGGGAAACGTTTTCTCCCGTTTCCCACCTGCACAGCACAGTTAATGCACACAGCATAACACTACACAAAACACAGTTCTTGTCTTTCTTTTTCCATGCCCAGCCAGGACGCCTGGAAGGACAAGGAGAGGGACTTTACCTCCCCTGGGCCACGAGAGGGCAGCCGCCCTGGTTTGTATGGTGGCCATGGGAATGGAGCATAGAACCTCAACCCGATTGGGGCTCATGGTCACCACAGGGGAGCCCCCGGGTGTGGCGGAAGTGCTGACGGAAGCAATTCCAGGGACACCTGGAGTGCCTCTGGGTGCTCATATAGCATTTCCTCCACACCAGGAAGTGCCACCAGAAGATCATCAAGGAGCACCTGGAACACATCTGGGTGATTATAAAAGAGGCTGCCCTTCTCCAGTCGAGAGCCGAAGTCAGGAGGAGGAAGACGAAGCTTGGGAGGAGAGGAGGAAAGGCAGCAGGAATAAGAACACTGAAGGAAAGAAGGGACTGAGTGTGGGCTGAGTAAAGCATTGTGTCTGGTGGCGTTAAAGGAAACTGTAATAAATGTGTGTGTTTTGGACATTCAGTGTCTGCCTGTCGTGTCCGGGGGCTGACTTACCACACCATCCATCCAACCAAGTATGTCATCATGTCTCTGAAGAGAGGGAAGAAACTACAACCACAACAAAGAAAACCCGGTGGGATACTCACGACAGCTAGACAGCTTTTTTTGACCTGGAGGTGGACAGCTCAGGTTTCCAATTGCTGTCACAGTAACCACACTCAGGCCAGACATTTTCCTGATGTCTGCAACAACAAAACAAGTGGTCATGCTGGAACTGACTGTCCTCTGAAAGGACCAAAAAGAGAAGGCAAATGAAAGGAGGAGAGCAAAATATGATGATTTGGTCAGTGAATGCAGAAGAAATAACTGGTAGGGTCAATGTAAACCAATCAAAGTGGGTGGCACAGGTTTTACAGCTCAGTCTTTATACTGGACCTTTAAGGACCTGGGCATTATAGTCCAGCACATGAAGAAAGCCATTAAGAGCATTACTGAGGCTGCCGAAAAGGGTTCCAGATGGCTTTGGATTAGAAGGGGAAATCTATGATCCGCAAAGCTTCTTGGACACAGGCTAGGAATTGATCACCCCTGGTAAGGTCACCTGGGTCAGGATGTATACTGTAATGGTTAAAGACCCAAAACACCCAGGTTCCTTCACTGAGGGTGTGTTTGAGATGCACTGAGAGATGTATGTTAGTACGTGGATGTAATTGCATTGTATTATTTCTGCTATTTTTGAATGTTTTAACTGACTCTTTGGTGAAGTAACTAAATAAATGTAAAATGCGCCACTTTCTAATCAGTTAACCGACTCCCAGAACTTTACATTTATATATTTTCTAGCCTGTTTTATTGTTGTATTCTCTCACCATCCTTCACATTAAAGCTGCCTTTAGGTATTGCATGAGAGCTGAAGTCTCATGTTTGGAGTAAGCAACTTTAGAAAGATCCATCATGAGGGTTTCATTAGGACTTAGTGGGGAAAAGTGAAAGTAGCCCAAGAATTGGAAATATTGACTCAAAATAGCAACTACAAAAAACTAAGATCTGGGTGTTTGTCAGGAAGGAATGGGTGGGAGTTTAGGCACACAACAATGCGAAAACTGAAACAGTAGCTAAGATAACTCACCTTATATATAAACGTCTAAGCATGGAAGTGTGTGTGTGTGTCTGTCTGGCCCGGAAGTGAGAGGTTGAGTCAGGGTAAGGGCTCCACCTCCAAGGAAACAGAAAACTCGCTTACCCACTAATAACACAAGCAGGGCCAGCACGTCAGCAAAATGAAACCTAAGAAGAAAGAAAGTCGCTTAGCTGCTAACATCGGCAAAACGGTATCCCTTTTACTTTTTCTCCCACCGCTAATACACAAGCGAGGCGAGCACGTCAGCAAAATGAAACCTCCTAAGAGAGAGATACCCAGAGTAGTTCCTTTCAATTACCTGACATTTCCACATTTCAGTTTTTTCTGACAATTTCAATAGTTTCCAGAATCCTGGGCTTTTTAAAACATGGACTTACACAGCTAGTAGTTAATAAAGATGGTCAAAAAGTACAAACATTGCACGTACAGTATAGTACCACCTTGAACAAACAATTTAAAACCATGCAAGTGCAAAATTCAGATGCTACCACAAAGGCTGCTTCTTGGCCTTGACAGAATAATATGGAGTTACTGTGTCTGTTGAAATTTATTTGCCTCTAACATCCCCTAAAATATTCACATGGTAGGAGCAAAATAACTAAAAAAAATCATGATGAAGTCCAACCAAGAGGATTACTAAGGTGAGATAGTTCTACTCAGTAATCATGGTACCATTGAGTGGCAATGTGTTGCATGTTGATTAACACATGCAAATACTGTATGAATTTCACTCTACTCTATACACGGACAATGATAATCCATTAAACCTATAAGCTAGTCCCAAGTGGCCTACAAGTAGCTGCTTTGAGGGACAGATGTCAAATGTGGTGAATACTATCCAATTATAAAACCAGCGCTTGAAGATAATGAGCTCAATCCTTCATTGTAAATAATTTAACGCAAGTATTCCCTAGTGTTAATGGTCACCTTCATGAATGTTGTAAGCAAAATAAAAAATGGCACCCCTGAGAAGATACCACACTATTTATAATTATTGCTGCAAAGAAACTCAGAAGAAACATTATACAGTACAAGATGTAGAAGGTCCTTCTGAAAGACAAGTCTCACAAGTATGCCTCCTTGGAACAGAATTAGATCAAAACATAAATCCAAGCCACGTTCATTAGGGAAAGATATATTGAGCAGAGCACACAATGGTATTAGTGAAGGATTTGTGGTCCTGACTTATGGCACCGGCTCTAGGCATGGACAAACAGACATTTTACAGTTTCTTTATAAGATGAACTACTTTATTCAATATATATATAAATCTTCCCCTTTCCAAATAGGTAATTCATGGTAAAAGTGTCTGGCAGCCAGCTGATGCCAACAGAGTAATCATCGAAAGCATTAGAATTGTATACATTCCACATGGCATGCAACCCAAATGCCCATCTGCAAAGCACAGCTGCATATTAAGTGATCATTATTTCCATATCAAGCCAAGTTGATGGATATACATTTTATCATGAATGATACTTCCAGCTAACACAAATCTGTTAAGTGGAGTACAAATGCATGTTGATATTGGCAGGATTTCAAGGCTGATGAACTAAAACATCGTTCATAAAAGAGCTATCTTTATGTGTTACATACCATACTTATGAGCTAGTGCAGAGAGAAAGATGTTTGTGTCTCATTCTTTTATGTAGATAAACACAATGTAAATTTCAACTTAGTGTTAATATTGGTTTTACTACTCAGTGTGCATATACATTTTTTTAATTCGCTGTCTACTAAAGAGTTTGTACCCTTCGCACTGCATTCACACTCATCGTTTTCTTTATACTTTTCATTTGAGTGCATATTTTTACCGGTATGAAGTACTGCTTAGAAAATCCTGAAACGTACCAAAATTCATAATTTATTCAACCCCTCAACTGGCCTGACTATATTGCCTTCCAGATTGGTTTCAGACTTTGCTCTTGGTAAAACCACACTATTACTGTTACATTGGCGTCCGCTTGGCCTGGTCCAGCCACTTGGGTCCTCAGTTATGAGGATCCTGCTAGCCGGATCACCCTCAGGGAATCGCACCACATGGCCATAGTGCCGTAACTGACACTCCCTCACAATGCAGGTAATGTGCCTCATTAGACACAAAGTCAAACCAGCGGTACCCAAGGATGTTCCAGAGAGACACAGTACCAAAGGAGTCCAGTCTTCGTCTCAGGTCACTGGATAGCGTCCATGTCTCGCAACCATATAATAAGACAGGAAGCACCAGGACTTTAAAGACTTGGACCTTCGTCCATTTGCATCAAAATTGGGAGTTCCACACACTTCTCTCCAGTGACCCCATGACTCTCCAAATTCATCTACTGACTTCATAGGAAGAGACACCAGAGACATGAATGTCACTGCCAAGGTAAGTAAACCTCTCGACAAGGTCGGCAATCTCTTCTCAAACAGACACACACAGATGGCTATGCCCAAGAGGTCATTAAAGGCCTGGATCTTTGTTTTTATCCAGGACACTCGCAAGCCCAGACACTCAGACTCCTCGCTCAGTCTCTTGACAGCCCCAATAAGAGTGTTCACTGACTCTACGAAGATCACAGCATTGTCAGCAAAGTCAAGATCCATGAATCTTTCTTCACCTACTAAAGCACCACAGCCACTGGACCCCACAACCTTGCCCAACACCCAGTCCATGCAAGTATTGAACAGAGTAGAAGCAAGAACACACCCCTGACAAACCCTAGAATCAACTGGGAAAAACACAGAGGTCCTGCCTCCACTCTGCACAGCACTCACACTACCAGTGCACAGCACAGCCATGATATCCAGCAAACTTGAGGGGATCCTGCAAAGTTTCAGGATGTTCCGTAGGGCAGCTCGATCAACTGAGTCAGACGCTTTACGAAAATCGACAAAGGCTGCAAAGAAACTCTGCGAATATTCACTTTTGCGCTCCATGAGAACCCTCAGTGCCGGGATGCAGTCGATGGTAGACTCCTTAGGCATAAAACCAGACTGCTCTGGTCGCTAGTAGGTGAGCAAGTGATCACGGATCCTATTGAGGATGACCCTAGCCAGGACCATACCCGGCACTGAGAGCAGTGTTATCCCCCTGTAGTTGCCGCAAACCAGGCGATCACCCTTCCCTTTCCAGATAGGGACTACAAGTCCCATTTTCTAGTCAGTTGGGATGAAATGGAAGCAAAGATTGTATGTCTAAATTTGTAATTAAATTGGACAGTCAGGGGCTGTTGGGGAACAATGATTAATGGCTGTCCTTCTCTTGTATCTTTTGTACTGAATGCATATGGAGGATGATTTGTGCCAAAATGACATGCAATCTAATATGTTAACTACGTTGAAATGCAATACATATGCAAGGGAGACATTTCATATTGGGATGGTTTAATCATGTCATATTTAAAAACATATGAACCAAACTATTAATTGCTTTTAACTATGGCATTCAATTTTATTGTCAGTTTAAAAATGCAATACAATCATGTATTTCATTTTAATTGATGTTCATAGATGTCATAACTAAAAGCAAAGCAGAAGTATTACAATTTGTTTGGTGGCAGCTACTTGTGTATTGCATTTTGATTCAAGATTGCACTTTAATTGTGCCAAAACTAAAAGTAATCAAATGACCAATCAGCATCAAAAGTTGGGTCAAGGGACGTCAACAATTAGGGAACGATGCAATCCACTTTTAAACGTTTCTGTATTCTGGAAACGAGCATACGTTTAGTGAATATGGACTACAGAATGGTTAATTGAAATGGCAAAAAGTACATTTTAGGTCTTGCAGAAAATGTTTATTCTTATGATAAGTTGTCTAAAGTTGTTTTCTTTTTAAACATGTTGAACTAAGTAGTGCAATTAAATTTTTAGGTGTGGGTAGTTAGCAATTTTTAGCTTAATACTGAATATAGTAAACATTTATTACCATCACTGAGCCTGGTTTCTTCATAGCTTTTTCTACCCTCTGTGATATTGTATAGTTTCCCATTCTTTCAACACGCAAGAGAATTAAATCGTCATTTAGGTCACCAGCATCCACCCATTCAATGAGATGGCGAATCCCCTGCCTTATCAAATCCCTGTTCACCTTCTCCCAAAGTACAGGTTGATTCTAATGAGCAGGGTCCCAAGTTATGATGTATTACTGTCTTAATAATGAAGCAATCTAAATGAAATAAAGATCACAGTATTCCTGGATAAATGTATGAGGGAATGAGCCTCGTATACTGGAACAATGACAGCAAAACATTGGACAGAAAATTGCTGCCATCATCCCTACAATGCTTGCAGACACCTTTGCCAATATGGAGCACCGTGTTGATCTGTGTTTGCAAGAAGAAGGCGAATGTGATTGGATTGTTTACAGATCTATCAAGTAACACCCTGCATTTATTTATTTTGTTTCTATCACTTCATTATTACGTGAGTAACACATCATAATTCGGGGCTCCGCCCATTAGAATCTCCCTGTACAATACACTCGTGATTGGAAGGTCTCTTGCCTCAGCTGTTAATGCCCCTTGCCCCAACGTTTGATGCTGATTGGTCATTTGATTACTTTTAGTTTTGACACAATTAAAGTGTCGTCTGGAATCGAAATGCAATACACCAGCGGTTCTCAAACTGTGGGGCTGAAGTTGTACAAGGGAGGCATTGAATAAATGAACAAGACATCAAAATTAATTTTTTACATTTGTATTTCAAATTTAAATTTGCAAGTATATAATCACAACGAATGCATTATAAATAAAATTAAAATAAAACTTTTCTAAAGCATAGATCTAATGACTAATATGTGCCTGCTTTAAAGTACACAGCCTGTGTAGGTTTGGTTTGATATTCGAGACACACACTCTGAGCTCCTTTTCTATTTGAAGTTTGTTTCTATGATGAGTGGCGCCGCTGCTGCTGCTTTTATAGTCGCGTATTTTCAGTCTAGAAAGTTCGAGATGTATCGGTATCTGTCGCGAACATCCGGGTAACAGTAGATCAGGTGATAATGTGGCGCAACCGCATCACATTGGCAGCGTAGCCAATATTGCCAAATTGAGTTAAATAATTTACTGCATACTGTATTGGGTTATTTTCATGATACAACTAACAGCGGTATATTTGTCGGACGAAAATACGTTCGTCTCACGCAGATTGATTTCATCTGTGTCCTCGTTTACGAGATTTTTAAAAATTAAAACATATTTAATCGTTTCTTTACATAAAAAATAATTAAATATGAATAAATAATATATTCTTTGTTTTTGGGAATAGAATTACTACCAAAACCCACACAAGGCATTTTAACAGTTATTAAAGCACTTAAAAAAATAAATTGCAAATATTTCATCGAAGTTAGCCGGACACATGCAAGACTTATGGAAGTAAAAATGGTACGATACCACGACACCGCACAAGTATCATACCTTTGTTAGTTGTATCATGGAATCATGGATTATTCTCATCTATCTTATATTATGCAGGGGGCGCAGAATTATTCCAGGTAGAAAAGGTGGACGCGAAAGGGGGGGCGCAAAATACGAAAGTTTGAGAACCGCTGCAATACACAATGAGCTGCCACTAAGCAAATTGTAATACGACAGCTTTGATTTCAAGTATGACAAGCAATCTGTGAACATGAATTAAAATCCAATGCATGTTTGTAATGCATTTTAAATTGACAATAAAATTGTGTGCCATAGTGAAAGGCAATCGATCGCTTGGTTGTTATGTTTTTATTCACGACGCAGTAAAATCAAAAGTCCCACTTGCGTACGTATAGCATTTCAACACTGTTAGC
>JANRMT010062834.1:34090085-34108458 GCA_026402145.1 Polypterus bichir lapradei | reverse complement strand
GATAGATAGATAGATAGATAGATAGATAGATAGATAGATAGATAGATGGGGTCTGTTGCAGTTTTACAAGGAAGCTGGGCCGTATTCCCCATTTAAGACATGTTAAGGAACTATGTTAACTGTTTTGTTATGTAGACTCCAAGGAACTTCATTCCGCTAATTTTCCATAAATATGCAGCAGGAGATACATGGTCTGTTTTCTTAGTTCTTCTGAGGTCTATGATGATCTCCTTTGTTTTTGTGGTGGTTAGGACCAGTTTGTTGCCCTTATACCACTCAGCCAGGTGTTCCAACTCGTTCCTGTAGGTCACTTCCTCTCGGACTGATATTAGTCCAAATAATGATGTGTTATCAGTGAATGTATTTATGGTTTTGGAAAGGTGAATGGGAGTGCACTCATAGGTAAAGAGATTGAAAAGAATTGGGTCCACACGTAGCTCTGCTGGTTTTCTGTGTTCAGTATGAGAGCAGAAGAAATAGTGTTGCCAGTTTTGATGCACTGTAATGTATCAATGAGGAAACCCATCACCCAGGAACAGAGAGGGGTGTCCAGACCTAGGTTGTCGAATTTTTTTGACACATTTTTGGTAGATTATGGTATTAAATGAGGAGCTAAAGTCCACAAATAGTATCCTAACTTAGGTATTTGGCTGTTCTATGTGTGCCAAAAGTGCAGAGAGTGCAATTGAGACTTTGTCTTCTGCCAAGTGATGCAAAGGTTATTGATTAAATTTACTAAACACTGATGGTGCAGACCCTTTTCAGTTCCCAGCTGACATGTCTTCTATTATAAAGAAATATTGATTACATAATTTATAGTACTGGTTTAATAACCCCATCCCTTCATTCACTGTAATCCCACACCAATTCTTCTGCCACAATGCTGAGTTGTTCTTGTCTCTCTAGACCAGTGGTCTCAAACTCTGGTCCTGGAGAGCTGCAGTGGCTGCAGGTTTTCATCTGAACCCTTTTCTTAACTAGTGACCTGTTTTTGATCCTATTGAATTTCTTTTGAATTCATTTGAATTGACTTGCTCTTGAAGACTCAGACCCCTTAATTGTTTGCTTTTCCTTAATTAGCTGCCAAACAATAATGAGATACAACATGAGCCAAAACAACTGGTGTCTATCATACAATATCTGAAAATAAAGAAAGATGAAGGTCTCAGGAATGTCGATCTGCTCAGGTCCCCAAAACATTTGAACAGTGCTGTTAGAAAAGAGAAAAGCGACAATTTCGGAAATGTCTGCTATTGCACAATGAGAGCAACAACAAGCCATGGAATTAAAGAACGGGTTTAATAGATAATAAGAATCAGCACCTGTTTAAGCAATCGGTGGGAGTGAAATTGGTTGGAGTTTGAAGCCCTGACTTAGATGGTCTCTTGTTGGCTCGCTCACTTCACATTTCATTTTTTATTTGGGTGCTATTTAATGAAAGGAATGAAGCAATTCAGAGGAACTAATCTTAATAAACAAGTTGATTAAAATGAAAGGAAAAGGAGTTAACTAGCAGCGAAAACTGGTGAAAAAGGATTAGAATGAAAGCCTGCAGCCACGGAAGCCCTCCAGGACAGGAGTTTGAGACCACTGGTCTAGACTAAACTAAATAAAAGACATATGAATATGAAAATGCTTTAAAGAGAGAAGAAAGAGTTAATGTGGGACATAACTCACACAATATAAATACAAGCAACCATGAAACATCAAGAAATGCAGAAAAATTGTAATTAAAGCTGCCAGACACAGATCAACTGCAATCACTCGATACTGTAGCAGTAATAAATAGCAGAAGAAGTCATTAATCTTGCTTGATCAGACAAAAGTAAATGAATTAAATTTAAAATCATAATGAGCTTCTCTTCAAAGCTTTTGCTTGTCAAAATCCCCTTCCCTAGGGTATGGTTTAACAACTTTTAAACAGTAAATCTTAGTTTATTAAGAAAGTGAGAATTCTCAGTAGAGTGAGGTCACTTTGGATGTTTTGCAGATCAAGTCCTCATTTTACTGTCACGTTCTAATGGTTCTGACAGTTGGCAGCATTTTTTCCAAGATGAATACCAGACACCTTCAGGTAAGCAGCTAGACCACCCGTGACTGTCTCAATCAGGGCTCGGGATTAGTGAAAGGGATAAATTACCAGCTGAAGCAACGTCACTCTTGAGCACTAAGGTTACGCCTCCCGTTTTCAGGGCCATGTTCTAAGTATGAGGACACAGTTCAGAAATGGCTGATCTCTGATGTTAGGATTAAATCAAATCAGGAGAAACAAGTCAAGACTAAAACTTAGTTACAAAGAGCAATGTTTTAGAGTACAAAGTTGAACTTTTTAAGCATACCTTGAAGAGGTTAAAGCACAAACCTAATGGATTATACATATCTTTCATAGATGACAATCGGCAATTTTTATCCATTACATGTTTTCCTAATGAATGTGTTTTTTTTACTAGAGTTGAAGCCATAACTCAGCAGCATTGCAAAAGCAAAGGCAGGAACAAACCCTAGACAGGGTGATCATCCAGCAGGGAACACTTGTTCACACAGGAGGGACTGAGACTTGTCATTTTGTAAATCCATGTCATTGGTGAATGAATGTGAAAAGTAAAGTCTGGGGTGAATAGCTTGTCTTTGAAAACTGATAAATCGTTGAGAACAAAATGATATAACAATGGTCATTGGAAGCCTAAATCGCCCACCCATTGAGAGCTGAATTCAATATTACACCAAAAATCAAAGTCAAAAATTGAATCACAACTATTGTGAATTTCATCACAACAACTCATAATTTGATTCAGTAGTGTGTATGGCCCCTATGTGTCTGTATGCACTCCCGACAATGTGTAGGCATGCTCCTGATGAGCTGGAGAATGGTGTCCTAGGGGGTCTCCCCCCGAGACCTGCCACTACTTGGCAGCATTGGATACACTGATATGTAATATCCCAGAGGTTCTCAATTGGATTCAGGTCTGGGGAACGTGCGGGCCAGTCAACAGCATCAATGCCTTCATCATCCAGGAACTGCCCACACTCTCAGGCCACGTGGCTGGACATTATCCTGCACCAGGAGGAACCCAGGGCCCACTGCACCAGCGTAAGGTCTGACAATGACTCTGAGGATTTCATCACAGTACCTAACAACAGTCAGGGTATTGTTGCCTAGCATGTGGAGGTCTTGCAACCCTCCAGGGATATGCCTCCCCAGACCATCACTGTCCCACTGCCAAACTGGTCATGCTGGATAATGTTGCAGATTACGTCTTGTTCACAATAGCATCTCCAGACTTTTTTACGTCTGTCACATGTGCTCAGTGTGAACCTGCACTCATCAGTGGTGGAGCTGCCAATTGAGTTATTCTCTGGCGAGTGCCAAATGTGCTACATGGTGATGAACTGTGAGCAAAGTTCCACTAGAGGACGTAGGGTCCTCATGCCACACTCATGGAGTCTGTTTTTGACAGTTTGGTCAGAAACATGGAGGTCATTTTGTAGGGCTCTAGAAGTATTCCTCCTGTTCCTCCTCGCCCAACGAAGATACCAGTCTTGCTGCTGGGTTGATGCCCCTCTAAGGTCCTATCCAGCTCTCCTTGTGTAACATGTAATGTCACTTCCCACATTAAAGAGGTATAAAAAAGAGCCTACTCTGCTCTTTCTTATGTAGTTCCTTTGTGTTCCAAGAGCACTCCAACCTGTCATTAAAGTGGACCCTCAAGTACTTGCAGGTGTAGACCACCTCTACATTCACTCCTTAAATAGTGACTAGATATAGAGGCTCTATAGTGCAGTGAAAGTTAATAGCCAGCTTCTTGGTTTTGTGGATGTTAAGATGTAGATGATCCTGTTTGTACCAAGAAACAAACTTCTCTACCTGACTCGTCTTCTCTGTCATATCCCCGTTATCAATACACTCATAAGTGCAGAATCAATACGAATTTCTGAAAGTGACATGACCAAGCACTTTGAGCTACATTATTTGTATGAAAATGTGCTATATAAATAAATGTTGTTGTTGTTGTTGTTGTTATAGTTATAATTTGAGGTGTATAGACTGAAGAGAAAAGGAGACAGGACTGTTCTTGTAGTGCTCCAGTGTTGCTCACATCCGTATCAGAAATAAGATCCTTGAGTCTCACAAACTGTGGTCTGCCTGATAGATAGTCCATTATCCAGGACACCGTAGACTCATCCACTTGCATATCTCTGAGGTTACCCTTTAACAGGGATGGCTGGATGGTATTAACAGCAATGGAGAAATCAAAAAACATAATCCTTACAGTGCTGCCCTCTTTGTCCAGGTGAGAAGGATAACTGCATCTTTCAGTCCAATCTTTGTCAATAAGTAAACTGTAATGGGTCCAGGTGGTCCACCACAAGAGGACTGTTATAATCCAGGACCAGCATCTCAAAGGTCTTCAGGATGTGGGATGTAAGGATCACTGGGCTCTAGTCATTAGGCGAAAAGGCGCCTGCCTTCTTTGGAACAGGAACAATGCAGGATGTTTTCCACAGAAGCGGCACTTTCTGGAGCCTTAGGGTCAGGCTGAATAGGTGACCATTCCTTGGCTAACCTGATTCCAAAAGAGTACAGAGCTCCAAGAGACGTGAACAGAAAAGCCTTGGAAGAATGGCAGCACTAGATGAGCAACGACTGCGATTGCTTTTCATTGTTTGGACTTTTTATTTATATATGCTTTGCCTGTTGTTTTCTTATTATTATGCTACATATGTACGTATATATCTCCATATATATAGAATCCAATATCTGTCTGTCTGTCTGCTTAACGGATTTAGATCAGGTTTATTTCTATAATTTGCTTTGTGACTTCTCTCATCAAGCTAAGTATTTTAGTTCTCTTGCAGGAGCGATTTATTCGCGGTAATCCGAAACAGAAGTTGCAGGCCGAAGAGACGGGGAAGTATGATGTCAGGAGTGGGGAGCTGGGCAGGTCCCTCCTCATTTACGTGCCAGCCTCCGTTTGAATCGGTCTACCACTGGCCATGTTTTGGAACAGACCTTGCCTCTGCTTAGCTAGCGATAGCTGTTTGTTTATTGATTTTTAAAACATTTTTAAAAAGAGGCGGTGAAAGAATAGAGAAGAAGAAAGAAAGGAAAAGAAAAGGACTGCGCTGTATTGTGGCTGTTAGTGTACTGTGCTGTATGAAGAAAAAGCAAATTAAACGTGTGTGTATTTGGGACTTGTGAGTCTGCGTGTCTGTTTGTGGCCAGGCATCTTACACAATTTATATTTATATATATATATATATATATATATATATATATATATATATATATATTGTCACACACGTGCGCATGGGAGGCAGCTAAATGGCTTGAGTAAGGACAGTTCCAAGACATACGGGGATGTGGCAGAGTGGACTGACTCTTTTTCTCCCTTACCTGCAGACCATTCATGGGAGATTCCACCTGGTCCTCTTGACGTCACTTCCGGAACCGAGCCAATGGAAGGAGACCTTGCCGGCTCCGGCCCCTGTGATGTCACGTCCGGGCTCGCACCAATGACAGGAGACCTCCATGAGCCTGACCCCTTTGATTTCACTTCCTGTCTTCCCCTTTAAAAGCCTCCACCTTTTCCCTATCCCCTCAGTTCTGTATTGGACTCGGTTTTGAGCACAGCAGTGCTATCATTTAAAAGACGATTCGCAGCCAGGATACCAAATTATACGGGTGGCTGCCCCAAACCTTGCTATGACTCATTGTGAGTTTTGTGACAATATATACCAGTGAATACACTTGACTTGATCATTCCTAGTTTTCATGCTCTTTTTCTGTACATTTACCATTCGTTTGCTCAGAGGATGATGCGCTTGTTGCTTCCTGAGCAGCCTCTCTTTTCCTATTATGTTTCCCCAAACTAGTACCCATGAGACAATCCCCAGGCTCACGATATTTATCATATACCAGGGGACTTCACTCGAGCAAGGGGGTGTTCCGCGCCAGCCACTTTGTGTCTCTGCTGCTCGCGTTGTGAAGAGGGGGGCTGAACGCACCCCAAGGAGACACGTTCGCTCCTCTGAAACCCCCTCTTAAACTGTGATACAATGGGAAACAAATAGTTTTTTTTCTTTACCTCCTCTGCTGCTGCTGCTGCTGCTTGTGCTGTGCTGCGTGATCTGTTTGTCGTGCAGCGCTTCGAACATTTAAAAGTCTGTACAGCAGCTGTCCTCCTTCTCTTGCGGGATGTCTCCGAGAAAATCATGTCTCTACCCAAGATTTTTTTTATATAATAGAGAGATGTAAAAGTAAGTTTTCGCCATGCAACAAGATCCTAACAAGGGCCTTACTTGGTTTACAAAGCACCAATAAAGTGGTAATTGATCTCTCTCCGCAATAAGTCTAATCAATTCATAGTACATTCTGCTCTTGAGAATATTTGCTTCAAAAGAGAACTTGGAAAAAAGTGCCAGCTCCTTACATACATAGATTAAAATCCAAGAACACTGAGGCTACCCTTGAGTATTTCATTTCTGTCACATAAAGGCTTAAAATTCATTTTCTGTGGCCTCTAGGACACAATACATTAATGCTCTTAAAATATTCATTGGCCATACAGTTTCTAAACTTACTTTTCCACACACGTTTAAGGTGAGTCAGAGTCTGTGCTGAAAACAACAGGCTTAAGTAAAGGGCGGCTTGTGGACAGGATGCCAGTCACGTTGGGTGAGATCAGCATCAGCAGGTCTGTGGGCTGGAAAAGGAACGAGCGACTTCAGTGGAAATGCAACTGGGGAGAACACTTGAACTCCACAATGACCAGGGCTTCAAGAACTACGATACAATGACACCTGCTATTGCTTCACTCTGTCACACATATAATTAATTTGTTTATTTTTATTTTACAGCTCTTTAAATTCTTTCTCGTTCATTTACATTCAGTTGCTTGGGCCACATAGTTTTATGTGAATTAAATGAATGCTAGTAAGTAACATATAAAGTGTAATTAAAAAATGCTCAAACCTACTCAATCCAATTCAGGGTTACAAGGGGGCTGAGCTTATCCTGGCAGCCTTGGGCAACGCTAGGGGCCAACCCTGTACTGGGTGCCACTCCATTCTAGGAGACATGAAATGGGGTCAATTTACAGTTGCCAGGTCACCTCATATGTATTTTATGGGAAGTGAAAGGAAAACCAACAGAGACACAGGGAGAACATCCAGACAACACATGGGCAACGACCAGACCCCCATACCTCTGAATCTATGAGGAGTGAGCACCACCTGCTCTTCCACCATGATACCCATCTGTAGTGATATGAATCAAATAAAAATGCCTCTTAATGATACCGTGCATTTGTTTTAGTATCTACAGAATAATCAGACTTTTAAAATTGGTGTCGGAAATCTACTACAATGGTTATCTGATGAGTACATCATTCACAAATTGTTTTAGTTAATAAATGTATGTTGCATCTTGTTATCAATTTGTTGTCGTTCATCATAAAACTATAAATGTGAAATTCCAATGGTAGCTCACGTTTCATTTTCCATTCAAAAAAATGAATTCTGTGAAAGGCTGCTAATCTTTTGCTGCTTTTAAAGGAGTGCTTATTTACAAAGTATTTACTCTATTATGTAGGCTGTCATCACTGGTGATGGAATTAAGTAAATTGTCTGATTTCAGCGTACTGTGCAAAAGCTGACACTTAGAAGTCTCTGCCTGGTTTTGATGAATTGTTGAGAAGCTGAAGTGGTTCAAGAAAGAATTGAGGAGGAATGCAGAACATGATGGTACCTGTCTCTGTCTACTATTTATAAACTAAATACATATATAAATGTGTGTGTGTGTGTGTGTGTGTTGGTGATTATGGAGGTGCAGTATTTACCCCTGCAGCCTCATGGCTCCAGACTGTTGGGTTTTAATCTTGATCGCTCTCTGTGTGGAGTCCTCCTTGTATTTATGTGGACAGCCCCATAGATAAATTGTACGTAAGTGTGTGTGTGTGTGAGTGTGTGATGAGGTGGACTGGCATCCCTTCCTGCATTGAATCCCTCCTTGCACTCTGTGCTTGGATTGGTACCTGCTGCTGTGATCCTAAACTGGATAAGTTGGGTGTCTTCATTTAATTCAGACATTTGGTATTCCTGAACCCACCAGCAGCACTATCTGCAAGGCAGTAAACAGCCTTGGACAGGGTTTCCTGGTCATTGTAGGCTCCATTCACGCACACATGCAAACTTGCAGTTACAAAAAGTCAATATATGTTGTGACTGCTAGGGGGCGTTACAGAACCCCAAACCCCAGACATAGGTCAAACAAAAATCCCTAAAAGTAGGGATTGCAATCTCTGGCAGCTCCCCATAGTGGCACCATGGAACTCAACAGGGCTGCTCCACAGGACTACACTTCCCAGAATGCCCTATGACTGTCCAAATAGGTACATTGCCATCTAGCATATTGAGGAGAAAGTACTCTTGATATATCGTCTCCCCTGGACTCTTTATTATTTAGGCCTCCTGGTCCTTGCCTTATCCCTGCCAGGACGCCAGCATATCCACATTGGCATCTCCCGTTTAAAGGAATTCTCCACCAATAGACAATATTTTGCTTAAATGTTACATAGCCCATGTGCTTTATATTGATGGCCGAGAAAAAAACTTTCAGGTAAGAAAGTTTAGGATTCCATTGTCACAGTAGGGAGCCAATGCAGTACAACAGCAATCAATCTCAAAACATCCATGAAACGTCCGTGAAAGAAACCTCACAATACTCATGTCACATAATTCACATGCAAAGTCACCCAGTTGCTTACTCACAATGTCCAAACCATGTATTTTAACAAAAATATTTTTAAGTAAACCACTTCTGGAAAGTACTCTCATGAGTGACCTCAAGACCCTCCTACCGCTCTCTTTCATAGATAAAGAGTATAACACAGTAAAAGCCAATTCATTGGCTAACATTGTGCTTTACATGATATTAACATTGTACGGTGAGTACTGTGAGACATTTGATGACTTTTACTTGGACAGAAAAAGGAGCAGAAGACTCAGATGTAAAACTGCGTATGACGATAAAAACATCAGAATGTGTAGTTTGAGAAGCAAACACCTTCCTTAAACTGTACATGCCAAATACCATCTGCACCAATGAAAAAGATAACTCGGTGGGGGGGGGCTGCCCTTAGAAGTACAATTTCAAATAAAAGCATAATAAGAAACGATAAAAGAGGCAAAAGTTTGGAGTCACACAGAAATCCACCATCCAATTTATACATATTGTCACAAAAATCGAACAGAACTGTCTTGCTGGCATCAAAATGGCGGTTTTAAGGTGGAGTGAAGGAAGTGACGTCATCTCTGGGGCCAGAACCAGAAGTGATGTCATTGTTTCCGTGCCTGGAAGTGATGTCATCTCTGGGGGCCGGAACTGGCAGTGGAGTCATTGAGGCCAGAACCAGAAGTGACGTTATCTGGAATTTCCCATAACTGGTCTGCAGAGGAGTGAAAGAGTTAGTGCACTCCGCCACCCCCTGGTTTGGCATAGAAATACTCTCATTCAGTCCTTTTAGCTTAACAACTCGAGATTAACATCAAACTATGTAACATCAACATTCAATAGCAATTGTCTGAAAAGTGCACTTAATGCAGAAAACCTAACAATGAAATACAAAAAATTTCACAATTCTCTTACGAAACAGAGTAAGAAAAAATGAATTTACAGAGACATTGGGTCAAAGTGACTCAGTTCAGGCTCTTGAGGGTAAAAATTTGTCCACGATTTACATTTCATAATAGACCAGAATCCTGTAGAGGATTTTAAAAATTCTAAACATTCATGCCAGGCCTGCGGGCCGGCTTTTAGTTTTACCTTTACAGATAACCATTTAAATAGCCATCGATTTTTACTGTACAACTAACTTTCAAGGTGAAAAATTTACTATGTGGCACTTACCGAACAATAATAAAGTGGCAAGAATCCCCAAGATATTGTAAAAAATGCAGCTAAATTACTAAGTAAACTGTTTAACGTAAAATTGATAGCATTAACTTGAAATCTTCGGTTAACAATAAACAAAATGACGTTATAGTTACGTCACAGCGCAAAAAACAATAGTAACTGTATAATAAGTAACACTGTGTCTAGGCGTCTGAAAGTCAGACTCCAAATTTCATTCTAAGAATTATTTTGAGGTTAATATAGCAAAGGAAAACTGTTCAGCTTCCAGAAAATTCTCGTCTGTTTTCATCTGGGCCTATTTCAGGATTGGGCCTAATGCTGCAGCATCAATAGCACCCACCTTAATCTGGCCCTGTCCAGCAGGGGGTGGTAGCTCCCTGGTTGGAATAAGTTCTTTTGGAATTGCAGCATGTTACATAACCCAAAACCATATAGATATAATATTAAAAGGCAATACCCCTCCCTTAGTGATACGGTGGTAAGAAATCACATAGGAGAAATAACTTAGCTTTCTTTAATGACAGTTTATGTGGCATAACAGACGAGGAAACCATTCAAGATTCTTACCGAAGTGGGAGCTCGATCTATACAGTCTGCCATTTTCATCACTGCACTGGAAGGATTTTCTGGATCGGATGACGTTATCTCCCATCCGTCTGTCGGCTTCAAAGGTGTGCCGGTTAATGTTCCAAGGTTTTATACTCTTTCTCCATGTTCAGGCCCCCACTTAGGTAAATCATGCCATTCCAAACAAGGAGAAGAAGATCCAATGTCATGCTGACTCTAACACACAGAAATAGAGTGCGTTGCCCATTTCGCAGTTGTCCTTAACTTGTCTTGTCTTAAGTTGCTTGTAGCAGTTCTAAATGCTGGGCCCCTGTACTAAATCTGGCTTTGTGTTAGATGTACATGTGAGAAGAAAAGAAAAGCATATTTAAAATATTTGCACAGAGCACAGTGACATATTAAACTTATATTCTGATTACAGCATCATGATAAGGAATCCAACCATAGATTTAAGATGTCTCACTTAAAGGTTTTAAAGGTTGTATCTGTCCTGGTGTCTATATAAACAGAGGGAACTTCAGTTTCTGTATTACATCTTGCCTGAAGAAGGGGCCTGAGTTGCCTCGAAAGCTTGCATATTGTAATTTTTTTAGTTAGCCAATAAAAGGTATCATTTTATGTGACTTCTCACTACATTCAAAATGGCTAACACACTACAACATCCTTGTACCACAATGATCAGTAACTTATTCTTTGTATCTATGGCGGACGGCCGGCCCCCCCCTTTAATGGAAGGTCCAGGTTGAGAGAGCCTATCCAGAACATTACCTCCCCCGGAATGCTAGAGGGCAGCACCCCCTGGCATGCAACAGTGCCACGGGTTTGGAACATGGAAGCTCAATGCTGTTGGGGCACTTGGCCACCACCTGAGGGCACCAGGAGAGTTTCTGAGCCCTTAATTGCAGCACTTCCGGGTGTGCTGCCAGAACTGGGTCAACGAGCACCTGGAGCACTTCCAGGTGCCTTATAAAAGGTGCCAACAGCCACTACTCAGGGAGCCAGAGTCGGGAGGAGGTAGACGAAGCTTGCCCGGAGGAGTGGGGGAAAGAAAAAGAGAGAAAGAAGAAATTTGTATTGTGCTGTGGATTGTGCTGTACCAGTGGGAAAATGGGGGAAGGCATTTCCCAAGAGTGAAAAAGAATAAAATAAAAACGTGTTCCTTAAAGTTGTGTCCGATGTCTGACTGTGTCGGGTTAGGGTGGTGGTGTGTCCCCTGGTGGTCCACAGTCTGTATTTGTCAACGTGAAGACATACTTTCTAATATTTGTGCAAAAACGTACCCTTAAAAAACTGCCCTCCTTGCCCCCGTGTTCTAGTTAAACTGATTGTTAAAGCGTTAGTGCCGTTACATTCAGGGTTGGATGGCATGTATGAAGCTGCCATGATAGGTTTTGACGGGAATAAGGAGTCTGTAAATGGATGCATGGTTTAGTAAGTCTGCAGGTGAAGTATGATTTTTCATAAATTGCCTTTAACATTTAGCTTCACTCTGGCTCTGGAGACCTGATTTGGATTCCTGAGTTGATCCCAGTCTCTGAGTTTGCATGTTCTTTCATCACACGTTCTTTTCTTTCCAAGTCCCATGATTGTATATATGTAGCAATTCCAAAGTGACGTGCCAGTAAAAACAGATCATGGATTAATTTAGAGAAAGCTGTGCATGCACTATGCGGTATTTAGATACCATCTTGTCTCTTGAAACATTTTAATGTGTAGGGCTTAAATTTCCTCAATTTGTTTAGTTGAGGAAAGACGCAGTAGCTGAAGGGAGCCAGCATCCTTTTGAGGGAATTGAGACGAACGAAAGAAAGACATTTACCAAACCCGCTGCTATAACAGAGCCAGTAACTTTGTGAAAGACCATTCCCACGCATTACAAGGACTGTTCTCTCTTCTACAGTCTGGCAAGTGATATCGAAGTTTCCGCTCTGTTTCTGCAAGACTGAGTAACAGATTCATACCGCAGGCCATCACTTTTCTGAATGCACAAAAATGTCTAGTTCCTGTTTAACGAGTGTCATTACTAACTCACTTTATGTTTTATATACTTATCATATTACACTTTGGACTTTTTCAACAGCACCTGCACTTCATCTTGTGTTTACTATTACAACAGGCACACTTATGTCCTGCTATGTGCTTTAAAAACCTTATACTTCTTATCACTAACTTATCACTAACTCAATGTGGTTCAATGTTGTAAACTGCCTCTGTACAATATCTTACTTATAATGTAAAAGCACTTTATTCTGTAAAGTTTAAATCTCTTTCAGTCTATACTGTTACAGTGGGGGAAATAAGTATTGGATCCCCTGCTGAATTTGTAAGTGTGCTCACTTACAAAGAAATGAACAGCATCTGAATGTTCACTGGCAAACAAACTTCAAGTGGGCCTGTGCATGTGCCTTCTTGAGCAGGGGGACCTTGCTGGCGATACAAAATTTCAATCCATTACGGCGTAGTGCACGGGTGTCGAACTCCAGTCCTGGAGGGCCGCAGTGGCAGCAGGTTTTCCTTCTAACGTTCTTCTTCATTAGTGACCTGTTTTTGCTGCTAATTAACCTCTCTTGCTTTAGTTTTAATTAACTTGACTCAGGTCCCTTAGTCGTCTCTTTTTCGTTAATTAGTAGCCAAACAATAATGACAAGCCGCCACATGACCAGCTCACCTGTGCTCACCACACAATATCTGAAAATAAAGAAAGGCGAAGGTCTCAGTAAGGCTGATCTCTCAGGTGACCAAAACACTGTGACGGTGTTCTTGGAAAAAACAGAAAAATCAACAGTTTTGGAAATGTCTGCTGTGGAAGAATGAGAGCAGAAACAGGCCATGGAATTAAATAACAAGTTTAATTAACAGAAAGATTCATCTTCTCATTAAGAGACTGGTTGGAGTGAAATTGGTTGGAGTTTGAAATCCCAGTTTAACCGGTCATCTGTTGGCTTGTTTCACATCTCATTTCTGTTTGGCTGTCATTTAATTAAGAAATGAATACATTCAGAGGACTGAATCCTTAAAAACAAGGCTATTAAAACGAAGGGGAAAGAAGTTAATTACCAGTGAAAACTGGTCACTGATTAGGAAAAGGGTTAGAACCTGCGGCCACTGCGGCCCACCAGGCCTGGAGTTTGACACCCCTGGCGTAGTGTGTTACTAATGGTGGTGACTGTAGTCCCAAGTGCCTTCAGATCATTAACAAGCTCCTCCCATGTAGTTTTGGGCTGATCCCTCACCTTTCTCATGATCTTCCTCACCCCATGATGCAAGATCTTGCATGGCGCTCCAGACCGAGGGCGATTGATGGTCATTTTATGTTTCTTCCATTTCCAAAAAATTGCACCAACATTTGTCACCTTCACACCAAGCTTCTTGGTATCTGTATCAGAATTTGATCGATTGAACCATCGATTGATTGTAATCGCCAATCTGTGGGAGCCAGAATTCTGGCTGTATTGTAGGGGATCAAATACTTATTTCTCTCAATGATATTAATTTATAACTTTTATGTAATGTGTTTTTCCTGGATTTTTGGTTGATAATTGTCTCTCTCTATCCATTATAATGAAAATAACCTTAAAATTTAGAGACCGTTAATTTTTTTGTAAGTGAGCAAACTTACAAACTCAGCAGGGGATCCAAAACTTATTTCCCCCACTGTATATGGTTGTATTGTCTATTTATGTTTTGTTTCTGTCGCACCTTGTTGTACGTTGCTATATGTTTCATCATAGCTCATGGAGATGCATTGTCTCATCTCACTAAGCACGTGATCCATTGACCTTTAGTAGACTTAGTGGGTGAGTTGGTTGCAATATGACGTCACACACATGTGAGTAGGAGACAGCTAAAGGGCCTGAATTATGGTAATTCCACATCTGACCAGGGGGCGGCGGGGTGCACTAACTGACATTCTCAATCCCTTGCAGACCATTCTTGGAAAATCCCGTGGGGTTCCGATGCCTCTGATGACGCCACTTCTGGTTTTCTGATGTCTCTGATGATGTCACTTCTGGTTCCAGCGCTTCAGATGACATCACTTCCGGTCTTTCTGGTGCCTTCAATGATGTCACTTCTGGTGCTAGCATATGAAGACGCCATCTTTACTGTTAAAAATCAGTTCAGTTGTGGACGCCGATCTGTAAAGATCTGTGCTGAACCTTAACCTTTTGCAGCCAGGACATAATATACGGATGGCTGCCCCAAACCTTCTTGATGTTTTTGTGTGCTCTTTGTGACAATGAGAAGTCGTGAAATTGAAGCAGCAGAATGGTATTCTCTGGCTCTGACCTTCTGACAAAATGGAGACATAAAAGTATGAGAATAAATGTAAATTAAAGATTTTAAATGTTTTAATGAGCATCGCGCCTTGCATGCTTTGGATTCTCTCTATAAATGTTCCCCTAATCTATTCCTGTTGTGCACAGCTCACAATTTTCAAAACATTCGTCCAGAATGCATTAGAATTGTTTTGTCTCTGTTGGGCATCAGCTGCTTAAGTGTCAGTTTTAGGGTATGAGAATCACTCAACAAATCAGAAAGTGCTGGAGGCCATACACTGTTTCCTAGAAGACATTAATAACTATTAACTGATGTGACATAAATATGAGAAAGGGTGCGCACACGGATCACTTCACAGAGTGCGCTTGAAGTCCATAATTTGTTTTTTCTTTCTACCTGTCATGAAGCGTTCCGATACAAACATCGACGTGAGGGCATTTCAGAGACATGTGATTTTTCCTTTTTTTTAAAAACAAACCGGCTTTGGAGGGGAATTTGTAAAACTTGTCTGATGACAGATTTATCTCCCTTACCTGCAAGTGTAGTCTTTGGATCCATTAGCTGGACCGGTTTGCTATCACCAGGGCACTTTCTTCTTGTCCTCTGTCCTTCTCTCCATTAGTCACTATTGTGCCTTTCATTCTGATCTCTTACCATTCTTTTTTTCCAAATGACCAACTTTCAGTTCTTTACTGCTGTTTTCCTATAAACTTCCATGCCACTTTCATTATCCTATATGCCAGCCTTGACAAGAACTCTTTGAAACCTTTGCTCCCTGTGATCAGTTATTGGTGATCCTAGAGATACCCTACTAATGTTATTGGACAAAGTGTTGAAGTGTTGAATTGTGGGCGGTGTGGTGGTGTAGCAGTTAGTGCAGATGCCTCTCTCCTTTAGGGAGCTGCTTTCAGATACTGACTCCAGGCATTGCCTGCGTAGAAATTGCACATTTTTCCTTAACCCACTTTTTCCAGATGTCAAGTCGTGGTCAAAAAGTGAGAATGTTGACTCATTATTGGAGGAACAGGCAACAGTCCAAAATACAGGGTTTATGATTCTGCTCTCTGCTTTACTTGAATATACACATTTTTGTGATCACAGGATTATGAATATTTTAAAATCACTTCAGTTGTTCTAGTCCTGACTCATTGATACAAGAAAACTCCCACATATGATATACCATCTGACTCGTCTAGTTTAGTTATGCAAAACGTCAAGCTTTGTGGGCTTCACCCCTATTTTTTGGCCCAATAGGGCCGAAAAACCCTAATTTTAAGACTATTTGGACCATATTTTGTGCAGGAAATTACTCCCTTAATTAGATTAAACTAATAGTTGTCTTCAGCAAAAATAGTCAAAAGAACTTGAAGTTGTGTATGTCAGATTAACTGACCCCAGGGGTACTCCCCCTAATGGGATACAAGGAGAGAAAGTTGCCCCTTTTCACCAAATTTTGAAAAATTGGGGATGGGTAATATAGGCATGGGGAGTGTCACTTAATGATATTTTCAGGTTGCTTATCATGAATATGATCATCTTTTTGATATTTGATTCTTTACCAGCGATCCTAGCCTTCTAAGTAGCACGTCCAAAAGGTTAAAAATTTCAAACATAAGCATGTGGGCTATAGTTTTAGACTATAGCACGGTCACTGATTACAAATGTTTTGATTTTTGATACTTTACTTGGGATCTAAGTTTCTATGGACTTCTATTAGTGGATGAAAAATGACAACATTTGGTAACACTTTAGTTTAGGCACTGTAAAAATTGCATTTATTACTCTTTTACTCTTATCTAGCAAGACCATGCTTCTTTTGATACGAATGACACTTACAAAGCATCAGTAAAATGTTTATTCATCTGTGCAATGTGGCCTACTAAAATAATTTCACTTTGGAGTGGTCGGAAATGACTTCAGTGACACACATGTGTCTTGATATTGCATACTTTACTATAAGACCTGTGAATCCTTCATATTAACAAGTCAATATGCTGCACTGCACAGAAATGAATAACCGATCTGCTGATGTGTTTTAAGTGTTATGAAGACCAAAAGTAGCCTTTGTTAAGGTCTTTTTATATAACAGTCATAATATCAAGTGGACCTGATGAAAAGTAATGGAGAACTGGTTTTAAAAAACAAAGAATTTAACAAAATACAGCACTGAAATGGAGATATTTATACAAAATGGCGACAGGACGTGATGTGGCAGGAAATAACATCATCATGACGGAACCGGAAATGATGTCATCATGAAGGAGACAGGAGTGACATCATCAGGGTGAGTCCCGGAAGTGACGTCATCACAATGAGCCGGAAGTGCCTTCATCAGTGTGGGTTCGGAAAGTGATGTCATCTTCTGGAGTAGGAAGTGGAAATGAGGTTGAATGGCCATTTTGAGATCCCAGAAATTCTGGAGTTAAGTGAATGAGATTGTTCTTTTTCTTCTTTGGGTCTGGTGAAAGAGAGAGAGAGGTGTTAGTACCTGAAGTCAACCCTTCAGCTCGTGATAGATCACTCACCTTAGGGCTTGTTGACTGCCTCCTAAGTGCATGTGTATGACACAGTAAATGAGTAATAGACACATTTTTGCAGAACTTAAACTAGTTACCTATATTATGACTGAGAATATTTAGACTTTAAACATTTCAATTAAATCACACTTTTTAATATTTCAAATATATGATACAACAATTTTTGTTTGTTATATACATCTACCTCATGATGTAAATCATTACATTTTTATTAACATTAATAGTAATTAAATAATCTTCTTATATAATACGCTACTGTGGCTGTCCATTTGTCTGACCAGGATTTTAAATCACCTGTTGCTCGCAAACCATTTGAACTAGCGACCTGAAATTTGGAACACATATACTACGTGACGTATACTATCTGCACTCGAGGTGATGATCGACCTCCAAGGTTATTCTTCTTTTTATTTTTATTTGATTTTATTGTAGAATCACCTCTCAGCAGCAGCCAGACGTTCTCATTCCCTACCACCTTCGTCGTCACTTCCCCTACCTCTTCATATCTTACATCATTCTTGAGGCAGACTTAAGTGCCAGCTTAAGTGAAAAATGAAAGAAAAAGTAATTGCAACTCAAACACTGACTTAATCAGTTTTAACGTGAAAAGATGCCAATGAAAGAAGAGAACAAGTGGGCTGCTAGAGTGGAGAAAATAAGAGCTGCTAAGGAAGCAGCAAGCGCATCAACCTCTGAGTAAATGAATGCTAAACACACAGAGAAAGAGGATGAAAATTAGGAATCCTCATGTCAAGTGTATTCACTGCACATTATCATGCAGTCCACCATTACTGGTAATTAATAATTATTAATTTTTTTTCAACATACACTAATTTAGTCTTTTTTCTGTAAGTTCTCCCTCTTAATGCAGGTTTTAAATCACATAGAATTTTTTTCTTTGAAATATATTTTATGTTATTAAAACAATTTTGTAATGTTTCCCATGGGCATCACTATATTTGAGCTTTTGTTGTGTTACTGGGATAGCACACTAGTGCTGTGCAGCGTGTGATCTATACTAATAAACGGCAAAGCCCTCACTCACTCACTCACTGACTGACTGACTGACTGACTGACT
>JANRMT010062834.1:34058558-34085085 GCA_026402145.1 Polypterus bichir lapradei | reverse complement strand
CTTAAGTGTACCGAAATGGCCAAATATTTTACACCTTTGGACAACCGCCAATGCCTCTTAAACATCTTAGCTTCACAGGTGACGATTTCAGTAGTGGACACTTTGATGTTTAGAAATGTTTAAACTCTCAAAAGCTGGATGTGAAGTTATCAGTGAAACTGGTTGTATACTTACAACGCTTGACAGATGCCAAATGTCTCTTCAACACAAGTCCTACAAATACTGTCGTAACTGAAACAAACCATGAAACTCAAACCGATTATGACACCAGCAATCCAAGCTGTGAGATTTGAAACAAGATTACTGTTCACATGGCCAACTGTACGTTGCATGCTCAAGAGTAAGCTCAGCGCACAGCTACAGCTTGGTCATATTGCAACTGGAGGGCCGAACTGACAACGTGGCATACAAAGAGATCCTTAACAAATAATTATTGGTATATTTTCCCTCAGTTTTAAAAAGGTTTAATTTTCTTCTTAATAAAAATTTTAAGGCAGTACTTCACCGCTGCGAAGCGCGGGTATTTTGCTAGTATATATATATATGACAGCAACACTCATCACTCACAACAGTGACAAAACAATTACATTGACAATCATGTTACGTTATTTTCAAAATGTTTCCTTTTCTTTTTCATTGCTTCTTTAACACACTACTTCTCCGCTGCGAAGCGCGGGTATTTTGCTAGTGTCAACATAAAAGTTCAGCACTTATATTCCATCTGTTATGCATTGGTATTTACTTCTTAGTTTTTTTCTGTCTTTTCTGGGCCAATTTCATTTTGGGGGTTTCTGAGACCATATATTACACTTCTGACATGCATTTGTGACTGTTTATTTTGAGTTTTATGTATTTATTATTTTGAAGTGTTTTGGTTACCATTTGGTTTTTTCGAGATCATTGCCTTTTTGGGTCTGCAGTGATTAGGGCTGCTGCCCACATTGTTCGGGAGGTCTAATAATAATGCGACGGGTTAAAGGGTTCTCCAAGTGATCATTTCCTTATCCGAGCTGTGGATAACAAATCTATTTATCAAAGCGCTTGCTGCAATCACTTTGATATACTCTGGTGTTGACTTTTGCTTATGCTATATTTTGTCTCCTGGTTTTGACCCTTTTCTGTCTTGATGTCTGTCTTTCCTTTGCCTTTCAAATCCCCGTCAGTTCACTGACATTACATTTTCTCTATCCAAGATTGCAGATAATCTCTTAAACACTTTGTGTTTATTTCTTGATATTGTTCTCTCTGGTAAAAGACTCTTGACTATGTAGTTTTTGCCTCTGATTTTACGTAGAGTTTTGAGCTTAGTGAAAGATCGGTCTAAGTTTATGGTTAATGAGCCTTACACTCTACTCGTGAGCACTTTTCATTTCCTAGTCTGTCTCATTAAAGATACTGTATCCTTTCTGAGTCAGCAGAATAAGAGCAGACAAAATTCAACTCAAAAATCAAAGCTAGAAAAGTTGTAGCAAGAAAAGTAAACGCCAAACTAGTTGAATATTTAGAGTTAACCAAAAAGACTTAGCACTGCATGTTGATTTTAGTGTTTCAAGGGGTTAGTACGACACCATCTTATATAGGTGGGCTGTGATGACAGAATGCATATCACATGACTTGTCACAAAATACATATCACATGACCTGACCAGCAATAGCATTAATAATAGCAAACATGCATGAAAAACATGTGCAAAATAATGGCATCTAAGGAAAAGAATCCAAGAGGTTAAAATGGTGTAATGTTATTGATAAAAATAATTCATAATTAGTTACAGTGTAATAATACAAATCAACATGCAGGAATGAGTTCCAAGAAAACAAAACCAAAAATCAACGCAGGAAGAATCTATGGGGTAGTTGCATATTAGAGTCATTACCAGGAAATCGAATGAACTTGTGTTAAACTAATCCAAACACAGCGAATCAAACGTTGAATGAACAAAGCAGGAGACCTTATGTGACTAGCGATCATTTTTCTAACTATACTAGAACTGATCAAAAATTAATTATAGACATTTTTATTTCATATAAAAACATGGAAGTCAAGTGTCATGGTGTCAAATGTTGTACAACATCCTGTCACAAGATAGCAATCACAAAACAAAATGCTAGTAGCCTTCAAAGAAATTGCACATAATGTTGATGTTCATAAAAATAATTGGAAAGAAAATGGTTTTCCAGCTTTAGAACACTAGCTGTGGTACCCATCTATCTTCTTAAAAGACTTTCCTGTGAGTGCTGGACGACAATGAGCAATGCTGACGCATTTAAACAGGGCTGTGTAATGCCTGGGTACGGATGGATCTCAGCCGGTTTACTACGTTATGCCAGACACAAAAGGACACTGGACGTTTGTCATTTTAGATCTACAGAGATTAGAACATTACAAAAATTGTGACAGGAACAGACCGTTCAGCCTAATAAGTCTTGTCCATCCTATTCACCTGAATTGTCTCAAATACCAGCAAGAGAGTCGAGATTTGAAGGTCTCTAAAGTCCTGCTCACCATACTGTCTGGTAATTTATTCAATGTCTCTATGGTTCTTTGCTTGAAGAAAAACTTTCTAGCAATTCGTTTTACAACAACCTCTACAATACAACATTAATTATTAATAATCGCCTTCAATGCTGCTTCTTCTATGTCATTCCAGGTGCTCTCGTCTGATTTACTTTCTGATGTAACAGCTGAAAGATCGTGGATAAGTAGAAACACGGACTGTTAGATAAATTACATTCTTTGAAGGTACAGAAACATACAGCTTTCTGACTGTTGTCGGGCACACATGCTTAGGGACCCCCTTCAATGGATAAGGTAACAGTGGCAGAACTTAAGGTTATGCTGACACAGCTGTTGACTCTTTCTTCATTTTTGGTCCAATGACTGGAGGAAGAATAATGAGAGGAGCTCTGATGAAACTTCTGTTAACTGTTACGAATGGCTTCTTTTCTTTAATTTTTCTTCAGCTTTGAGTAGAGTTTTCGGGCAGCATATACATTGTTTCTAATTTTTCTACCCCAAAGAGTGCAAACTTACCATGCATAGATTTTCTAAAATTAATGTTTGAAAGTTGTATATTTTTTCACGTTGTTCCATGATGCTGTGTTGGTTTTGTTATGGTTGTTGCCTTCTTGAGGGAATAGCATTCCAGTTATTATGACAATGTTCCCATCATCCACCAGGAGTTCATGATTGCTGGTCTCATCCGTCTGATAGTGCTTAGACCACCAAATGAAATCCCTCTGCATCTGACAAATGGATTCAGAGTGTTTACGTGAAAATATTTTTTACTTAATCTCTTTTTGTTTCAACATATTTGATTAGCGTTTACTGCCGTGGGCTGGTGCCCTGCCTGGGGTCTGTTTCCTGCCTTGAGCCCTGTGTTGGCTGGGATTGGCTCCAGCAGACCCCCGTGACCCTGTAGTTAGGATATAGCAGGTTGGATAATGGATGGATGGATGGAAGGATTAGCCTTTAGGATTAGTGAAAGATTGGCTTGATTTTCTAGTTTTCAACCCTGGCTTGTATTTTTGACCTCATTTCATTCTGCCAGTCCTTTTCCACAAAATCTTCTGTTTCTTGTGGAGAATAAAACAGTTAACAGCAGGAACCGCTGCCCCTTCTGCATTGCTGGCTATTTAAACAGATGTCAGACTGGAAGTCAGCATTCAGTATTGAACCCATGACTACAGAGGACGGGGCTCCTTTCACAAAGACGTGCACCTCAATATTTTGCTATTTTTGATTTTCTTTCATCTTGAACAGGGTTACCAAGGTGGTCCCCATCTCTTCACCTTGATTCAATACTTTATTACACCATTTTATGTGCGCATTGATGGATGTTGTGCAGACATAAAAACCCATATGGTAACTTAAATCAGAATCAGAATAACTTTTATTTGCCAGTACTTAATGTGTAGATTTGGTAGATTTTGAACTGCTTATAATGGAACATAACATCACATAAAAGTAACATAAAAAGCTTTAGTTAAAAAGAAAAACTTCAAACACAGTGGCAGAAAAGTACCATTAGAAAGGAGATGTGCAAATGATAATGTACAAGTGAACGTGTGAGTGTGTAGTGTGTATGTATACATATAACTGTAGACAGGCACACCACCTTCATACAGTAGCTGACTGAACACATGAATATAAACAGAAAGACGGGCTAAGTTACTGGTCTTAGAGGGCTATGGCTCTAAGGAAAGAAACTACAGTATTGAGGTATCTGTTAGTTTTAGTTTTAATTGACCTGAAGCGTTTACCAGATGGGAGGTTTTGGAATAACTGATGACTGGGTGAGATGAGTCTGTGGTGATCCTTATGACATGATTAGTGACACAAGGTCTGCCACAGATGGAAGGCCACAGCCAAATATTTCCTCAGCAGATCTCACGACACGATATAATTTAGATATGGAGTGTGCTGCTGCTGAACAAAACCAAACAACAATGGAGAATGTGATTACACTTTCAATTATGGCTTATGAAATGCAACTAAGATACGTAACCCTGAAACGAAGCATCATAAGCAAGAGATTAGTCCTTTATGTGTATTATCAACTTTTCTCTTCATTTTTCTGTGAACTGGTTTGGCTTTGAATTTCACTAAACCTTTCAAAATGAAGACACTTGGACTATGAATATTTTTGCATACACATCATACTTATTGCTCAAACCTTTCCAGTAGCTGTAGAATTCTGGAAACCCTTAAGAAACACACCTATAAATGACATGTCATATGTTTATTGTAATTGGAGTACAATTATTTGCATAATTGAATTAAGGATTTATCAGTAACCTAATGGTGTTAAAAGCAGAACCTTGGCCATTAAGCTTTTTCGAAGTTTCAGAGAGAAGTCAAGCAAAACCCATCCAGTATCCAACCCGCTATATCCTAACGGCGGGTCACAGGGGTCTGCTGGAGCCAATCCCAGCCAACACAGGGCAGGAAACAAACCCCGGGCAGGGTGCCAGCACACACACACACCCACCCACTTAGGGACAATTTAGAATCGCCAATGCACCTAACCTGCATGTCTTTAGACTGTGGGAGGAAACCCACGCAGACACAGGGAGAACATGCAAACTCCACACAGGAAGGACCCAGAAGTGAACCCAGGTTTCCTTACTGCGAGGCAGCAGCGCTACCCACTGCGCCACCGTGCCACCCATTTCTGTAGCATTTATTCCTTAATTTGTAACCAAAACTGACAATTAGTGTGAGCAGAGCAGACATGGGGGCAAATGACACTGAATGTTAAAGCAGAGATGCTACTTCAGTGTTACATTCACTTGTGTGCCAATTCCTAATAAAAGGCTTAAGTAACTGGTCCTCACATTCAGTCCTGTGGACCACATTGATAGCAGGTGTTCAACCACTGCCTGCTTTTCACTGGATTCCTGCCTTTATTAAACAAACTGTTTATATCCAGTTTCTTACTTTTTTGTGTCAATACAGAAATAAATGGGTTTGTTATATTTTTGGGAAAGGTAGCAAAAATTTACCCACTGCGCCACCGTGCCACCATCAAGCAAAATGGCACCTTTTATTGGATAACTAAGAAGATTACAATATGAAGGCTTTCGAGGCAACTCAGGCCCCTTCTTCAGGCAAGATGTAAGCTTGCATATTGTAATCTTTTTAGTTAGCCAATAAAAGGTGCCATTTTGCTTGACTTCTCACTACATTCATAATGGCTAACACGGTACAACACCCGAGTACTAAAGTTTCAGGCTAACAGACACACAAACAGACTTTCAGTTCCACATGTTACAGATTTTAATTGATTTGGTATTTATGCCTTCATGTCGAGCCGATGCCTGGATTCAAAGTCTGATTAATATTCCAGCTGTTCCTTATTCCACGCCAGCACTTTTTGTGAAACTGATTTAGAATCTGCTTAGCACTCAGTAGCTGGTTAATTAATTTTCACTTCTGAGAGGCATCACAAAGCTGTTGATGACAGGAAGAACTCATGCTTGTCTTACGATTATGCAATGCATGTTCAGAATCCTTGATCCAGTATCTTTTTGGCAGTCACGCCAGGTTTTCATTTCATTTGATACAGACTTAAAAACAACTACTTTATCGGTGAATGCTTGTTTAAACAGTCCAGGATTGAGAACGTCTACTTGAGGCAGGATGCCTTTAATGAGGGGCAGCTTTATTGTGAAGACATCAATCTTAAAATGTCGACCAGTGTGAACATAACTTCCAGCACGCCGCAAAAATGACAACCTAATGCGTTTTACATGTAGTAAGCCAGCCATTTATTGTCTGACTTTGCCCCAGGATGTGCAATAAAAGACACGGCCGAGCCTGAATTCAGTGAACTGAAGAGACAAGATTGTCACATAATAACAAAAATGATAAAGAGCTGAAAGTGTATGTTTTTGACCCACATAGTTTCTCTATCTGCCACATGTGTTATTTTGGTTGCAAAAACATCTGTCTAATTTATTCCAAGAAGTGCCTATTCTCCGCAGCATAAATTACGAGACTGACGGACACTTCTACTTTTACCTTGTTTTCTTTATCCTTCCGCTTCTTTCAACTGTAATTCTGTCAAAACAGAACAGCATTGAGGTCTGCAATGTAGCAAAAAAATAAAACTTGAGTTAACCTGTCTATCATATAACTTCTTTTTATTAAAATTCCTCTTTGTCACATTTAATACTAGCGTAGGCATTTTGTGAATACACTTATCATTCGAGAAAATGACAAAACAACACACCCAGGTAAAGAGAAAGTAGATTAACAGTATGACATGTCAATACAGTACACGCAGGATCTGTGCTGTTAGAATGGACGAATCTATTAGTAAAAGTGTGAGTGTGGCAGATTTAAACACTGGATAGAGGAGTTAATTTATGTATAATCTGAACGAAATGGAACTTCGGGAACAGACCTGATGAAGGAGTTCCTGCAATGAACATCTTGAACGAATGAGCAAATTGTGAGAAAATCAGCGTCAGAGGATCTCAGTTGTCTGACTGGTTAGTACGAGGTGTTTAATGATGACAGACCTGGTTTGTTTCACATACAGTTTTTTAAAATTCACGCTAAAATTCATTTTGTAGTTGCAAAACTGCAGTGCATTGGAGGAATGTATTGTTACTGCCTTCAGTGCAACTTTAGAACTGCAGTAATTAACGTTATTAAAATGAAACAAAAATCCAAAAATGAAAGAAAAAAAAAAAGATACTATAAAAGGGTTGATCACAAGGGGGCACCAGTGAGCCCCAAACCCCAGCCACAATGGCACCAAGACAGTCCCTGGTTCAAAAGTAATTGATTTTTATGAACAATAGAGTTCCTTTAAAGGTTATAAAATAATATGATTCTTTCTTTCACTCCTTCACACACCCCCGTTGTGAGTGTTGTCCACCTCCTCCAACTCGGATTTCCCAACTGAGGTGAGATGGCTTCTTTTTTCTGGACCAGGAGAACTTCTGGTGCCATGGCAGTAAACAGTGAAATCACTTCTGGGTCATGTGGAAGCTCATCAAAACTGTTTTTTTATTATTATTATTATTAATTACATTCATATAGTGCTTTTTTTGCTGCTCAAAGCACTTTTCACAGACTGAGGGAAACCACTTCAACCACCACCAGTGTGTAGCACCCACCTGGATGATGTAGTGGCAGCCATTCCTTCGCCAGTATGCTCACAACACATTAGGTGTAAGGTGGTATAGGGGGTCAAAGAGATAGCCACTCAGAGGCGGGGGATGATTAAGGGGCTGGAATGAATGAAGCCATACAGTGCAATTTAGACTGAACATTTGGATACACCCTACTGTTTTCAAAACATGCCCAGAGATCCATCCATCCATTATCCAACCCGCCGAATCCGAACACAGGGTCACGGGGGTCTGCTGGAGCCAATCCCAGCCAACACAGGAACTAATCCCAGGCAGGGTGCCAACCTACCGCAGGACACACACAAACACACCAGAGCCAATTTAGAATTACCAATCCACCTAACCTGCATGTCTTTGGTCTGTGGGAGGAAACCGGAGCACCCAGAGGAAACCCACGCAGACACAGGGAGAACATGCAAACTCCATGCAGGGAGGACCCGGGAAGCGAACCTGGGTCTCTGCTGCGCCACCGTGCCGCCCCATGCCCAGAGATCTTTAATGAAAAAGCATTTGATAAGGTGCCACATGAGAGGTTGGGCATCAAATTAAAAGAAGTGGGAGTTCAGGGTGATGTTTTTAGATGGGTACAGAATTGGCTCAGATACAGGAAGCAGAGGGTGACGGTGTGAGGAACCTCATCAGAACTGACTGATGTTAAGAGTGGTGACCAGCAGGGGGCAGTGCTGGGGCTGCTGCTATTTTTAATATATACAGTGGGTACTGAAAGTATTCAGACCCCCTTCAATTTTTCACTCTTTGTTATATTGCAGCCATTTGCTAAAATCATTTAAATTAATTTTTTTTCCTCATTAATGTACACACAGCACCCCATATTGACAGACAAAAAAAGAATTTTTGAAATTGTTGCAGATTTATTAAAAAAGAAAAACTGAAATATCACATGGTCCTAAGTATTCAGACCCTTTGCTCAGTATTTAGTAGAAGCACCCTTTTGAGCTAATACAGCCATGAGTCTTCTTGGGAAAGATGCAACAAGTTTTTCACACCTGGATTTGGGGATCCTCTGCCATTCCTCCTTGCAGATCCTCTCCAGTTCTGTCAGATTGGATGGTAAACGTTGGTGGACAGCCATTTTTAAGTCTCTCCAGAGATGCTCAATTGTGTTTAAGTCAGGGCTCTGGCTGGGCCATTCAAGAACAGTCACAGAGTTGTTGTGAAGCCACTCCTTCGTTATTTTAGCTGTGTGCTTAGGGTCATTGTCTTGTTGGAAGGTAAACCTTCGGCCCAGTCTGAGGTCCTTAGCACTCTGGAGAAGGTTTTTGTCCAGGATATCCCTGTACTTGGCCGCATTCATCTTTCCATCGATTGCAACCAGTCGTCCTGTCCCTGCAGCTGAAAAACACCCCCACAGCATGATGCTGCCACCGCCATGCTTCACTGTGGGGACTGTATTGGACAAGTGATGAGCAGTGCCTGGTTGTCTCCACACACACCGCTTAGAATTAAGGCCAAAAAGTTCTATCTTGGTCTCATCAGACCAGAGAATCTTTAGGTGTCTTTTAGCAAACTCCATGCGGGCTGTCATGTGTCTTGCACTGAGGAGAGGCTTCCGACAGGCTACTCTGCCATAAAGCCCTGACTGGTGGAGGGCTGCAGTGATGGTTGACTTTCTACAACTTTCTCCCATCTCCTGACTGCATCTCTGGAGCTCAGCCAAAGTGATCTTTGGGTTCTTCTTTATCTCTCTCACCAAGGCTCTTCTCCCCTGGTAGCTCAGCTTGGCCGGACAGCCAGCTCTAGCAAGGGTTCTGGTCGTCCCAAACGTCTTCCATTTAAGGATTATGGAGGCCACTGTGCTCTTGGGAACCTTAAGTGCAGCAGAAATTTTTTTGTAACCTTAGCCAGATCTGTGCCTTGCCACAATTCTGTCTCTGAGCTCTTCAGGCAGTTCTTTTGACCTCATGATTCTCATTTGCTCTGACATGTATTGCGAGCTGTAAGGTCTTATATAGACAGGTGTGTGGCTTTCCTAATGAAGTCCAATCAGTACATCAAACACAGCTGGACTCAAATGAAGGTGATCTCAAGGATGAACATGTAAACTCCACACAAATATAAATATATGAGTGTCACAGCAAAGGGTCTGAATACTTAGGACCATGTGATATTTCAGTTTTTCTTTTTTAATAAATCTGCAACAATTTCAAAAATTCTTTTTTTTGTCTGTCAATATGGGGTGCTGTGTGTACATTAATGAGGAAAAAAATTAATTTAAATGATTTTAGCAAATGGCTGCAATATAACAAAGAGTGAAAAATTGAAGGGGGTCTGAATACTTTCCGTACCCACTGTATATATATAAATGATTTAGATAGGAGTATAAGTAACAAGCTCGTTAAGTTTGCAGATGACATCAAGATAGGTGGATTAGCAGATAATTTTGAATCCGTTATATCATTACAGAAGAACTTGGATAGCAGACGGGCTTGGGTAAATTTGTGGCAGATGAAATTTAATGTCAGTAAATGTAAAGTATTACACATAGGAAGTAAAAATGTTAGGTTTGAATACACAATGGGCGGTTGGAAAATCGAGAGTACACCTTATGAGAAGGATTTAGGAGTCATAGTGGACTCTAAGCTATCGACTTCCCGACATTGTTCAGAAGCCATTAAGAAGGCTAACAGAATGTTAGGTTTTACTGTATAGCACAATTTGTGGAGTACAAGTCCAAGGAGGTTCTGCTCAATCTTTATAATGCACTGGTGAGGCCTCATCTGCAGTCCTGTGTGCAGTTTTGGTCTCCAGGCTACAAAAAGAACATAGCAGTGCTAGAAAAGGTCCAGAGAAGAGCGACTAGGCAGATTCCAGGGCTACAGGAGTTGAATTATGAGGAAAGATTAAAAGAGTTGAGCCTTTTCAGTTTAAGCAAAAGAAGATTAAGAGGTGACATGATTGAAGTGTTTAAAATTATGAAGGGAATTAGTCCAGTGGATCGAGACTGTTATTTTAAAATGAGTTCATCAAGAACACGGGGACACAGTTGGAAACTTGTTAAGGGTAAATTTTGCACTAACATTAGAAAGTTTTTCTTTACACAAAGAATGATATACGCTATCAAGTAGTGTGGTAGACACGTCTTACTGATGTTAGGGACTTTCAAAACTCGACTTGATGTTTTTTTTGGAAGAAATAAGTGGATAGGACTGGCGAGCTTTGTTGGGCTGAATGGCCTGTTCTCATCCAGAGTGTTCTAATGTTCAGAGAGTCAGGACCTCGATTTTACATCTAATCTGAAGGACAGCGCCATTCTTACGGCACCCAAGTCCTTATCACTATACACTGTCCATTGTGATCCACACAGAGCACAGGATGAGCGTCCCCTGCAGGCCCCACTAACACCTCTTTCAGCAACAACTCAAGTTTTTCCTAGTCTCCCATCCAAGTACTGGTCAGGCCCGAACATGTTTGGCTTCAGGTGGATGACCTGTTCTCAAGCCAATATGTTTGTTATTACTGGCAAAGGTAAAGAGGGGCATGATGGGAAATGTACATTCTAATTGCTGGGTGAAAAAAGCAGCACTTGTTAACACACTAGTTGGTGGCTAAAGATGCATCTGGATAATGTGTAATGAAAAGCATGGCCTGTTAATTTGCCTTCATCATCTTACCTGCTATTATTTTGCATGAGTCCAGGTGAATCCAGTAAAGCAGCTGGTCTCCCTTATCAGTTTATTCGTCCATCTGGTATCTGCTGAGCTGGTGCTACTCCTCCAACTCAGGTACACCTAAAAAACAGACGGTTTAGATGTGAAGACAAAATGGAACAGAATGGTTTACTGGAGTGCTACTGTGTTGTTGACCATCATTGGGGGCTTGCAAAACTATTGTATGTCTGGACATCGTAGGAGATCTTACCTACATCTCCTTCCTAACCAGAGAAGCATGGGTTCCGAAAACAAAAGGAAGAGAGGGCAACATTTTTGAGAAAATGTACAAAAGGTGAGCGAAAGCAATGATATCAATGCTCTGCAGTAAAGAGATTCTGATTGCTGCTCAGCTTCATTTATAGTCGTCCAGTTTTTACATTTTATTGTTATGCAACATTGAATCACAGTGGATTGAATTGGGCCTTTATGACACTGATCTACCAAAAAAGACTCTTTCATATGAAAGCAAATACCTGCAAAGTGGTCTAAATAAATTACAAATTGTAAGGGACGGCTGGAATCCTTACTTGGCCAGGACACCCATGAAGTGGAAGAATAGGGGAAGGCAGCTTCTGTAAGGCAGTGCCTGCCCCGAATTGCTATGTGGCAGCCCCCCAGGGTTGCAGCGATGCTCCAGATCCCCACAGGGCATCATGGGACTGGGAGTTTGCCGACTCAGCCCTGTTGGGTTCCGTGAGTGCTGCGGGAACTTGGGAACCCTATTTCGTCGGGTTCCCACTTCACCCAGAAGTGCTCCCGGGCCAATTCTTTGCGACACCAGAAGTACTCCCAGGTGCTACATAGAAGAGCCCAGCTGCCTCACCTCCAAGAGCCAGAGTTGGGAGGAAGGAGGATGAAGCTTGCTGGGAGGAGTGAAAGGAAATGACCAGGACAGACAGAGGAAGAAGAAGAAGAAGACAATATTGTGCATTATTGCTGGTGCTTTGTACTGTGACTGCACTGTGAGAAACGCTTCCTGAGGAATAGTCTCTTGAAATAAATCCTTTTGTTAATGTTATACTTGTGTCCGAGTCTTGTTGTCGGGTGTTTGGGGAGCTGGAGCACCCCCCCTCCCATCCACAAAATATTAAACAAAAAAATAATTGATCACACAAGTATTCACTTCCTTCAAGTTAGTGTTTATTAGATGCACCTTTGGCAGCCAATCTCTCTCTATCAGCTTTTCACATCTGGACACCTCAGTTTATCCCTCATATCGTCATCATATGTAAATCCACGCTTTATAAAGTAGTGCAGGTTGTGCAATATTATAACTGTATTGCAAGTTTACAGTGAGGTAATTGTACTTATAAGTACAAAGCATTCTACAAGGAGCATTTGATGGACTGATTGAGTGTGTTTATAGTTCTGGGGATAAAACTGTTTCTGTACCGCAAGGAAAGGCTCTGAAGCGTTTGCCGTATGAGAGCAGTTCAAATAGACAGCATGGCTGAGGCAGCGTGTGTTTGATGCTGTATACTGATAATTCTCTGTCCAATCAGGTGCTGAAGAGCTGTGATTCCCTACCCAGATACAGTGATATAAATACTCAGAGTGGTGCAGTGAGAGTAATATGGAAAAAGATGATCCGCTGTGGCAACTCCTAACGGGAGCAGCTGAAAGAAGAAGAAGAAGGTGCAGTGAGAGTAACAACGCTAAAGCAGATATGGTTTTTGGAATAGTTTGACCATTCTGTGGACAGGTTAATTACAATCAGATACCTTAAACTAATAAACAATATGCAGTTAATTTCAGTGTATTTATAAAGCCACGTCAGGGATGTGGATCTAAAAGAGAAAGGGTAACCACACAGGAACAGTAGCACTGCTTTGAAGCTGGGTGCCACCAGTTTGCAAAACCGAGTGCAGAACTTGCGTATGAGCTAGCGTGAAAATATGCGTGGCTTTACGCCAAGTTTAGGTTTTATACATCGCAATTTGAGCGTGGAAACAGAAGTACGCAACATTTTTGTGTGTATGCACCGTTTATACACGAGGCCCCAGGTGTTTACTGTAGTAGGTCCTACTACAGAGCATAGGTACAGCAAATTGACGCCTTAGAGATCTCTGTAATATGTATTCATCACTGATAAAAGCATTTTATTTAAATTTTGTCATTTTATTATTTTACTGGAAATACCTACCTATTTTTTTGCACTCTTTGAAAACAGCATTTATATTACTAGTGACTAATGAGATAAATTGTTATTAATCTATTGGTAACACGTACAAAAGAAGTCCATAAAATCTTATAACAGTGGGACCCTCTATTGGCAAACCAGCTGAACCGATTGCAGTGTGCCGTTGTTGATGCGCAGTCATTTTCATGTAGTTAATTATTCCTTCTTTTACTCAGCTGTGTACTCAAAAGCTTTTTAAGTAGCTATATTCTCTGTTATTGGTCATTTTGTTATTTCACGCTAGTGAGTTGACAATATGTTATTCTTTTGCAAAGAAGGCTTTATTACACCGCTTTTTTGCTTTTGGATTGTGATGTTTTAAGGAAGGCTTTATTACACCGCTTTTTTGCTTTTGGATTGTGATGTTTTACCTTTTATAGGTGAACAGGATTTAACTACTTGATAAGTACTTTTCAATTTATTTATAATACTACGAATTATTATTCAAATAGCTACAGAGTCCGATTTATTCACCTTTACTTTTTTAATCATTGTTCAATATATTATTAATTTGATTTGATTTGTTGTTGATGGTTCTTTAATGTACATTATATAAAAATATAATCACTGTCTTGTGGTTCACTCCTTAAATATCCTTCCATATCTGAGTATATGAGAAAGTCTAGGAGAGAGCTCTCCCGATTTTTTAACAGTGACTTTCTTTTTGCCACTCTTCCATAAAGCTGTGACTGATGAATCACCCAGGCAGTAGTTGTTATCTGCAGCTTGAATCTCCTTTGGAATTCTCATAGGTCATTTGGTGGCCTTCCTCACTTGTCTTTTTCTTTCACAATCACTCACTTTTTGTGGACAGCCTGCTCTCGGCAGATTTACAGCTGTGCTGTACTCTTTCCATTTCTTAATGACTGATTTAACTGAACTCCAAGGGATATTCTGTGTCTCTTGGGTGTTTGCAAGTATTCATCCCCTGACTTGTGCGTTTCAATCACTTTTTCATGGAGTTGCTTCCACTGTTCTTTTGTTTTTTTGTTTATGTTAGGCCACCATACCGACTCACCGTAAGTTGGACCTTCCACATACAGATACCACCATAAATGTAAACCCCAGACAGGTGGTCTCCGTTGAACAAATTCTGTAACTGCTCCAGGTGGGTCATATTAAAGGAGGTGAATATTTGTGCAATTAATTATTTTGTGTTTTATGTTAGTGACGATGTGGGTCTGGGTTCCTTTCACTTGCTCGCTTGCTCCCACACTGGCTCTTTTAATCCTCCTGCCTCCTTCTTTCTTTAACCTCCGTACTCCCTTTCTGTTTCTGCTTCTCTTTCTCTTTCGTTTTTTCTTCTTCCATCTCACACTCGCGCTTCATCTTTTTAAATGGGAACATGGCACAGGTGTGGCCAGGGGTGGTCCTAGCCTGTTTGGTGCCCTGGGCGAACACCCCCCCTGGCGCCCCGCCCCCCCAGCATTCTAATAAATACTGAACAAAATCAGTGCAATAAAACAAACTATTGGAAATGTCTAACAGAGGCAAAATCTAATTTTACATTTATACAGCACCAAAATATTTTATTATAGTGTAAAGAATTTTCACTTTAGTACCATCTCCAGTCATCAGTTCACCAGGTCACTAACAACTACATAAACCTTTTCTCTCAGAGCTGCAGTCAGTTTATTATTTCGGGTTAACTTTCCCCGCCTACCACTCTCCACTACGCGAGTCATTTGCATTACTAAGTTAGCACGCAAACATATATATCCATATAAAAAAACTCTTACTAACTCAAATCATTTTATCAACATGTTCAAAATCTCATTGACGATATTTTACTGTTTTAATGTAATGTGCACTCCAATTATGGCGAATTTACTAACCTGTGATAAAGAATAGAAAGAGCACATGCATTGAGCTGGCGTCAGCTTCACACAGGAGAATCCCCTGCCCCTCTCCTCCCTGTGCGGCAAGCAGCAGACGCACCTCGCAAATGGAGGGCACCCTTACTCCCTGCAAATGGGCAATAAAAAACCGATCGGTGCCTATGCAATCCCAAAAATGCGCTGGCATGATGTCGGGGCAGCATGGTCACGCACAAAAAAAAAAAGTTTTTGCCCAAGATGCCGCCCCCACCACGATGCCACCCTGGGCAACGGCCCATGTCGCCCATATCAAAAACCGCACTGAGTGTGGCGATTAGCAGCTCCCAGCATCAATTACGGCCACAGACAATTCCGCACCTGTACACTTAAATGTGGGACCGCCTGCATTGTGCCCAGGAACCGCTCCTGCCACGCTACCAAACCCCCTCCTTAAAGCCGCGAGTGTGGTGATCGTTTATTTAAAATGGTGCCGATCAGCTGCGGACCTCACTTTACCACAATATTTGTGATTAATTTCGAACATTTTATGAGATCTGTTTTCACTTTTACTTTAAAGAGTTTTTTTTCTGTTGATCAAAAAAGCCAAATTAAATACACTGGGATTTAATGTTGTATGACAAAAAAAGAATGTGGAAACCTCCAAGGGAGTGAAAACTTTTGATCAGCACTGTACAACATTACAAGTGTACTTTAACTTATAAACTAGGTAGAGTACACTTGACTACAAATGGACTGCAATTAAATTAATACACAAATTTAAACTGAAGAAAAACTCAATGCTGAACCCCAAAACAGGAGGCAGAAGGTGCTCTCAGGTTGTCCTCTCATCTGCAATGAATGCCCAGGAGGCAAAAGGCTGAAATTAAACTAGTTTGTTAACAAAATATGGGCAAAAAAAAGAGGAAAAACTGAAAATGTTAAGAAGTACAACATTAAAAAAAACAAAAAAATTCTAATTGCCCACTGAGGTTAACTAATAACAGACTTGCACTCTAACCTACTTAGTGGGGTTCCTTGGACCTCAATAAATCAACAAAACCAGACCCTTCACTGGTGACCTCACTCCACATGGAGCGTTCTCTTCTTGTCTGCACTCTTAGTCTCCAGCCAGTTAACCAACTTGAGCTCCAGATTTTAGGTTACTTCTGATGCCAACAACTTCTAGTTTCAGAATCAATTCTCAGTGCAAAAGCTTTGTGAAAGTCTAAGGACATTGTGTTGCATGTTTTGTTTTGGTCAGGTACAGCAAAGGTGGGAGAGATATTTAAGAAAATACTGGAAAGTAGGTTGAAGTAGTACAGACATATCATGAGGAAAGATCATTAGTATGTGGGCAAAAGAGTGATGGGAATGGAAGTAGAGGGGAAGAGAAAGCAAGGGAGGCCAAAGTCGAGGTGGATGGATAAAGTGAACGGAAATCTAAAGGAATAGGGCTTGACTGGAAAGGAGGTGCAGGACCGAGCTGTTTGGAGAAGGTTGATCAACCCCATCTACACTATTTACTTTATATTACATGTATTGTTCATGTTCGACGTTTGAAAATAACTCGATCATGTTTAATTTATTAAGATGTACAATACAGTCAACCCTCGTTTACCGCGGTTAATCCGTTCCAGACTCTGCTGCGATAAATGAATTTCTGTGAAGTAGGATTCTTTATTTATAAATTGAATATTTTCGCAGTTAGAGCATAGAAAACCTGTTTACGACCTTCTAAATACATTTTCTAACATTATTAGAGCCCTCTAGACATGAAATAACACCCTTTAGTTAAAAGTTTAAACTGTGCTCCATGACAAGACAGAGGTGACAGTTCCGTCTCACAATTAAAAGAATGCAAACATATCTTCCTCTTCAAAGGAGTGTGCGTCAGGAGCAGAGAATGTCAGAGAGAGAGAGACACACAGAGAGAGAGAGAAAAGCAAACAATCAAAACTCAATGGGGCTGTTTGGGATTTTAAGTATGCTAGGCACCGCCGGACAAAGCAGCTACAAGGAAGGCAGCAATGTGAAGGTAGTCTTTCAGCATTTTTTAGAGAAGCGTCTGTATCCTCTAGGCCAGTGTGCAAACAGCCCCTCTGCTCACACCCCCTCCGTCAGGAGCAGAGAATGTCAGAGAGAGAGAGAGAGACAGAGAAAAGCAAACAATCAAAAATCAATACGTGCTGTTTGGGCTTTCAAGTATGCGAAGCACCGCACGGGAAGGATATCGTATATCATTGAGGAGTTTTATTTAATATGTAATACGTGCTCTGATTGGGTAGCTTCTCAGCCATCTTGCAATAGCGTCTCTTGTGTGAAATCAACTGGGCAAAGCAACTGAGGAAGCATGTACCATAAATTAAAAGACCCATTGTCCGCAGAAATCCGCGAACCAGCAAAAAATTTGTGATATATATTTAGATATGCTTACATTTAAAATCCACAATAGAGTGAAGCCACAGAAGTCGAAGCGTGATATAGTGAGGGATCACTGTATACTATTTTCGGTCATTTAGGCAGAAGTCAAAATAGTTATATTTGGTCCAAGCGGATTTATCATCAGCAGAGGTTGGATAACTTGGCAGTAAAGTCATGTGACTTTCAAAGAAGCAACAGGTTGTGGGTTTGAGTTATTGTTGCCGGTTAAGAGAAAAAAGTTAGTGAAATAATAGTTAAAAAAAGAAAGAAAAAACACACACACACACGAGAAATATTCAGATATTCATTTAAAACACTTAATCACACAGAATAACGTTACTCCATTTTGCATTTTCCTTGTATTCTCTTTATATGTTTTATCAAACTGTGCTCACTAACTACCATGAGAAGTCAGTAAATGTACTATTAAGATGTCTAGATTTACTCGCTTAGTATGGCTACATTTATGTACTTAAAAAAAAAGTTCTGACGTTTGTTAAGGGTAAACTACTTTCAGCATTTCTGTTCATTAGTATTATCATAACACTAGCAAAATACCCGCACTTCGCAGCGGCGAAGTACTGCCTTAAAATTTTTATTAAGAAAATGTAACCTTTTTAAACTGAGGGAAAATATGCCAATAATTATTTGTTAAGGATCTCTTTGTATACCACGTTGTCAGTTTGGCCCTCCGGTTGTAACCTGACCAAGCTGTGCGCTGAGCTTACTCTTGAGCATGCAACGTACAGTTGGCCATGTGAACAGTAATCTTGTTTCAAATCTCACAGCTTGGATTGCTGCTGTCATAATCAGTTTGAGTTTCATGGTTTGTTTCAATTACGACAGTATTTGCAGGACTTGTTGTGTTGAAGTGACATTCGGCATCTGTCAAGCATTGTAAGCACACAACCAGTTTCATCGATAACTTTACATCCAGCTTTTGAGAGTTTAAACACTCATAAACATCAAAGTGTCCACTACTGAAATCGTCACCAGTGAATCTAAGATGTTTAAGAGGCATTGGCGGTTGCCGAAAGGTGTAAAATATTTGGCCATTTCGGTACACTTGAAAGCGACAACCGAACAATTCAGCGGCAGCCATCAACTCACATGCAGAACCATAGGTGAAGGGCTTAAGCATTTCACTCTTCTAGTGCTCCTGTGTAGTATAATTATCTGCTGTACCGTCATCAGTCCACACCTTGAACCTGTCCCAGTCATTCAATACATAAGACACAATGTTCCTCCGGATATCAAGAGTGAGCCTGATATGGCCGTGCAATATGTAACAAAGAGAATGGAAAAGGTAGGTGCCATCTCCGGGCATGGAAACCACTCAGTAAGTGACAGTTCTTTGATCGATAGTGATCACCTCGATAGACATGGTAATGGGGGTTGGAATGATAAAAGAAATGGGTACCTGAGCAATGTAAAGTAAGTCTAAAATACCTATACAATAACTATAATTGTAATAAACAAACAATAAAACAGCGGAGAAGCCGTGATTAAACAAAAAGGCTGTAGTTATCAATAGGGAGACGTGAATCCCGTGGCGAAGCAAGGAAGGGAATGTAGAGACCGGAGCGACGGACGGTCTTATATAGGCAGGCAGCCAACAACGTGGGAGGCGTTGGGATGGGGGACCCAACGCCACCTCACACAGTGACTGAGCTGCAGGCTATGGACGTATATATGTACATAAGTAGGATTCAGTTAGTGTTGGGAACCCATGTACCAAATTTCTTGAAGATGGGCCCATAAGTAACAAAGACTGTTGAAAAGTTCAATATGGTGGCCGACAGTGGCATCATACCACCGAAATAAGTACGTACATTGGTTTCGGTTAGTGCAGGGAAGCCGCCTATAAAATTTCGAGAAGATGGGGCCATAAATAAGAAAGTTCAACATGGCCGACGTTGTTGACCATTATGACCATTACGCGTAGAATTTCGAAATGAAACCTGCTTAACTTTTGTAAGTAAGCTGTAAGGAATGAGCCTGCCAAATTTCAGCCTTCTACCTGCACGGGAAGTTTGAGAATTAGTGACGTTGGAAAGTTCAATATGGCGGCCAACAGTGGTGTCATACCAACGAAATAAGTACGTACATCGATTTCCGTTAAAAGTTTAATATGGCGGCCGACAGTGGCATCATACCACCGAAATAAGTACCAAATTTCAGCCTTCTACCTACACGGGAAGTTGGAGAATTAGTGATGTTGGAAAGTTCAATATGGCGGCTGACAGTGGCGTCATACCACCGAAATAAGTATGTATATTGGTTTCGGTTAGCGCAGGGAAGCCGCCTACCAAATTTCGTGAAGATGGGGCCATGAATAAGAAAGTTCAATATGGCGGATGTCGTTGACCGTTATGACCATTACGCGTAGAATTTCGAAATGAAACCTGCTTAACTTTTGTAAGAAAGTTGTAAGGAATGGGCCTGCCAAATTTCAGCCTTCTACCTACATGGGAAGTTGGAGAATTTGTGACGTTTGGAAAATTCAATATGGCGGCCGACAGTGGCGTCATACCACCGAAATAAGTACGTACATCGGTTTTGGTTAGCGCAGGGAAGCCACCTACCAAATTTCGTGAAGATGGGGTCATTCTTCTACCTACACGGGAAGTTGGAAAATTGGTGACGTTGGAAACTTCAATATGGCGGCCGACAGTGCCGTTATACCATCGAAATAAGTAAGTACATTGGTTTCGATTAGCGCAGGGAAGCTGCCTACGAAATTTCGTGAAGATGGGGCCATAAATAAGAAAGTTCAACATGGCGGACGTTGTCGACCGTTATCGACCGTTATGACCGTTACGTGTAGAATTTCGAAATGAAACCTGCTTAACTTTTGTAAGTAAGCTGTAAGGAATGAGCCCGCCAAATTTCAGCCTTCTACCTACACGGGAAGTTGGAGAATTAGTGATGAGTCAGTCAGTCAGTCAGTCAGTCAGTCAGTCAGTCAGTCAGTGAGTGAGGGCTTTGCCTTTTATTAGTATAGATTGATCAACCAGATAAATACTATTAATACAGACACATAAATAATACACCCAAATATAATGCAATGCAGTCGTCAAATTTGTTTGTTTGAAAATTAAAAAAAATGTAAAAAATTATTTTGTGAAAGAATGGTGCCAAGCAGGGTGGCACGGTGGTCCTCCCTGCGTGGAGTTTGCAAGTTCTCCCCGTGTCTGCATGGGTTTCCTCCGGGTACTCCGGTTTCCTCCCACAGTCCAAAGACATGCAGGTTAGGTGGATTGGCGATTCTAAATTGTCCCTAGTATGTGCTTGGTGTGTGTGTGTGTGTGCGCACCCTGTGGTGGGCTGGTGCCCTGCTCAGGGTTTGTTTTCTGCCTTGTGCCTCCTGTAGTTAGGATATAGCAGGTTGGATAATGGATGGATGGAGGTGCCAAGCAGCAATTTTTGCAATTTATAATTTACTAACATTTAACATTTATTCTATAATATATACAGTTACATAAATATAAATAAATGTATTTTATAATATAACACTCTATCTAAGGTGCATTTCGTGTTCATATTTAGTTATACATTGATCATGGCATTCAGGCACACCTGAAGAAGCAGTGCTCTTGTACAACTGTTGTACATTTCAGCTTTTGAATACTAATCTTTTGTATTTTTGTTGGTTTGTATTGTTTTTACCAAAAAAAAAACTAGTTTTGGTGTAAGCAAACCTGCTTATTTCTTGTTAATAACTTTGAGCATGAACTATAAAATGATACTGGAACAAGTATAATTGACAGGCTAGACAAGAGGTTATAGCTAAGTAACTCGGTAAAGTGCACTTTTTAAAAAGTTTATTAAACAATTGTTTAAATAGTATGCTTTATCGACATGTTCATTTAACATAATATAATTAACTAGCCATGTGTGCCCAACTACGTTGCGCGTGTTAAAGTTGTCTGTGAAGGGCTCCCTTTTTAAATGCGGCTGCCAGTTGTGAACTGGGCCCTTCGTCACACAGCATTATGATTTTTTATAAGGGAAACAAAATTACAAAAGAAAACCCTTGGATATTGATTCAATAGGAATGGCCTACTCGGAATCACTGTCCGAATCGTAATTATGTGGTGGTGTAGGAGCATTTCTGCTTCTGTCCGTTCACAGTCCTCTCACGATCTCTTCTAAACTTTGCTCCAATCTCGCAGGTTGCTTTGTGGCAATCCAAAGAGTGAGGCAATATACACAGAGCAATGGTTATGAAAGGGGGACACATAGGTATCCAGGCTCTTTAAAGCATAAATAGGGATCACTTCACTGACATGTGAGCAAGTCACGGTACAACTGTGAGACACGCAGCACTCACAAGCTACAAGGTAACAATAATAATTTCCGGAACGTGCTGTTACGTTGTCATTCATTTTACCCACTGACTTTCTTTCATTCATATGTTATGTATGCACGTACCTTTTTTCTTCAGCAATCTCATTCTCTAACCAGGCCTCAGGAGCTAACCAGCGTAACACTGTCCACCACCCCTTTCGTTATTCCGGCACATTGTTGACATCCTTGAGTAAGAACAACGTACTAAACTGGAAGGTGGTCTACGCATGCGTAGAATTCGCGGACAAACAAAGATCAAGATCTAAATGAAGATCTCTTTAGTTAATTTAAAGCACAACAATTTGTTTAGTTTGAATGTCTGTGTTTTGAGGTGTGACTGGAGTACTACAGTCTTCAGTAGTATAAGCCTGGAGGAGATTCTTAATGCAATGCCTATGTTTTAGCTGTCTCAGTCTCTACTGCCATCTAGTGCTTCTTCTTCTAATTCATTCGCGGACAAACAAAGATCAAGATCCAAATGAAGATTATATATAGAGATTTAACAGCGAATGAAAAACTTTAATTCATTTTATATAAAAATATCATGTTGTTTCATGATATGCGAGGTGAGACACAAAAATAACTGGATTGGTAACAAAAAATACATTTATTGATGATTTACAGAATTCTAAACATTGTCACCTTCTATATACTCCCTCTCCCGATCTCTACACCGCTCCAGACGTATTGAAACAGACCTGGAATTCTTCTTGCTTGAGGCTCTTCAACAGGCTTGCCTTTTCTGTCTTCACTTCATCCATTGAAGAAAAATGTGTTCCCTTCAGGTAACTTTTGATTTTTGGAAACAAATAAAAATCACAGGGAGCTAAGTCGGGCAAATAGGGAGGATGATCGAGGACAGGAATGTTTTTGTCAGTCAAAAACTGCTTTACAGAAAAAGCAGTACGATCATTTCGAACAATCTGATTCACTTTTTTTTTCCGTCCGAGTCAAGCGTGGGTGACCTGGGCGTTGAACGACTTCCATGTTTTTGCATCCTTCCTCGAAACGTTTGTGCCACTCAAAAACTTGTGTGCGAGACAAACTGTTAACACTGTACACTGTTTTTATCATTTTATTCGTTTCTGTGGCCATTTTGTTCAATTTCGCGAGAAATTTGATATTGATTCGCTGTTCGACTTTTTTCACCCGACATTAAATCATGTAGCGATTGTTGTGCGAATACTGACTGGGCTGTTCACAGGATACACCTAGCCGGTCAGCAGTTTGAGAGGGCATGTAGGAAAGGATATATCTCTATGATTCAGGTCCGACCGACCTCCAGACTGTTTTCCATGAAAATCCCAAGTCCAGTCCAGTTATTTTTGTGTCTCACCTCGTATTAATTTAGCGCATTAAGCATAATTAAATTCTTTTTGATAAAAACAATTTTATTATGTGTAACCGATGTACATATTTTTTTATTTTAATCTGACATGCCATTTTTTTCAGTGTAGAAATGGCAAAAGATGAAGAGGAAGAAGAAGAAAAATTCCTGCTCCAAAAAAGTCTAATACATTGGTCAGGCAGGATCTTCCTCTTATAAACCTAAGGTGGCATTGATCTACATAAAGATTTACGTATAAATAGTTATCTATGTATTATATATACCTACACATGCTGATATACATATTAAAATAATTAATAATTGTGACTAAGTTAAGAGGTTTACTTACCTCGGCAGTGACATTCATGTCTCTGGTGACTCTTCCTGTGAAGTCAGTAGATGGATTAGGAGAGCATGGGGGGTCATGAGGTCGCTGGAAAGGGGTGTGTGGTGCTCCCGATATCTATGCAAAAGGATGAAGGTCCAAGTCTTTAGAGTCCTGGTGCCTTCTGTCTTGCTATATGGTTGCGAGACATGGATGCTATTCAGTGACCTGAGATGAAGACTGGACTCCTTTGGTACTGTATCTCTCTGGAAAATCCTTGGGTACCATTGGTTTGACTTTTTTTTGAATGAGCGGTTGCTCACGGAGTCCTGAATGAGGCACATTACATGCATTGTGAGGGAGCATCAGTTACGGCACTACGGCCATGTGGTACGTTTCCCCGAGGGTGATCCAGCTCGTAAGATCCTCATTGTTGGGGACCCAAGTGGCTGGACCAGGCCAAGGGGTCGCCCACGTAACACCTGACTGTGGCAGATAGAGGGTCATTTCTGGAGGGTGGGACTGGACTGCGCGTCTGCCTGTGGGGTTGCCAACCGGGATCCCGAGTTGTTATGTCGTTTAGTGGGTGCGTCAACGCAATGTACCAGTGCATGCTCCCCAACTTGACTTGACTTGACTAAAATGTGTGACCTATTAATCACTTACAAATGATCTGTGCTTTCAATTTACTTAATTGCGTTGGCTGACCAGTATCTTTAGTGAAATATAACAGAATTTGAAATGTTCTCAATATTATGCCTAGCATTTTTATGTTGGAGACGTGAATACAACAAAAATATATAATGTTTGCAGCTTTAATAAAAACCTTTTAAATATGAAAACTGCCTTGAAATAAAAAGTACTTTCTCACACTCGCACTATGGCAGCAAAGGGAAGGAAGGGATGTACACAGGAAAAGTCGTAATAAATAAATAAACACAAGTGGGCATTGTGAGTCTTCATTAAGACTTCCTTAATGCTTTCAAGGAGCCAGGTCTCTTTACCAGGATTGCCATCCAAATAAAAGTTTGGCTTGGCGTGTTTCCCAGCTCTTTGCCTGTGCTATGACACCGGTATCAAAATAATTTCAGGCTTTTTCCTTAACGTTGAGGAAATGTGTGCAGTACTGGGCAGGTCAGATGGGGTGTCCTGTGGCATCAATAGGACTTCCGGGCTCAAAAATAAATAAATAAATAAAAAGATACACACGCAACTTTGGGAATAAACACAACACCCTAAGAAAATCATTATATCTTGTTGCTGTGGTTCCAAATGAGTGAGGCCAATTTATAAAATGGGTGTTTACTGTAAAATGCTGGGGGATATGCATTAAGTCAAAAAAAGGAAAGCTTAAGAAGACAAATACGTATATATTTGTTTGCAAATAAAATACAGTATTGTGAAATATTGTAGGTTTTTTTTTACCATTTAAAACAGAGAGACATAAAAGAAGAAATTGTGATAAGTTGTGTCACCATAATGGCTTATTTTTGGAGAGCAGACATGGATAGTATCAGCCAGAAAAGAAGCTTTACAGAGAATGTGTTTTTCTGATCTATACATTCAGTGAACTGTACAGATGTCAAGGCTGAATAATTTGGGGGCTCGACTCAAAAATTGAAGCTGCCCACTCCAAACATGAAACTAAACGTCCAACTATTTTTGTGAAGCTGCTTATTCCAGTTCAAGCCAAAGGGAGGCTGGACAGCTTTGGGCATTTGGCAGTTACCAGCTCTTAATGGGGCAGCACTCAGGATCATGGAGTCATCCACAAGAAGCCGATTCCAACCACCGTCAACGTAATGTGAAGTTTTCTAAGAAAAAATGGAAAACTGGAAGGTTGTGCCCAATATGAGCTTGTGAAAATATAGTTTTGGAGGATCAGCAACAACTTTTACCCAAATGAAACCATGACCAGACAAACAATACATAAAAAATGGATTATTGTAACAGTATACCCTAATTCAGGTACTTTTCTCACAACCCAATTTTACCTTTTTTTTGTGTCTTCGTGACCCAAACTCGCTGTCATTATTTAATTGTGGGAGGTGCGGCCTATTGGGGTTTCCCCCTAAGAGAATCGCCACCAACAGTCATCCCAGGAGGGGTTTGTGTCCCCCTTGCAGAATCACAGACACAGGTGGTAGCAGAGAAATGGCATTTGCCTAAATGGTCTGTTTTCAAACTATCGCAAGATACTCCGCAAACCGTACGTGACACTTTCAAATTGAATACTATTGTGAATCTGATCAAAATTCAGACAAGATTATGCCGTAATTTATGATTTGCTGACCCACTTATCTAATTCAGGACTGTGTATAGCCTGTGCCTATCCAAGCTTCACTAGACTAAAGGCGGGAATTAGCCCTGGATAGGCATCAGTCAATATTATTGTATTAACTGACTCTAATCCAATTAACATTAGGAACCTTTCATTGGTGCATTGGGTTGAAAGTGAGAATGATGTCTGAATGGCATTCCTCTTCATTGCAAAGGGCATTCTGTAGTGGCTGCCACATCAGTGCTGCCTTTAGTGTTGTCTCCCCTTATGGTTTGTCAACTTTCCCAAAGCAGAGGTAACATCTACACCAGCAGTCTTCAACATTTGTTCCCCTGAGAGCTACTTTTAAAAAATGAAAATGGCCGAGAGCTACTTATGTTTTCCAGCGTTTGTTCTCATAGCTTATTTCAACCCAAACAAACTGAATACTTTAGTTGATAGATAGATAGATAGATAGATAGATAGATAGATAGATAGATAGATAGATAGATAGATAGATAGATAGATAGATAG
>JANRMT010062834.1:34046014-34057827 GCA_026402145.1 Polypterus bichir lapradei | reverse complement strand
AAGGATGTCACGTCCCACATTAAAGGAAGAAGAGCCTGCTCTGCCCTTTCTTATATAGTTCCTCTGTGTTAAAAGACCAGACGTTTGTGAGGAATGGCGAATTGTGTATCAAGTAGTTACCCTTCCAATACACTAAAGGGATGTCCGCTTTCACTAAACATCGTTTACAGTATCTCCCAACAATAAGGGTCATATGATTTTAAAACAAACCAGCATGTATCATATCTATCAGAAGAGCCCAACATCAGTCTAGTTGGTTACATTATCTTCGGCCATTTATAGATTCTGTGCAATATGCATACCACTTACTTCTAATTTGTGAATATGACAAATGGGGAACTTTTTAAATCTGCTCTCCTGATCTCTGTACAATGGGCTGCCACTCTGGCCCAGTGATACCTGGGTAAACCAAGCTGTTGCTACAGCTCTCTGCAAACGTTTGGAAATCCTTGTTTGCTGTGCATGTTTTGTAGATTTTTTTAGATGTTTGATGTAGGGTGGCAATCCCCTACAACCAAAGTTGTGCCATGCCAATAATACAATCCTAATTCCAAAAATCTTGAGACGCTGTGTAAAATGTAAATAACAGAATGCAATGATCTGCAAATCTCATAAACCCATATTTTATTCATAATGTAACATAGAAAATATGTCAAATGTTTCACTTTTTTGGAATTGGGGTTGTAATAATAATAATAATAATAATAATTACATTTATATGCTGCTTTTCTCACAACTCAAAGCACTTTGCATAGACAGAGGGGAGCCACTTCAGCCACCACCAATATGTAGAATCCACCTGGGTGATGTGACGGCAGCCATTCTTGCACAGGTACGCTCACGACACATGAGCTATTAGGTGGTGAAGGGGTGAGAGAGACAGTTAGCCAACCAGAGACCAAGCCATAGTGGGCAAATTAGCCAGGATATTTTCTCCATATATATTAAATCCAACATCTGTCTGTCTGTCCGCTTTTCACGAGAGAACTACTTAACAGATTAAGATCGGATTTTTTTCTATAATTTGCTTGAACATTCCAGTTGATTTTGTGACCTCTCTCATCACGCTAAGTATCATATTTCGTTTGCAGTACCAATTTGCATGAATCCGAGATGAGACGCAGCGGGCCGAGGAGAGGGGAACGGGGCCCTTTGCATAGCTAGTGAACGACAGAACTACTTAACGGATTTAAATTTGGCTTTTTTCTAGAATTTGCTTGAACATTCCAGTTGATTTTGCGACTTCTGTTATCGCACTAAAAATCATAGTTTGCTTGCAGGAGCGATTTATTCACGCTAATCTGAGACAGAGGCTGCAGGCTGAAGGGAACGGGAAGCGTGACGTCAGGAGTGGAGAGCCAGGCAGGGCCCTCCTCACTCATGTGCCCGCCTTGGGGCGTACCTTATCTGCACTTAGCTAGCGAACAAGAGAACTACTTAATGGATTTAAATCTGGCTTTTTTCTAGAATTTGCTTGAAAATCCATCCATCCATTTTTCAACCCGCTATATCCTAACTACAGGGTCACGGGGGTCTGCTGGAGCCAATCCCAGCCAACACAGGGCGCAAGGCAGGAAACAAACCCCGGGGAGGGCGCCAGTCCATCATAGGGCGCGCACACACACACACACACACACACCAAGCACACACCAGGGACAATTTTGGATCGCCAATGCACCTAACCTGCATGTCTTTGGACTGTGGGAGTAAACCAGAGAACCCAGAGGAAACCAACGCAGACACAGGGAGAACATGCAGACTTCACGCAGGGAGGACCCGGGAAGCGAACCCAGGGCTCATAACTGCGAGGCAGCTTGCTTGAACATTCCGGTTGATTTTGCGACTTCTGTCATCACGCTAAGAATCATAGATTGCTTGCAGGAGCGATTTATTCACGCTAATCCAAGACAGAGGCTGTGGGACGTCAGGAATGGAGAGCCAGGCAGGGCCGTCCTCACTCCTGCATCAGCCTCTGTTCGAGGTGGTCTACTTCTGTGTTTTGGAGTGTTCCCATCACTGCACTGAACTGCTGAAAGAGGTGTTTTGGGCCCGGCCAGTACTTGAATGAGAGGCTATCTAGGAAAAGCTTGGCTTGCTGCTGGAAGTAGTATTGGTGAGGCCAGCAGGGGGCACTTATCCTGTGGTCTGAATGTGGATCCCAATGCCACAGTGCAGTGATGGGAACACTATGCTGTAAAAATGGCACCTTTGGATGAAATGTAAAACTGAGGTCCTGACTCTCTGGGCATCCTTCATAAAGAGTAGGGCGTATCCCAATGTCCAGACTAAATTCATTCTGGGCTCCTAATCATCTCTTGTCTCTAATTGGCTATCTCTCTAACTACTTCACCCCCAATGGCTAATGTGTGGTGAGCGCACTGGCGCAAAAATGGCTGTATCGCTTCATCCAGGTGGATGCTACCTACACATTAGTGGTGATTAAAGTGCCTCCCCACTCTCTATGTAAAGCACTCTGAGCAGTTGGAAAAGAACTATATAAATGTAAATAATAATAATTATTATTATTCTTAAAATTAACAAACAAGACCAAGAGATTAATGTGTGTAATTCTTCGATACTCAGCCAGTTGCCCTGAATCTTTGAATGCCCCCTTAAAGTCTACGCACAAAAGAATTTATGTTAAATCACATGAAGCATAACAACATTGTTTTTATGTCCAGGATGTAGAGGGGATGGCCTTAATGAGACAGAGTAGGAAGGAGAGAGAAAGGAGATATAAAAAAGGAGAGGGAACTCGGAAGCATTTGCCCGTCTCAGTCACCCTGCTGACCCATACAAGTCTATCATTTTTTGATTAGTTTGCAAGTGAAAGCAAATATACCTTGCGCCCTGTGCTGGCTGGGATTGGCTCCAGCAGACCCCCGTGACCCCGTGATGGGATATAGCAGGTTGGAAAATAACTGACTGACTGACTGACTGAATGCAAATATTTTTTTCCAATGAGCTTTAGATTCCTCGATATCTTGAAAGCTACCAGGCTGCATAGTTGGTGGTATTTGCCTCTGATCCTCACTTGTAAATTCCCAATTAGAAACACTAACTTGTATCCCCAAATTGGCCAGACAAGAACGAATGTGAGTGGGTTCATGCTCTATGATGGCCCAAACAGTATTGTTTCCTGCATTGCACCTGAAAATCTATGAATTCCTGCCACCTCAAACTGAAAATAGAAATAGATGGGTATGTTAGATATGAACATCAGCTTCTAGCTGGGTTGCCTGGATATTCCTCATAAAAAAGATGGAAAAGAACGTCGTCAGCTGTATGTGTGCAGTAGGGTAGTAGCACTGGATCAGAGTTTTGTTCTGTCACTTTGACTTTCTGTATCTTTGCCAGATTTAACAGCCTTTGACTGGGAACTGAACTGATTGTGCTTGCTAGCAGCATAATGCTTTGTAAAAGAATTGAATCTCCTGTTTTTAATTAGATAGAGCATTTAATAAGCTGTATCAAATAGCTGGTCTTTGCAAAGTTGGACCATTTAGTTCCAAGTGCTCAAATAAAAAGAGTTTGATTATGTTTTCTACCACATGAATGCACTCTTTCATGCGTATACAATAAAATCCTGGTGAGCGGGTTACACATCCGCTGACAGAGTGCAACGCAAGGGAAGGAAAAAAGAAAACTGAACACTTAGACTGACAGGAATACTATGAAGAAGGAGAAATATATTCAAAGCCTTGTCTAATAAAATACAATAACATTGCATTGTTGAACCGACACCCCTTCCAAAATTAATTCCTACCTTACGTTTGGTGCTGCTGGGTGAGACTTTAGACTTCAGCTCCCAGTATCTGAAAACTGGATTCAATGGGTTCCGTAAATTGATTGGTGGACGGAACATGCTGATGAAAGTTTCTGACGCTGCATCAACATTCCATAACTGTGATTGCTTGGCCTGATCTAGTGACAGTTTTGACCTTCTAGTCATCGGGCATCTCAGCAGCAGCTCATTAACACCAAAGTCATGCTGGCAAGTGTAACACTTGTTCCAAAACAGTCTGCCAGATGGATGTTTACTCGATTATGTTGACCTTTTTTATAAGTCACTTTGGATCAAAGCGTCTGCTAAGTAAATAAAAGCAAATATTAATACAAGAGGGGATCTGTGCATGCATGTGTGTGTGTGTGAGAGACAGATTAACACAGATGTAAGAACTCTCTGATTCTCTCATTTAATAGGCAGTACTGAGGAATAACACACTTAACATGTCACTTCTCTTCACACTTCACTGCTTATACTGATATCATGGGAACCACCTGTGGAAATGCAGCCACTCTTTGTTTCTGTGGGCTCCATCTGTTACTATTGTTTTCTGTTCCTTTTTGTGTTTTTCTCTCTCTTTCTCTCTCTCTATCTGACTTACCTTATATACTCACGTATAAGTCGGGTCTTGAAACCCGAAAAATTGATCATAAAATCAGACCTCGACTTATGCACCCGTTCAAAAATACTACACTTACATTTTTTTTTACATCTTCTTTCCTCCTCCAATCTCACATCAGTTTCTCAGGCGCATCAAAGTTTGTTGCAGTAGCGCAGTTACCAATTTCTTACACCCCTTCAACGACTTGGTATTTAAAACCAGCTTCATATTTTCTTCTGATTGAATGCTCCATTGTAGATAAGGGATGCTCTTACGATAAAGGTTGTGAGATACAAAAAACAAAAAACAGTGCAAACGTTGCTTCAGAATAGTTCAGGTATTACCATGCGGTCATGTAGGCACAATAATGAGAGAGAGAGGGCAGGAGCACACGCTGTGTGGACTATGGCTGGCCATTCATCCTGGCCAATACCCCTAGGCCGCCTGAGGGAACCCTCCCTGCGACATGAAGATGCCCCAAATTCCAGCAGGGCATCATTGACTACGTAGTTTTAGTACACAGCCCTGCTGGATAACGTCGGGGCCGCCAGGGGACGCTGCAGGGAGGCTCGGAGATGTTTATTTTCCTTATAGCCCGGAAGTACTTCCATGTCACGAGGACGGAAGAAATAAAGTGCTTCCGGGCTGACAAAGAAAAGGAGTTTTCACCTGATCCAGAAGGTAATCACATGACCTGAGGGATCAGAAGCACTTCCGGGTCCTGGACTATAAAAGACCGTGGGAGATCCAAGACAGGCGAGCTGATTTGGGAGGAAGGGAACAACACGTCTGGGAGAGGAGCATTGATTATTGATTGGATTATTTGTTATTGTTTATGAGTATTGTGGAGTGGAGGGTGCTTTGTGCACTTAATTATTGGAATAAAAATAATATTTGGACTTTTATCTGGTGTCTACCGTCAGGTCTGAGGGTTCAAGGGGACGACAGCACCCCCTATCTGTCACAGCTGATACAGCGTATTGCTGCACCAAGTCAAGTTGGGGAGCATGCACTGCTGGTACAGTGCGTTGCCGCACCCACTACACGACGAAAACAACTTGGGATCCTGGTTGGTAACCCCCCAGGCAGACACGCAGTCCAGTCCTACCCTCCGGAAATGACCCTCTATCTGTTGCAGTCAGGTGTTACGTGGGTGACCCCTTGGCCTGGTCCAGCTACTCGGGTACCCAACAATAAGGATTTTACGAGCCGTATCATCCTCGGGGAAACGCGCAACATGGCCGTAGTGCTGTAACTGATGCTCCCTCACAATGCAGGTAATGAGCCTCATTCAGGACACCATGAGCAACCACTCATTCGACACAAAGTCAAGCCAACTGTACCCAAGGATTTTCCGGAGAGACACAGTACCAAAGGAGTCCAGTCTTCATCTCAGGTCACTGGATAGCGTCCATGTCTCACAACCATATAGTAAGACAGGAAGCACCAGGACTCTAAAGACTTGGACCTTTGCCCTTTTACATAGATATTGGGAGCGCCACACACCCCTTTCCAGCGACCTCATGACCCCCTATGCTCTCCCAACCCGTCTACTGACTTCACAGGAAGAGTCACCAGAGACATGCCAAGGTAAGTAAACCTCTCGACAAGAGGTCATTAAAGGCCTGGATTGCTGCACCCACATAGAAAATAAAGGCAGTGTGCTCCATGGTTACTCTCTCAGGTGGGTGTTAGCATATCATAATCTCTTGCACCAATAGCGTGAGTTTTCCGCATTCGACTTATATGACCGACATTATAAAATACCAGAAATTATACGTTAAAATCAACTCCCGACTTATCTGTGGGAGAACTTATCCACATGTATATACGGTGGATTCATTTTGGAAAATACCTCCCAAGTAATTGAAGAAAGCAATAAAAAGTTTAGGGAACCCCTTTTAAGTGTTACACAAGGGGTGGTGTCAATACTCTAGTACAAGGGTGTCCAACTCCAGTCCTGGTGGGCTGTAGTGGCTGCAGGTTTTCATTCTAACCATCTTCTTAATTAGTGAGCCGTTTTTGCTGCTGATTAACTTGTTTTGCCTCCATTTTAATTGACGTGACTCAGACCCCTTAGTTGTTTCTTTTTCCTTAATGAGCAGCCAAACAATAATGAGACAAAACAAGGCACCACATGACCAACTCACCTGAAAATAAGGAAAGGTGACGGTCTCGATCGTGTTGGTCTACTCAGGTCACCAAAATCTTGACGGTGGTCTTAGAAAAAACAGAAAATCAGCAGTTTGCTGTGGCAAAATGAGAGCAGCAACAAGTCATGATATTCAATAATGGCCTTAAATAACAGCAAGAATTGGCGTCTCATTAAGAAACTGGTTGGAGTGAAATTGGCTGGAGTTTGACGTTCCAATTTAGCTGGTCATCTGTTGGCTCATTTCACAGCTCATTTCTGTTTGGCTGTCATTTAATGAAAAAACTGAATCCTTAAAAACTGGGCAATTAAAATGAAGGGAAAAGGAGTTAATTAGCAGCGAAAACTGCTCGCTGATTAGGAAAAGGGTTAGAATGAAAAACTGAAGCCACTGCAGCCCACCAGGACCGGAGTTGGACACCCCTGCTCTAATGGTGTCTTTACCGAGGAGTAAACAGACTCAATAGTGCCCTGAATTTAGTCGTCTTATTTACTTTCTTTATTTTTTTTTGCCATTACTAGGGGGCTTCGCTCCCTGCTCGCTTGGCTTGCCAAACCGGCCTGTGCTACGCATCAGCCACATCACGTCTCTACTGTTCATGTTGTGAAGAGGGGGACTGAATGCACCGCAAGGAGATGCGCTCGCTCCTCCGAAACCCCCTCTTAAATGGTGATACACTGGGAAACAAATACAGGTTTTTTTTTATCTCCTTTTTGCTTGATCAGCTGCTGCAGCTGTGCTGCATGAGTACTTTCATTATCTCTAACATGCCCTGCATGTGTATCGTGCCAGCGTTTTTGAATTCTTTACAACGTTCTACTTTGTCATCTACTCTTTGTCTTTTATTTCCGGCCGCGGGCATGGTTAAATCTCTTGGCACAAAGTCTCGTTTCGCGGGACTTGCTTCCAAAGGTTGTAATTATGACGTGACTTGAAAGAATCTCATGTTAAAATGTTAAAATCTCCATCTCGCGGGATTTAATTCCAAAAAGTCTCTTCAAAAGATCACGTCTTGTCACGGGAAACTGGCTGTACTGTCTGAAAAAAGAGACAGATATTTAATGGAGGACCAGGAAATTAGAAATAACTTCCAAATTGCAAAGATTGCAACCAGAAAATCAAAACACTAATTCAACAGTACCCAAACACTAAGCAAAGCTTGTAGTCAAAAGCCCTAGCCAAAAATCCTGCAAATCCTATATCTTGGATTTTCACTTAACAAAGGTTTACTTCCCCTCATACCAGTCCACATTCACTCTGTCACCTCCTTAGTGCTAAAGCCCATTAATTTGGTCATTTTATTCCTTATGCTTTAAAGTCCCGGGTCCAAGTACAAAATCTCCTAGGCTCTGTTCCAATTTGGCATTCAAATACCCCTATACTCCATAATAAAGTTTTACATTTTAGTGGAACAGCCCATTCATTTTTCTGCATTGGTCTCTGTTAGTGTTATATTTCATCTAGGGATCCTCTCCTGTCTAGGGTTCAAATGTCACATTTTGCTCATGGTTTAACTGCTCAGAAAAATCAAAGGACCACTTTTTAATCCGAGTATAGCTTCAAGTCAATGAAACTTCTAGCTATTGATCTGGTCAGTTACAGTAAGTATCAGAGGGGGTTGTTAATCAGTTTCAGCTGCTTTGGTGTTAATGAAATTAACAACAGGTGCACTAGAAACAGGGTCAACAATGAGATGACCCCCAAAACAGGAATGGTTTAACAGCTGGATGGAGGCCACTGACATTTTTCCCTCCACATCTTTTCTGACTGTTGTTTCACTAATTTTGCATTTGGCTATGGTCAGAAGTCCAACTTTTCCAGGGTGGCACATCAATACGTTTCCATTGCCAGAAGGTATGCTGTGTCTCCCAGCACAGTCTCAAGGGCATGGAGGAGATTCCAGAAGACAGGCAGTTACTCTTGGAGAGCTCGACAGGGCAGTGAAAGGTCCTTAACCCATCAGCAGGACCGGTATCTGCTCCTTTGGGCAAGGAGGAACAGGATGAGCACTGCTAAAGCCCTACAGAATGACCTCCATCAGGCCACTGGTGTGAATTGCCAAACAATCAGAAACACTTTAGGAGGGTGTCCTAAGGGCTTAACGTCATCTAGTGGGTCCTGTGCTCACTGCTCAGCACTGTGGAGCTCGATTGACTTTTGCCATAGATAACCAGAATTGGCAGGTCCACCACTGGCGCCCTGTGCTCCTCACAGATGAGAGCAAGTTTACTCTGAGCACATGTGGCAGACATGAATGGGTCTGGAGAAGCTGTGGAGAATGTTATGCTGCCTGTAACATTGTTCAGCATGACTGGTTTGGTGGTTGGTCAGTGATGGATGTTTTTCAAATGTTGACGAGCGATAAGCAAAATATATCACTGAAAACCACAGAAAACAAACACAGCAAAACAAACAGTGCGAGGAAAGTTCAAAGAAAGAGAAAAAGTTACAGTGTTTCTGTTTGGGGATCGTTGTGCACAACTGAGCTGCGGTAACAGAACTAACTGCTCTGTGGATGATTCATTCAGGCATTTCAAGGTCTTTTGGGCTCTTAGTTGTAATGAAAGTATCTGCTGAATGTACTTCATAGTAACGAGATTTGTATAGACTCTGTCTTATGGGGAAAATGTGGGAACCACAAAATACTTTGTTGTAATGCAAATTTTGTTTTAAAGATATTCGTTGTAATGGAATTTGACCTGTATTAAAATGAATGCTTTAATTTAAACATCCATCCGTCCATCCATCCATTATCCAACCCACTATATCCTAACTGCAGGGTCACAGGGGTCTGCTGGAGCCAATCCCAGCCAACACAGGGCACAAGGCAGCAAACAAACCCCGGGCAGGGTGCCAGCCCACCGCAGCAATTTAAACATTAAAAGTCTAAATATTCCTAACGTGTCATTGTTCACTCTCTAATAGAGGCCCATTGAGGGCAGGATCCCTAATAAATGATCCAAAAATCAGAAATAAACATATTTTTAATCACTAACCTTGAAATAGTGTAAAATGCAATTGCTATGTTTGATTTTAGTCATTTTCAACCTTCAGGGAGAGCTTTTCAAAGGGCTAGGATTACTGGTAAAGAATCAACTATGAATATTATCACATTTGTGATCAGCAATCTTGAAATAGCATGAGACAACACTCCACATGCTTAATTTATCGATTCCCATTTCTTCAAAGTTTTGTGTAAAGGAGTAACATTGACCCCTCGTATCCCATTAGGGGGTGAACCCCTGGGGTTGCTTGATGTGGCTTGCCCAACTTCAAGTCGTTCTGACAATGTTGGCTGAAGAGACCAATTGGTTTACTCTTTAATAATAAGGGCGTAAAAATTGTCCACAGATTTCAAAAAGCTTGACAACTTGCATAACTAGGCATCAAGACAAGTCTAACGATTTAGCATATGTCAAAGTTTTCTCATACTGGTGAGTTAGGGGGTGCTGGACAAAAAAAAGTGATTTTAAAGCATTCATATATGGTTCTTATAAACAAAATAACTAGAAATATAAGCATCATAATACAATTAAAGGTATATTTCTAAGGCAATATAACTAAAGATTACATAATATAAACAGAACAAAAACAGATTTTACAAAATATTGCTGAACAGGTGCGGTCATCCGAGGGAATGACAGTTTATGACAAAATAGATGTTGGGGTGCCAACCCAACCATCCCCATTTCCTTCAAATAATAAAAAAACAAATGCCTCATGGTGTGAAAACAACAACAGAGGATAACAACTTTAAAGACTCGGGGAAAGGAGAAAGAGGAGCTCCATCTCTTCAGTTGCTCGGTCATGAAGTGACTCCTCCTGCTGGCGGTCATGCTTTAATGGCCCAGGGAGCAAAAGGGGTGGAGTCAGTTGCCCTCATTGGGCGGTTTCCCCGTACTGTTGGGAAAAGGAAAGTTAGTGAACACAGTTAGTGGCAGTACCCCCTCTCAGTCCGGGATGGACCTGCATACCTGGGGGGAACTCAGAGGCACATGCAGCACACAGTTGATCAAAGGATTAAAGATAAAGGAAAGTCACCTGAAACAGAAACATAACCAGGCTATTCAGTAACAACATCATGTCACTGAATTTGATGCAATAACGTCATTACAGACATATTATAAAATGAGATGGCGCCCTGAAATGCAACAAATTTTGAAGGCTGAATAATATTTTTTTGAAGGTCAGTCTTATTTTGCTAGTGAAAAATGTAGTAACAGCCTTCAGCAAAATCCACAAATGCAACACTTTGTTCTAAAAAATGTATTTTGTGTTGGATTTGGTTTTGTTAATTAAAAAATGTCCAGAGTAAAGTCTTTATTTAGAAAGAAGTCATATTGTTGCCTAATTCTTTAGTAAAAAGAAATCAGGAAATAATCCTCTGTTTGCAATAATAAGCATTTCAAATATTAACAACTGGAATCTCCACTAGTCTTTATTTCCATGCTATTGTCACCTGCCATTTCATTTTCAGTTCAGTTTCAGTTTAAATACATAACGTTTTGATCACTGCTACTTTAGTTTTCATTTTTTGTGATTTTTTAGTAGTGGGCTGGCGCCCTGCCCGGGGCTTGTTTCTTGCCTTGTGCCCTGTGTTGGCTGGGATTGACTCCAGCAGACCCCCGTGACCCTGTAGTTAGGATATAGCGGGTTGGATAATGGATGGATGGATGGATGATTTTTTAGTTTTGGTTTTAGTCTAAAAAATGGGAAGTCAATGGAAGTTAAGAAATGCACACTGAGCCAGCAAGGCAAGGGGAGTATGGAAACATGCAGACATGCCAATAAAAGACTCGGTGGAGCTCATTTTTTCCGACACATGCACTATATACAAAGTTAGGTGCATCTCACTTGCGTTTTAGCCACGTCCATCTGTTCAAGGTGAGGCACTGGGCACTTTAAACTTCAGATGAAGTATTTAGCCGTATCTTCTATCTTCAGATAATTCACACAGATAGACTTTTAATAAACAGCTGTACCAGTGCACTTTCTTTTTGGGTTTGAACAACTGAACAATAAGATTGAATGTTTCTTCATGTAGTCTCTGTTTCCCACTTTAAAATAGAGGAACATCAGCCAGAACAAACCTGGTATTATTTCCTCCCTGATTCCAGGCCACTTCTGGCCTGCAAGAATAAAAGAATGTCTAACAAACAGGATTCATTAATCACCTGGAAGAGCCTGAGCTAGAAGATAGATAGATAGATAGATAGATAGATAGATAGATAGATAGATAGATAGATAGATAGATAGATAGATAGATAGATAG
>JANRMT010062834.1:34032060-34046004 GCA_026402145.1 Polypterus bichir lapradei | reverse complement strand
TAGATAGATAGATAGATAGATAGATAGATAGATAGATAGATAGATAGTGTCACATACGTGCGAGTTGGAGGCAGTCAAAGAGCCTAAAGGTGAGTGAAATCTCACGAGACAAGGGTTTATCACGTGGTACTTACCTGAATCTCTTTCTACCTACAGAAAACTGGAAGAAAAATAAATCCATCCATTTTCAGTGCCAAAATGGCTGTGATGACGCCACTTCCGGTTCCACTCCGATGACGTCACTTCCGGTTCCACACTCAACTACTACAGTCTACTCACGATGACGTTGGTTCCGTGGTCCCGCCTCCAATCGTCACTTCCTGCCAACCATTTCCTCTCCCATCATACAATCTGTTATTTAAACGCCATTTTGTTGCAGTAAATCATTCATTCTGTACTGGAAAGTCACTTTGAATCAATCTTTATTTCATTTTGTCTGGACAACAATATATGGGGACGATCCCCAAATCTTTTTCTATTTTGAAAGACTCTTTATTTATTACAATAGATAGATAGATAGATAGATAGATAGATAGATAGATAGATAGATAGATAGATAGATACTTTATTGATCCTGAGGGAAATTCAAGTACCCTAACAGTAGCCAAGAATTAATTATACCAAATTAAATACAAACATTTAAGTACACAAACTACACAAATAACAAATACTATACCAATAGTACACTAGATAGTACATACAATAATGAAAGTGCAGTGAAAATTGTGCAAATAATACTATTACCAAAGTGACACGTGGCACGTAATATCAAAGTCAAATTGACAGATACTAACATCACCTAATGTCAAAGTAAAATAAAATAAAATGACATGGCTTATGCTGATTGGGTAATAACAATCAAAAAAGAGGGTTTTACAGTAATTACCAAGTAGTGAGATATCAGATGTATGTAGTGCATCGCTAATATAGTTTATGAGCAGATAAGGAGTATCGGGCTCAGAGCTCCATCACCCCTCCTGCCCCTTTTGTAAAAGGTTGGGGAGAAAAGATCTTTTATATCTGTGCCTATTGTTGTTCTGTGACAGCAGCCTACCACTAAACAAACTCCTCTGCTTAATGATGGTGTTGTATATGTCATTTAATAGTTGGTGATGTTCATTGTCCATAATAGACAGCTTGCATAGTGTCCTCCTCTCTGCCACAGTCACTGGAGAGTCCATTTCTATATCAGCCACAGATCCTGCTCGCCTGATCAGCTGGTCAATACAATCAGCATCTCTCTTCTTCAGGCTACAGCACACCACAGTGTAGAAGAGAGTACTGGCAACCACCGACTGATAGAACATCTGCAGGAGCCCAAACTCCTCAGAAAACAGAGCTGGCTTTGTGTTCTCTGACCAATCCAGCCTGTCGTCCAACTGCACTTGAAGGTATTTAGAGGGCTTGACCCCCTCCACATCAACCCCTTCAATAGAGACAGGTCTCAGTGGTGGTCTAGACCTACGGTAGTCTACGACCATCTCCTTAGTTTTGGAAGTGTTCAACAGCAGTGGTTTCGACCAACACCATCTCACAAAGTCGTTCACCAGACCCCTATACTCCTCCTCCTGTCCATCCCTGACACAACACTCAATGGCAGTGTCGTCTGAGAACACTTCTGAAATTCTTAAATGGGTTCCATAAGTTTTTCACTTCACTTTCTTCTTTAGTCATTTTTAGTTACAGTTTACATTAACGATGAAAGCTTGGACTGCACCCTTCCTTTGTGTCCTCACTAAATATTTTTTATGTAACCAAGGGCAACAATGAACATTCCAGTGACTCTGTACAATATTGTGATGTGTCTTGCCACTGCATGGGCTGTAGGGAGTGGAAGCAGTGTTGGGGTGGAGTCTTTGGGGAGCACACTTTGTAAGGGCTCGGGGGACCTCCCTAGAGAGAGAGCTGAGTGACAGGGATCAGGGTTAATTAATGGTGCGTGGAGAAAAGGCAAGGGGGTGATCGGATGTAGAAGTTGTTCCTGGAGCGAGAGGAAGACAGCGTCAGGTTGAGAAGGGAGCGAACAGTTAAAGAGCAGGAAAAGGGTAGATAGGATGAAGGCAAATTATTTTTGTTATTTTGGAGGTGTCCCTGTGACCCAGGCAATGGGCGGCAGTAGGGCACCATTTATATCGTGGCATATCCAATAAAAAAACAGCATTTGGAAGACTCCCCTGGATAAGTGACTCCTGAGTGTGTTTTATTCGACAGAACATCACAATATTTTGTTGTAGTCCAGACTCTGTTAAACAAATAAAACTGACAAATGGTATTTTTCAAAGATAGCAGGTGTAATTCTGGAGCTTTTCAATAGAACTTAAAAGCAAACAGGAAAACTTAATAAATCTTCAGCAACAAGTTGACTTTGTTTCTGTACTTGTCAGATTCAATAAACCTCAGAGTGTTTCTTTTCTGAACAGCTCTCTTGCAGAATGGCGGGGATGGATCTAAAAGATGGAAGCACCACAGCCAGGGAAAGACTTCTTATGTTAGAAAAACACACACTTATGTAGACTTTTATTACCAAGAGATAGGAGATTTGCAAGCTAAAGCAGTGGACACCGCATGCTTGTGAGATACGTTTATAAACGTATAAACTTCTTTGCAGCCAAAACATCCCTAGAAAGTAAACCTCTGCTTCCCCATCTTTAATCTACAAAACTGAAACTCAGGTTGGTTAATTGACAGGAGACAAAGAGTACGGCTAAGAGGTCATCAGTGGGGACCTTCTCCTTGGGCCATTAATTTTTCTGATTGATATTAAGTCCTTGACTTGCATCTGGGCTTCCCAGCTCACACACTGCAGATTCACAGTCACTCTTTGCATAAGATACTCCGTCTCTGATGTGCCCAGTTATTACTTGGTTTAGCTATTGTCTAAATTACTTTGGCCCAAGAAGCCATAATATTAATAATTTGTTATGTATCACCACCAACAGCTGCTAGTTTAAACTGTGTCTCTACATAAGGGTCCCTATTTCTAACACACTTTTATATAAGCTTGCCATCCCATAAGCTTACTATCATTCCTCTTAGTGAACAAATCACCTTAATGTTAAAATCTATACTATATGCTGTAGTATTAAAAATCAACTACCAATAATGCCTAATTTGAACTGATTTTAACTGGTATACATATTTCCTAGTGTCTTAAAACCCTAATATTAAATGACAGCGCTTCCTTCGTTGTAAGTACTGTAGAAAGACAAGGACAATATATGAAGGTTTGGGGGGGATCCACCCTGTGTATTATAACTGAAAAGAAAATAGCAATCGTTAGTGCAAAGTAGCCTCATAGGACAGTCCAAGATAAGACAGCTCCAGGGAAGAAGTGCTGGTTCTTTTATAGTAATGGTGGGGAAGGAAGAGGTGGGCCATCTAACGAGGAGGAAATGACATCATCGGAGCGTGCTTGTTGCCGGAAGGAAGTGGGTTAGGTTTTATTTTATTTGTTCCTGCAAGGAAGGAGAGAAGGCATTAGTGCACATGATTAGCCTCGCGTTTCAGTGGTTCAGAATTAAGCAGACCCTGTTGCTGCCCCCCGTGCACGCATGTGTGACAGTACTAATATGGAGGTGGTCACTAACTCATCAAGTTTGTTTAATTCATTCTAATTGACTATAGGAGGTAGGTAGTGAGCACAGTCTGGATTACATACAATCATTTATTCTTAAAGTTTACATTGACACCCACTCACACCAAGTGTCAATGGGCCTGTACTGCAGTATGAGGTCATTCCAGAAATATTTACTCTTACACATTTTTTTTGCATTAGGTACCAACCATATTGTTATGCTAATCACATTTTCTAAACTATTTTCTACTACATTTTCCCCATTGGTGTACAAGTTAAATCCAAAACAAACACTATTTTCATTAATAAAACAATAGATAAAAAGAAACAATAAGCACATATTGCTTTTATAAAAATTTCAATCGCCTTATTGTGCTCGCATATAATTAACTTTTCCTCTTTTATTGCACATCACCTGACCATTCAAATCTAGCTCCGTCTCTCCTCAACCTGGCAACGGTTAAAAACTTCACAAAAATGGATGAATAAATGGTTGTGATTTCTGTACTGCTAATTGTATTTTTCTGACATGCATGTTGTTTGAAAAAGGGAATATTTTATGCTACGGAGACCTACCCAGAACTGCTTCCACAATGCAGAAAGTAAATAAAAACATTTATCAATGCAGAAATATAAAAGCTAGTGTAGCCACCAGGGGGCGCCCCTAAGCCCCAGACCACACCCACAGCAAATCCCACAGGAAATTGTTTCTAGAATAAAATAGAAGATATTTATTCATCCACTCCATTCACAACACCACCCTTCCAAATATCAGCTATAATAATAATAATAACAATAATCCATCCATCCATTATCCAAACCGCTATATCCTAACTACAGGGTCACGGGGGTCTGCTGGAGCCAATCCCAGCAAATACAGGGCGCAAGGAAGAAAACAAACCCCGGGCAGGGCGCCAGCCCACCGCAGAATAACAATAATAATAACACATTTTCTTTATAGAGCACCTTCCCCATGCTCAGGTCCCTTTATAAGAGATTGGCAGTGGAGGGGACACTGGCACACGCATGTTGCTGCTGCTCCTCCCTGTTAACAACAATTAGAATAAAATAAACCAAGATCAAGCTCAAGATACCTTTATTGTCACTGTACAATACAATGAAATGTCATGTGGAGCAAACCAATAAATGATGAGTGTATAAGGAGCCCAGTGCCTCACATTGGGCAGTCAGAGTCATAAGGCAGCGGGCTCCTTTTAAGCCAGACCTGGGAATGTTTCTGGTGTCACACCATGTCTACCTGATACAGAAAGTAGGAAGGTCCTTCATCAACAGCGCCCTCTATTGGCACCCAGGGACCCCAAACATCCCGGAAAACATCCCGTCCTGACTGGGCCACCTCCTGGTGTATGTTTTGGGGAAGGAACTGCTTCCAACTCTTGACTTCCACTGATCCATCCATTATTATTTACTGGCCAGGCACAAAATTAGTTTCTTGCCCTGCCAGCCATCTCTCCTTCTGCTCTGGTTTACCATCTGGGTAAGAAACTTTCCTCCTTCCAGGTTGTGATGCCTGTTCTCCTACACTAGATATTTCATCTCTTTGTTTGTAATTTCGTTGAAGAGGTAAGTGGGCCCATTTGCCGAAGGGTCTGACTTGAATGTTCTTTGTTTTCAGTGAGTCAATCTTACTTTTAAGAAGTGCCTTCCCAACAAAGGGATATAAGAACTTTTTGTCACCAATCAACAAAACCTTTATAGTTTATGACTTCTGGTAGCCATTAGGGACCCCCATTGTAACACTTTGCCAAACACATGATATGGAAAGGGTCTTATTGGTACCAATCTAAAGCCACACAATTGGGAAATGTGACGGTATGACACAGTTTTTAACCTGCTTTCTGTTGCAGTCCGAGGAATGAAGGGAATCCCGTCCAAAGAACGACATCACTTCCTTTCAGCCCTGATACCACCCACTGTAGAAGGACACTATAAAAGAAGACCAGTGAGTCCAGGTGGACTGATGTGAGAGGAGAGACTGTGATGTTTCAGCAAAGTGTGCTCAAAAGCCAAGAGAAGACAGCAGGTCCTTTCCATCTTGTCTAAGGCAATTAACCAGGGCTACCTTGGCTGAGACCCCAACACTTCTCATGTCATTTTGATCTCTTCATTCACTCATTAAACATTCTCTTTATTAATGTAATAACAATGCATTTAGAGGCACATTCACTTTGAAACACACGTGTGATGCTCAAGTGCAGGACCAAGTAAGAGAACAAGCGGCCTTCACAGGTCAGTCTGACTTTGTTCTCTGACCTGAGTGCGTTGATGAGTATTTTAAATGAAGGCCAGCATTTGCTAAGAAATGAAGTGAACCCTTGGGCTCGACTGTAATGACCTTTATACTGTAAATATATTGAAATTCCCTCCAGTCTGAAATCAAGTACTTTTATTTTAAAAATTGTTGAAAATTAATTCCAATGTCAGTATCTCATGAAAGATTACAGTTTCTCTTTTAAGAAAAAAAGAATATGGATGTGCATCCTTTATTGAAGATTTTCATCCATATTGGTTTCTAATAATTTAAAGTTCTGTTATAAATGACTCATCATAAAAAGTCAAAAAGAGCTGAGACTGCCACGATGTTTTTGAAAGGTGGCACACATTCAACAGCATGATGGCATTCAATTTGTACAGCAAGAACAAAAGAAGAGATTTATTTTTGTCATATTCTCTGACAGCACTCTTCTCATCTTGTGATTTACCGCTATGCCTTAAAAAGAAATCATGATCAAGAAGCTGACTTCAGAAACATATGTGGACCTTGTCTTTTTGGGTGATGTTTGAAGCAATGCTCAGTTTTCCATCACTGGCACTTTAAATAATGCCACCTGAAGCAATTTGATGTGTCCGAGAAATAGTGACCTGACATTTGCGCGATAGACATATGAGCGCCAACAAAATAGCGGCCATTAAAACGCGGCGTCAAAATCGCGCCGACAAAAATCGCGAAAGTTTCATTAAATATGAATTACTAGTTTAAAGCATATTTAATAATGTTTATTTTAGAAGTCAATATTATGAGACACGGCACGCAGATAGTCCTTAAGATCACGCCCTGCATATGTAGGAAGAATTGCAGCAAGACGTCTTGATAGTTGAGGGTATTTAGACTTGCTGGCTGCCTGACTGCTGGTAATTCCGCTTTGTATACGATGCGTTATGCCAACCCTCAACTGAGTTATTTGTTCGCGGCATGCCATCAGCAACACGTTCTCGCATGTTCCACATGGTGATAGGAAACAACGGGTTGGCTCGCCGAATGCGTCTCAATCGACCAACGTAATTGTCCTCCCAGTAATCATAAACATTCTGGAGGTAGTCGGGTCTACTCTCGCTCAGTTCATCGAAAGCGGACACCCAACATCTTCCGGAGGAACGAAACTCAGTGCAATTAGCATCTTTGAATACAGTTATAACCTAGCACATAATGTGTACATAATGCGCACATACGCGTCCCACTCTCTTGGCCCCTCTCGCGATTTTGTCGTGGCGATTTTGTCAGCGCGCATTTGTCGAAAACCAGTTAGCGAGTTTGTCGCCGCGAGTTTGTCCATCGCGGTTTTGTCGGCGCTCATATGTCTATCGTGCTTTTGTCGGTGAACCCCATGGTGGTGTGTAATACTGTCTACAGCCTACACAACAGACTTCCAGCACAATACCACCGCTTATCATCTACAGAAATTTTAAGATGACTCCTCCATCATAGGCTTCCCTAACAATGGAAATGATTCAGTGTTTGGCAAGGTTGTGGAGGACTTAGAAGGGCCGGAGCAGAATGGACTCACTAAGGAGACTCAGGTCTTTTGACGTGTGCAGCAAGCTACTAGAAATGTTCTATCAGTCCATAGTAGCCAGTGTGGTGTTCTACGTTGCAGTCTCCTGGGGCAGAAACCTGGGCACAAAAGATGCACAGTGCCTGAACAAACTTATCAGGAAAACCTGCTCCATCACAGGACGAACCCTGGACACACTGAAAGCTACTATGGAAAAGACGATTGTGGCAAAATTGGATGCCATCATGAAAATCCCCTCTATCCCCTTCAGGAGGAACTCTTATGGAGACTTTAAGCCACAGGCTTATTGCACCACAGTGTGCTAAGAAGTGACTATTGAGGTTTTGTTCTGCCCACTGCTCTCAGGCAATTCAATGTTTCCACCCAATGCACTCAGTTTTTTATCTTATTTATTTACTTATTTATTTATTTATTTGTTTGTTTGTTTGTTTATCTGTTGATTGATTGATTGGCTATAGTATTTATCCTGTGAATCCAGATCCTTGTTTTTATGATTCTGTTGCTGTATGCATCTGAATTTTTCCATGAGATGAATCTAATCTAATGTAATCTAATCTACCGTATATACTCATGTATAAGTCTAGTCTTAAAACCCGAAAAATCGATCATAAAATCAGACCCCAACTTATACGCCTGTTCAAAAATACACTTAATTTTTTTTTTTATACGTCTTCTTGCTTCCTTCAATCTCGCACCAGTTTCTCATACACATTGAATTTTGTTGCATCAGCGCAGTTACCGATTTCTTTCGCCACTTCAATGACTTTTAATTTAAAACCAGCTTCATATTTTCTTCTGATCGAACGCTCCATCATAGATAAGGGATGCTCTTACGATAAAGGTGTATGAGATACAAAAAATAAAAATCAGTGCAAACATAGCTTTGGAATAGTTTGGGTATTACCGTGTGATCACGTAGGCACAATACATAGAGAAAAAGGCAGTGTGCTCTGTGGTCACTTTCTCAGGTGGGCGTTAACGTATCATAATCTCTTGGACCAATAGACTGAGTTTTCCACATTTGACTTATATGACCGGCATTATAAAATACCAGAAATTATATGGTAAAATCAAGCCCCAACTTATCCGCAGGAGAGCTTAAACGTGAGTATATACAGTAATCTAATCTTAAATAGCCATGAGTCAATATACTAAATTAACATTCACATTAACTGCAATAATTTAAAGATTTTTAAAACAACCGAGCCAGAGAACATGAGAATCTGTTAAAGAGTGGATCTACAATTAAGACGTTTGCTGAGCATTCTACATATTACATTTCTGTCTCTCTTTTATCTCCTGCCCCTTCTCTCATAGATGATGGTGACCAGCTGGTGTATGAAGTTCAAACAATTCTGGATTCTCATCTTTGGGTTCAAGAGTTCAATATCTATTCTACTGGAAAGGTTAGAGCCTGGAGGATTTATTCCTAGGAACTGGATAAGGATGTTCAGGTCCCTTTCTTATTATGGCAGTTTGATTAATGGCTTTCTGAGAAACCTGAAACACCAATCTGTGCTCCATCCATCAAGAAGGCTCCATCATGATGTACATAATTTATTCTTGTATTTTTTTTACCATCTTGTTAATGACATACAGTGTTTGTGGCCAGGACAACACCATGTGATGTCACAGCAAAAATGTTAAACTAAATTTGCTCTTGATTGTTGAGCGTCTGTTTTTTTTTTTTTTTCTTTCTTCAATGTTAAAACTCTCATTCTTTCTATCCGGATGTGCTGCACTATATGAGTCCTCTTTGGGTTGACCACCCGGACCAACTGCATTTTGCCTATCTGACAAAGATTGGAGTGGAGAATGCAATCAGAGGGATTGCAGCAATTGTTTGATGGGAGTTAAACAATAAAGAACACCAATTAAACGTCCATTGTCTTTCGAGAGTCTGGCTCTTAAAACTAATAATGAAATCTGATCCTATCTTACTTGTTATTCTTTAATTATCCCCTGAAATACAATGGGTCTTTTTTATTTGATCTGACTGAATTATTAACCCACTTAAGTTCCCTTTCGCAGAGATTCATTCTTCTTGCCGATTTCAACATCCATATTGACATTCCTATATGTTAACTGAGAAATGAATTTCTATCCTTGCTGGACTGTTTTTCTATTCACTCTGGTGGTCATATATTGGACTTGATCTGCACTTCTGGCTTATCTGTCAGCAACACTTATAGCAGTGATTTGGGACTCTCTGATCATAAACCAGTACTTTTCACTGTCTCATTGCCTCTCCCTCCTCTTACCTGTAAATGTCTAATTTCTTTCAGGAACCTCAAAAATGGCTGTCTTTATATCCTTGCGAGTTCCATTTCTGATCTTTTTCTGTCTTTACTTGTTCTATCAGCACTATACAGTCTTGTTTATTACTATAACACAGCCCTACTTTCAGCACTACATAAAACAGCTCCTTTAAAGCATAAGGAGGATTCTTTTAAGCGCTCATCTCCATGGTTCAACTCAGAGCTACGGTCTATGAAAGCAGTTGGCTGACGCCTTGACAGTCCTGTCTGCTTTCTCTGACCATCAAAGGGCTTACAGGGATATACTAACTGCAGCCAAGAACACACATTATGGCAGAATAATACAAACTGGCCAAGATAACCCAAGGGTTTTGTTCTCTGTAGTTAATAAACTACTTCAACCTGCATCTGGTCCAATTACCTCCTCTACCAAAGTCTGTGAAAAATTCTTCCACTTTTTCTGCAATAAAATTAAAGATCTAAATAATTCAACTAACAAATCCATCGTCCATTTATATCTTTCCCGGTCTTCCCACTCCATCCAGCTCTTTTTCTAAATTTTCACCAGTCACATCTGCATTTGTTAATGACCTGTTTTGTAAGATGAGACCCACTACTTGTGTACTGGACCCTATTCCCACCACACTTCTTAAATCCTGCCTTCATGCTATAATCTCGACTGTTATCACAGTAATAAATACATACCTTGACACTGGCTTTGTACTAGCCACTTTTAAAATCGCTTCTGTAACCCCAGTTTTAAAAAAGTCTTGTCTTGATGCTGACAATCGTAACAATTTTCAGCTTGTTTCTCACTTACTTTTTCTGTCAAAAGTTCTTGAGCATGTTGTAGCCCCCCAGCTCACCAATTACTTAACTTCTAATAATTAGATGGAACCCCTTCAATCTGATTTCAGGGTGCACTACAGCTATAAAACCTCTGTTTCAGGTAACCAATGATTTGCTTATGGCAGTAGAATCTGGATAAACTAGCATATTAATTTTGTTAGATATTAGTGCAGCATATGACAATTTCAGACATGACATTCTACTGTCCAGAAAGGAGAACTTGCTGGGTATCTCTGGAACTGCCCTCCATTGATTTACATCCTATCTGACTTATAGGATAGAGTTTGTTAGTCTTGGCAACAGCAGATCCAGCTCAGCACTGGTCACACAAGGGGCTCCTCAGGGCTCTGTCCTCGGCCCTCTTCTCTTCTGTATCTGTATGCTTCCCCTTGGCCATATCATTCATAGCTATGGACTGGGTTCATTTTTATGCAGATGATGCTCAACCCTATTTCAATGTTAAAAGTGAGACTTCATCTGGGCTTTCTCATCTCACAACTGGCCTCAGTGACATTAAAACCTGGATGGAGCAGAACTCTTTAAAATTAAATTGCAGCAAAACTGAACTCCTGCAGATTGGCACTAAAGTGCAACTTAATAAAATGAGCTCCTTCAAAGTCAATCTTGGCAGTGATCTCATCAGACCATCTTCTAATGCAAGGAATCTTGGTTTCATTTTTGATTTCTCCCTTTCTTACTCCACCAACATAAACCACATTAAGGTATTTTCTTACTGCCACCTCTGTAACATATCCTGTGTTCTGTTATTCCTCTCCTTTTCTAATGCTGAGAAACTTGTCCATGCTCTTATCACATCCCACATCAATTATTGTAATTCTCTACTGGCAGGTGCCCCATCTAATCTTCTATCACCGCTCCAGTTGATTCAAAACTCTGCCCCAGGAGTCCTAACACAGACCAACAACACCGAGCACATCACACTCATCCTCCTTCTCCTCCCCGGGCTTCCTGTGTCTTACAGAACTGAATATAAAATCTGCTATTAACCTACAAAGCTTTAAATGGCCTTGCGCCGGACTACATCGATGACCTTCTCCATTGCTACACTCCTGTTCGCCCACCAAGATCCTCTGATTGTGGCAATGTTGTTGTGTCCCACACTAACCGGCACTCTATTGTTACAGGGCCTTCAGGTGTATAGAGTCCAGACCCCTTAATTAATGAGATCAGCTGACTCATTTCATTCTTTTAAAAAACAACTTCACACTCATCTGTTTTTGAAGGCTTTTAACTCATCCTGACATTCTGCCCCTTCTTTCAGTTTACCTCTCTGTCCAGATGCTCAGGATAACTTGTGTGTGTGTTATATCACCATTGATGTTATTTGTTCAGGCCTTTATTTTAGTATTGAATTTAGTAGATTCATTCATTCATTGGGAGTAGATTCATACCTGGCAGCATGGATCGTGGACTATCTTACAGACAGACCTCAGTATGTGCGTCTCGGGAACTGCAGGTCTGACATTGTGGTCAGCATCACAGGAGCGCCGCAGGGGACTGTACTTTCTCCAGTCCTGTTCAGCCTATATACATCAGACTTCTAATACAACTCTGAGTCCTGCCACGTGCAAAAGTTTGCTGATGACACTGCTATCGTGGGCTGCATTAGTAGTGGGCAGGAGGAGGAGTATAGGGAACTAATCAAGGACTTTGTTAAATGGTGCGACTCAAACCACCTACAACTGAACACCAGCAAAACCAAAGAGCTGGTGGTGGCTTTTAGGAGGACCAGGCCCCTCATGTACCCCGTGGTACGTTCGTTTGCAACTAGTGCAGAATGCAGCTGCTAGAATCCTAACTAGGAAAAGAAAATCCGAACACATTTCTCCAGTTCTGATGTCACTACACTGGTTACCTGTGTCATTCAGGATTGACTTTAAAATTCTGCTTATGGTTTATAAAGCCTTAAATAATCTCGCCCCTTCTTATATATCGGAGTGTCTGACACCTTATATTCCAAATCGTAACCTCAGATCCTCAAATGAGTGTCTCCTTAGAATTCCAAGAACAAAACTTAAAAGAAGTGGTGAGGCGGCCTTCTGCTGCTATGCACCTAAAATCTGGAATAGCCTGCCAATAGGAATTCGTCAGGCTGATACGGTGGAGCACTTTAAAACACTGCTGAAAACACATTACTTTAACATGGCCTTTCTATAACTTCAATTTAACTTAATTTAACTTAATCCTGATACTCTATATGTTCAATTTCCTCATAATAACTATTCAGGGTAGCTCTACAACCCGTACTGACCCCTACTCTCTTCTCTGTTTCTTTTTCCGGTTTCTTTGTGGTGGTGGCCTGCGCCACCTCCACCTACTCAAAGCTTCATGATGCTTCAACAATGATGGATGGACTAAAAGGCAGAATTCTACGTGACCATCATCATCAAGCCCTTCCGTGAGAACCCTAAATCCAAAGAGGACTGTTTCATTTATGTTAGGTAGCATGCCCAGTGGGGACTGGGCGGTCTCATGGTCTGGAATCCCTACAGATTTTTTTTTTTTTTCTCCAGCCGTCTGGAGTTTTTATTTTGTTTTTTCTGTCCCCCCTGGCCATTGGACCTTACTCTTATTCGATGTTAATTAATGCTGATTTATTTTGTTTTCATATTGTGTTTATTTTTCTATTCTTTATTATGTAAAGCACTTTGAGCTACTGTTTGTATGAATATGTGCTATATAAATAAATGTTGTTGTTGTTGTTGTTGTTGTGGTCATCAGAGGTGACTGTGTGAAGAGGGTGCAGACCTATAAATACCTGGGAGTGCAGCCTGATGATAAATTAGACTGGACTGCCAATACTGATGCTCTGAGTAAGATCTGAGTAAGGTCAGAGCCAACTATACTTCCTTAGAAGGCTGGCGTCCTTCAACATCTGCAATAAGATGCTGCAGATGTTCTACCAGACGGTTGTGGCGAGTGCCCTCTTCTACGCAGTGGTGTGCTGGGGAGGCAGCATAAAGAAGAGGGACGCCTCACGCCTGGACAAACTGGTGAGGAAGGCAGGCTCTATTGTAAGCACGGAGCTGGACAGTTTGACATCCGTGGCAGAGTGACGGGCGCTGAGCAGGCTCCTGTCAATCATGGAGAATCCACTGCATCCACTGAACAGGATCATCTCCAGACAGAAGAGCAGCTTCAGCAACAGACTGCTGTCACCATCCTACTCCACTGACAGACTGAGGAGATCGTTCCTCCCCAACACTATGCGACTCTTCAATTCCACCCGGGGGGGTAAACATTAATATTATACAAAGTTATTGTCTGTCTGTTATTCTTTCATTGTTATCACTCTTTAATTTAATATTGTTTTAAATCAGTGTGCTGCTGCTGGAGTATGTGAATTTCCCCTTGGGATTAATAAAGTATCTATCTATCTGTCTATCTATCTATCTATCTATCTATCTATCTATCTATCTATCTATCT
>JANRMT010062834.1:33992626-34023459 GCA_026402145.1 Polypterus bichir lapradei | reverse complement strand
TATATATATATATATATATATATATGAGATGCTTCTAAGAGGAACCCTTATCACATATCAAGACTCAGAGTATACTTACAATTTGGGTACTTTTCTAGAAGAGGCCCTACTAATTTCCACATGACACCACATCGCATTTTGCACTGTCGTGGTATTGTCATGAATTATGAATTGTACTTTTTTAATAGATTATATCGTTATATTTTACTAAAGTCCGCGTGTTATCTTGCAAAAATTTAGCTGAATACTGTAATGAGAAAATGCGGTGTATGCTAACATTATTTTTATTAAATTCACAGTAAAGCTGAAAAGTAAGGTTTTTACAACAGTTGGATGCCCAACCTCCAGACGTGGCCTTAGGGGTGTGCAGGTCCTAGGGCTGATGAACTCCACGTGGGACAGTTACGTGAAATGCTGCTACCGGTATGTGTGGACTGTATAAACGTGCGCATGAATTTAATAAAAATACTGTTAACATACACTGGATTTTCTTATTACAGTATTAAACTAATTTTTTGCAAGATAACAAAACAAAATATTTTCTATTAAAAAAATTGCAATATGCGATGCGGAGTCATGCGGAAATTAGCAGGGCCTCTTCTAGAAAAGTACCCAAATTGCAAGTATACTCTGAGTCTTTATATGTGATAAGGGTTCTTCTTAGAAGCATCTCAAATATATATATACTGGAGAATTTAACTTGACAAATCCACTTGAATGGGACATGCGGTTCTCAAAGGCGGGGACCCTTAGGCGCGGGGCGTGGGGCGATCGCCACACTTGCCACCCCCAAACACTGCTCTTGCCAACCTTACCTTATCAAACCTCTCACCTCCCTCACCTTATCAAATGCTTTCTGAAAGTCAAGATTAATAATATCATAAGCTCCACTTTGATCATATCCTTTTGCTGCTTCCTAGAATTCCAGCATGTTGGTTAAACATGACCTCCCTCTTCAGAACCCATGCTGACTGTTCAGTAAATGTCCTGTTCTTGCCATGTGCTGCTCAATTTTATCCTTAATAATTCCTTCCATTAATTTACCTGTGACGCACATCAAGCTTACTAGCCTATAGTTGCTTGGATCTGTCCAATCACCCTTTTTATATAACAGGATACTATTTGCCATTTTCCACTCCTTCACAATTTTCCAGAAAGACTGTTCTTTCATAGCTAAATAAGTGTGTCAGTTGGTAATGCCATGTTGACAAGTGCTGGTAGAGCTAAAACACCCAGGCTGATGTGACTGACCTAAAATGTCTTGATTGTCCACTACGTGTGAACACATCAGAAGTTCTTGCATTTCAGCCCCAGCACTTGTACAGTGTTTTAAGGTTGTATAGACTATCAGAAGATGTGTTAATATTGTGAGTAACCTGCTAAAGGCTAAGTAGCCGAGTTCTCCATTATTTAAGGCAGTCCCTCAATTGTAAAGCTGGCATCTGTACTGCCAGCTTCCATCAGAAATCGAATCTTCTCTTTCATTATGGTATCCTTTGACAGGTCAATGTTTGAACACAAGTCAAACATTATACTTCTTCTTCTGAACATTGATGCATATAAGAAATGGAAAGAGTTCCCTACTTGAAGGTCTTGCCCTTCCTGTGTCCCCCTTATTTTTTCCCCCTTACAGAAAGCTAAATTGTTACTCTCTTGCCATGTTGTTTAGAGTTATGGTATCTTTTGATGAAGTCCGTTCTAAGTCTTAAATATGCTTTGTAAAGTAATGGGTCAGAGCACAGACTGGCAGCAACAAGAGCAATGCAGGAATCAACCCTGGGAAGAATGACAGACCATTGTGTGGAACACTCACACCCACAGAGTCACACACACACATCCATACTGGGTTGATTTAGAGTGAACAACCAGCCTTGACCTGCATGTCTCTGAAATGGGAGAGATAAGCAGAATATCAGGAGAAGACTCATTGAGAAAGCATGCAGTACATATTCCATGTGAAACATGTGCTGCTTACTGAAAAAAATAAACCAAACAATTTTTAAAATGCACAGTTCTGTCACCTAAAAATGATGACATATTGATTCATAGAGCTGCCTGCAAGATTAATGACACCGTCAAACGCTTTCAGTTGAGAAGAGGTGACTGTTTGAACGTGTAGCGCTCCTCTGAGAGTGAACTGGAGCGCTAAGGTAGTATGACGTGAATTCCTTAGACCTTGTGAAAACACTTAGTCCTGGATAATCTTTTAAAAAGGTTTTTCTCAAACCTCACCATTTCCTCATCAACAAAATGCCGTCCATAGAATCTTGATTACGCACATGCTGGATTGTTGTTTGTTTTAATTGTCCTATTATTTACTTTAAATACTGCAGCAGAGGCCAGCCTGGGTACACTATAACTAATTACAACATTTCAAATTTGTAGTAATAATTTAAAATGTCTAATTTTTTGCTTTTTGTTTTACTTTTAATGTTATTAAATGTTAAATTGTTTACTCAAAACTCTTATATATTGTATCACCCCTTACCTGAGAAATCTCAAAACACACTTTACATCACTATCTACCAACAGGAGGCATGATAAGTTTAATTTAAAATGCACTGCAGCTCTCAGGAAAAGATGTCTGACATATGAAACAAAGAATTCACATTAGGTTCCCTAGAAAAGCAATAAGGAATGAGTTTTAGTTTTCTGAATTCATAAAACATGGAGCCTACCATCCATCCATCTTCTTAACCTGCTTACGCAGAGCAGGTTCACAGGTATCCCAGCAAGCACAGGGCACAAGGCAGGAACAACACCCGAGGTCAGATTTATAATACTTGAGTACACACAAAAAGTATGTACACAATTTATCACATAACAGTCTCGATTTATAAAAGAAGATTTGATGGGAGAACTTAAGTATATGTAATGCAACTTTGATCCATGTGTACAAAACATTTTAGAGTGTGACAGAACCACTAAGGGGCGTGTCAGCCACCCAAACCGACACAGACAGACACAAGAGGCACACTAATAAAACACAAGTGTTTTTATTTTTCTTCACTCGTGGAGAACGTCTTCCCTGTTTCCAGGAGCCCCAAACACAGTCCCAATGCACAATCACAATATTCCTCTTTTCCTTCTCTCTTTTCTCCTCCACTCATCCTTGGCAAGCTTCGTCCACCTTCCACCCGACTCTGGCTCCCGAGTACTGGCTGCTGGCTCCTTTTATAGCCCAAACGGAAATATTCCAGGTGCTTGACGACTCACCTGCGGATGCCAACAGGGCTGCACCAAACTCTAACTCCCATGAAGCCCTGCGGTAGTCCGAGGCACCACTGCAGCCTGGGGGGGGGGGGGATGCCATCTAATGTCCCAAGGGAGGTAATGCTCTGGCCACATTTGCTCCGCCAGTCCTCCCAGCGTGGAGATGTCCCGACCGGGCAAGGACTCCAGCCACACGCTACAAGAGAAAGAGGAAAATGATGACTCCCTTGATCAAGTAGAGAAATGCAGCCAGACTAGCTAAATGACAACTCACGCATATAATTAATTCTTATCTCTGAGCCGTTATTATTATGCATGTTGAATGACAAATATATTAAGCATCAACCTGATGCAAGAAACCTGCACACTTGGGAGAAGATTTGTTTTCTGGCATGTGCAATGAAAGAGGAGTAAGGCCAGGTGGATTGGACCTGAGACAGGCCCTGGGTGGCAGTGAAGAGTTAAAAGACAGCTGGGCATCTACAAAAGATGTAATAAGGGTGACAACAAGAAGGGTGCTTGGCATGACATCTGGACAGAGGAAGGAGGAAAAGGAAACCTGGTGGTGGAATGGGAAAGTACAGGAGAGTATACAGAGGAAGAGGATGGCAAAGAAGAAGTGGGATAGTCAGAGGGATGCAGAAAGTAGACAAGAGTACAAGGAGATAAGGCACAAGATGAAGAGAGAGGTGGCAAAGGCTAAAGAAAAGGCGTATGATGAGTTCTATTAGAGGCTAGACTCTAAAAAGGGAGAAAAGGACCTGTACCGAATGGCTAGACAGAGGGACCGAGTTGGGAAAATGTGCAGCAGGTTAGGGTGATAAATGATAAAGATGGAAACGCACTCACAAGAGAGGAGAGTGTGTTGAGCAGATGAAAAGAGTACTTTGAGAGGCTGATGAATGAAGAGAATAAGAGAGAGAGAGAAGGCTGGATGATGTGGAGATAGTGAATCTGGAAGACCAATGGATTAGCAAGGAGGAAGTAAGGACAGCTATGAAAAGGATTAAGAATGGAAAGGCCGTTGGTCCAGATGACATACCTGTGAAAGTATGGAGGTGTTTAGGAGAGATGGCAGTGGAGTTTTTAACCAGATTCTTTAATGGAATCTTGCAAAGTGAGAAGATGTCTGAGGAGTGGAGAAGAAGTGTACTGGGACCCATTTTTAAGGATAAGGGAGATGTGCAGAGCTGTAGTAACTACAGGGGGATAAAACTGATGAGCCACAGCATAAAGTTATGGGAAAGAGTAGTTAAAACTAGGTTAAAAATAAACATGATGATTAGTGAGTAGCAGTATGGTTTCATGCCAGGAAAGAGTACCACAGATGCAATGTTTGCTCTGAGGATGTTGATGGAGAAGTTTAGAGAAGCCCAGAAGGAGTTGCATTGCGTCTTTGTGGACCTGGAGAAAGCATATGACAGGGTGCCTCGAGAGGAGCTGTGGTATTGTATGAGGAAGTCGGGAGTGGCAGAGAAGTACGTAAGAGTTGTACAGGATATGTACGAGGGAAGTGTGACAGTAGTGAGATCTGCGGTAGGAGCGACGGATGCATTCAACATGGAGGTGGGATTACATCAGGAATCAGCTCTGAGCCCTTTCTTATTTGCAATGGTGATGGACAGGTTGACAGACAAGATTAGACAGGAGTCCCAGTGGACTATGAGAGGGAGATCAGTGGAATGGTGAGGATGCAGGAAGTAGAATTGGCGAAGGTGGATGAGATTAAATACTTGGGATCAACAGTACAGAGTAACGGGGATTGTGGGAGAGAAGTGAAATAGAGAGTGCAGGCAGGGTGGAATGGGTGGAGAAGATTCTCAGGAGAGATTTGGGACAGACGGGTATCAGCAAGAGTGAAAGGGGAGGTCTACATGATGGTAGTGAAGCCAGCTATTTTATATGGGTTGGAGACGGTGGAACTGACAAAAAGACAGGAGACAGACATGGAGGTGGCAGAATTAAAGATGGCAAGATTTGCATTTGGTGTGACGAGGATGGATAAGATTAGAAATAAGTAAATTAGAGGAACAGCTCAGGCTGGACTGTTTGGGGACAAAGTCAGGGAGGCGAGATTGTGTTGGTTTGGACATGTGCAGAGGAGATATGTTGGGCATATTGGGAGAAGGATGTTGAAGATAGAGCTGCCAGACAAAAGGAAAAGATGAAGGCCTAAGAGAAGGTTTAAGGATGTGGTGAGAGAGGACATGCAGGTGGTGGATGTAACAGAGCAGATGCAGAGGACAGGAAAATATGGAAAAAGATGATCCGCTGTGACAACCCCTAACCAGAGAAGCCAAAAGAAGAAGAAAATTGTCTTGAGTCTTCATTTATAAAGCTTGCGTACACATAAAAAGAGGCTTGAAATGTGTGTATGGAGGTTGTCACTGAAACGTCAGGATTTATAAAAGAAAACTTGACCTGAAAGCTTGCTTATATTTACAACAACTTTGACAACAACAACAACATTTATTTATATAGCACGTTTTCATACAAAAAAATGTAGCTCAAAGTGCTTTAAAAAATGAAGAATAGAAAAATAGAAGACACAATAAAAAATAAACATAAGTCAACATTAATTAACATAGAATAAGTAAGGTCCGATGGCCAGGGTGGACAGAAAAAACCAAAAAAAAAACTCCAGAGGCTGGGGAAAGTGACCCATGTGTATTCAATATTTCGGAAAAAGTGGGAAATGATGACAGCCTTGATCAAGCAGAGAATTGCAGCCAAATCAGGTAAATGACAGCTTCCACATATAATTAATTCCTGTCGCTGACTATCATCATGTGCGTTGACATGACAAACATATTAAACATCAAAAATGATGATTATGATGTACAGACACTAATGTTAGCCAGCTCTCATACCAATAAACCAGCCATTGCGTACAGCACCATCATGTCTGTCAAAACTACTTTGACTCAAAATAAATGAATCACAGGTTGACCCAAGCCATTGAGACATGACATTTATCATGTGTTTCTGTCTTGCACAGTTTGTTTGAAATAAATTTTTGAAATTTGTTCTTTCATTTTGAATAGCCATGTATTTTCAGGATCCACACACTATTTTGATTTTCAAGCTCCCAGGAGGACCACAGAGGTAACTGGGGGATCCTAGACTTCCACCAGCCCCCTTCCTTACACAAAACACTGGTTAGGGAGTTTCTGGCTCCATGATACCTTGTAAAGCAGAGGTCCTCAGTTAAGATCCTGGAGGGACACACTGGCTACATGTTTTTCGTTTCAACAAGTTTCATAATTAGAAGCCCGGCCTTGGTACGGAACTTGGTATTTAATTATAGTGCTTGTTGGTGCCTTCATTCTTCCAAGACAAATCTTCATCACATTGTAGACTTTTTTGTTTTTTTTCTAAGAACATTATCTATATGTTTTTTGGTCTGGAACAGATTTGCAACTGTTGGTCTTTTTCTTCTCCCTCATTCATTTCAAGGCATTGGATTAATGCAGATACTGCTTGATGTTTATACACAGCTTTAAATGAAGCATGCTAGCTGCAGAGCTGCTGGGTCCTTTGTCAGTTGCACTTCATTATTAACTGATGGTTGCTTATCAATTAAAATCTAAATGCAGCTGTTTAAAACTAAAGTAGGCAATTATGGGCTTTAAATCTTAACAAGAGAGTTAACTAAAATAAAGTCCATATTGGTTTAGTAGTAAAAGTAATGGGTTGTAATTAAGAAATTAGTTAAATCAAAATCCTAAAGCCAGTGCAGCCCTGCAGGATGTAATCAAAGAGCCTCGTTGTAAAGGATAAAGAAGGTACAAAAAAACAAGAGAACGGACAGATATATCGTGATATACCTTTCTTAGTTTTGCTTTATCCAATTCAGAATGAAGGGTGGCCAGAGCTGAAGCTAGAAGCTGTAGGCCCAACTCAGGATTTGCAATAAAAATGATATACAAAGTAGGATGGTCGTAAGGTGGGAATGTCCGTTGATTAATTCTAAGATAAAGTATACAGTGTTCAGTAATTACTAATCATAATAATTTGGAAACATCCATGCCCGTTGATACTGCGACTTATTGGACTTGATGGCTGAATTCAGACATGGCAAGACAAAGCACTTTAAAAATGACACCAATTTATAAAACCCCTCATTTTCTTTCTCTCCATCTGCAAATCATGACAGGAGAAAGACTCTTTAGGTAAGCAGTATACTCTGAGAAAGTAACCAGGTGCTTCGATTGTGAATTCAGGCTACATATTGGCTCCTGGCATAGTAGGATGTATGAGCTCACAGCATATTTATAGTTTTGCCTGTTCCTGGAAAAAAACACACACACACACACACACACTCACACACACACACAGAGCATGCTTTTTCACCATTGCACTCCCTCCCTCTGCCGCTCGCTGTCTCTTTCTTTATTTATTTTTTTTTCACTTACACACATGCCCGCACGCCCCTTCTGAATGATTTGGCTGCAACTTGCTTGAGACTCTACTGCCCCTCAGGGATTCTCTCACATACTTCTGATGACAGAGTTCTTCTTCGACTGGGAGAAATGCCTTTTTAAAGTGAACGGCTGCACTCTTTTCACAAAGTTTTTTTTTTTTTTTTCCCCCCCCTCTTTCACTCTTGACAGTTGGAGTTGCAAGAAGCGCATTGTCCTGGTTGGATTTCTACAACAAACCCGGGTTTCAAAAGCCGTAAGCTTCTTTTTTGAAGACTTCTAGGAACTTTCAGAGAAGCAGGTAATCATTTCCTTTATATTATCAAGGAGCAGTTGCTTTCAGGAAAATGTCTGTCACTATGAGGTTAATCTTTCGGTGAGCACACTTTAGCTGTCTCAGATTGGATTGTTCAAAATAAACAGTGGATGAATGGCATTGAATCTGAGACCGTTTCAAAAAACGCAGAATAAAAAAAACGGGGAGTTCTGAGGCTGCACCGGGGGGCTCCCTTTTCTGAATTATTGACTGAACTGTGACTTATTCTGTATGAGCTGCAAAATATCACAGCATTACTACAGTATGCTAAGGACCTTTTGTATGAAGTTTATAGGATAGTTTGTGAAAAAACAGCTTGCAAGTTTGTAATGATTATACCTAAGAGTATATGGCATGTTTTCTTATAATAATAATGACATTATTTCGTCTCTTTCATTGACTTTTTGGCCTTAGACTGCAATATAAAGAGGGCAGCTACAAATGAGAATGGAGAGAAGAAGCATCCATACACTGACTAGCTGAAATGTGTGTAACGGTTTACAGAAATTGTTTTAAAAATTATTTCTCATGCAGTCTTCATTGTGTAGGCTTTGATGTATGGAAAAGAAGAGAGTGTCAATTCTTTTACATGAATTGTTTAGAAGGTGGTGCATTGAATGTGAAAATGTAGCTTAAAATTGATCATTTCTGTTCTAATAAATCATTTCTATTTATATAAAAAAATATGCATTGTGCAATGCTGGTAAAGTCCGGCTTTTCTGGATTATGCAAAGAAACTTCAGTGTTAATTACTTACTACACTCTTAAACATCAAGGTGCCATAGTGGTTCTATAGAGAAATGGCATAGAGGAGCCATTTTTGAAGAAAGAAACTTTAATTAATGTTTTTTCCTTTTTTAGCTTTAGTATTTCCCGGATCACTTCATTTTATATTTTACCCCTTCATGATTTGCCCAGCCGTCTTCTCAATCGATTAATTTCTGCAGCCACAATAGACACCGGCACTGATTACAAGTCTCCAACAGAGTTTCATTTTTAGTCGTTAGATACGGTATCCTTCACTTCCAAATCTTGCTCCGTTTTCCAAATGAAGCTGAAGTCAAGCCTATTCTACACTTCATACCCTTACCGATTGTCTGTATTCGGTTCCTAATATTTCCAGGTATTGTTTCGGTTTTCTGTATGTTTATTTTCAATCAAAACCTTCTTGCTACTGTTATTAACTTTATCTGTCAAATCCTGAAGTTGCTCGGGTGAATTAAGTCAATGCCACCTGTAAAGTGAGGGTCATTTACGGTTTGCAGCTTGAGCCATCTTCAGTGCCATACAGAAACCTGTCATCACTGCTGCATATCGAGTCGATATCTTTATCCACAGTTTATTTAATCCAGCTGTTTGTCAACACATCTTTGTAGTTAAAGCAGAGGGCGCTAAGTGATTCACTCATGCTAAACATATTGTGACAGAGGTAAGGTCTGAACTAGCAGTTAATCGCTCAATGCCTGAACTACTTTACCACAATATCTGCCTGTACTGAATGTGTTCACAATGTAATAGCTGCACACACTGATGTGGTGCCACCTAATGTACCTCCACACTGGCTCTTTAATATCCAGGCAACCCTATTGTAATTGGCAAGTTTTGTTTCTATTTTTTACCCCTTAATTACATTTGTCTGTTTTGGAGACACACTTATTGATTACACAACTTGGACTTTGTAATCAAAAAGTAGATGATTTTAGCTTAGTATATTAACTTCGCAGTGGGTAGTGCTGCTGCTTCGCAGTTAAGGGACCCGGGTTCACTTCCCAGGTCCTCCCTGCGTGGAGTTTGCATGTTCTCCCTGTGTCTGCGTGGGTTTCCTCCCACAGTCAAAAGACATGCAGGTTAGGTGGATTGGCGATTCTAAATTGTCCGTCGGTGGGCTAGCGCCCCGCCCAGGGTTTGTTTCCTGCCTTGCGCCTTGTGTTGGCTGGGATTGGCTCCAGCTGACCCCTGTGACCCTGTAGTTAGGATATAGCGGGTTGGATAAAGGATGAATGGATATTAACCTCTAAGCCATTTTCCTTTTTCCAACTGAAACTACCACACTCCTGTTTCTTGTTATAAGTCTTCACAAATTTTTCTTTTAGAGTGTTAAGTAAGAAGAACTTGGAGATAACAAACCTCAGAGTCAAACCTTTGCCTTTCTGGATTGGGAGGATCCGGTTGAGGAGGTGTAGGCTTGTGGTTAAGGTATACCCTTGGTGTCTCCCACTGGCGGTGTACAATTCTCTGCCCACTGAGTGAAGACCCAGGTGCAGATGCAAGACTTGCTAAAGGGAATATACCAATTGTCCTTTGGGTATCGGGGTATTTGCTAGAAATGTCTGGAGACAAGGATGCATCTAACATCATGGTGTTCCGGGTGCGTGGCCAGAGACTTGTTGTAAGAGTCATTTGTTAGTTAGTTAGGGTTATGTTAAATTGATAGGAGTATTTGTTAAAACATCTGCCTATATATCAGTGCATAGTCTATGGAAGGTTCTCTTACAAGCCCCACAAGCTAAATTATAAATGGAATACTTTAATTATTTCGTGTTCTTCTGACTACAGACTAGTTCAGTTTATGATCTGCCTTGTAGTTGGTAAAGCATGGAGGGCAAACAGTTTCAAACCGTACGTAAGTACAGAACGTAACGAATATAGTAAGTGTAGCCTATGTAAGTTTGCCATTGAGAAATAACACAACCTTTAAGTATAGTAAGTAACTGAAGTTTAAAACCTTTTTCCTTTTTTCCTTTTATTCTGAATGTGTAATAATTTCTTTTCTGAATTCTTGTGATTTATTCCTTTCTAAATTTTCATTAAACTTTTAAAATGAGCTTTTTTGGACTCAGAAATTTCTTTTGCAACTCGTTTGACTCATGCTGGATCCTACCTTGCCAATTCAGTATCTGCTCGATTTTGAGAACCTTATAAAGACGCAGCTACACCTGTGACAGTAAAGTGCCTTTTCACCCAGCCACCCACTCGATGAAATGATGGAGTATCCACACACCGAAATGATCAAGGTGGACGCACCCTAAACACAGCTCGGTGAAATGATTGAGTATCAGCGAGTCAAAATAATCAAGGGGACCCCCTACGTGAAATGAAACAATCAAGTATCCATGAATCGAAATGATGAAAGTGGACTCGGGGGCAATAAAGCAATCAAGTCTCATGCTGAAATCTAAAGTGAGAAATACCATGCTGCATTAAACGACCGAGTGTGCACACGCTGTATTGTTAAGTCTGATGAGCTCTCTGTTAAGGAGCTAAGTTACCCAGGGGCCTGTGGGAGTCTTAATCTAGTCTTGTCTGGAGATAGTTGCTGAGAACAGAGCAGTTTTGTCAGCCCAACTTAGCGTGTTGCAGCCACAACCTCTTACAAGGATAAGCAGAAAGAAAATGATGATGAGTTTGATGTTGAAAACAATCTCTTTTATATCATTCATCACACACTCCTCCCCAACTCCATTGTTTTTTTGTGATTACAGTATAGCAGCGTTTCTCAACCTTTAAGTATTTGTGACCGAGTTTTCATAACAGTTTTAATTGCGCCCCCCCCCTAAGATTTTTTTGAAAGGAGCCCACTAATACCAATTTGTTCTTTTTTAATTAATGATATATTATAGATGCAGATTTTATTATACCTAATTAACTTTTATCGACATTTATCTAACTCTAGATTTATTTTTCTAGTATCAGAATGTAGTTTAAGTTAATTTGTTTTGGTTTCAATAGATGTATTTTTCATATTTTCTATTCTTGTGTTCTTTTTTTTACATCTTCACACCCCCCTTTTTGTTACTTTGCGTCCCCCTAGGGGGGCCCGCCCCACAGTTTGAGAACCACAGCAGTATAGAAACCTGTAACTGTGCTCAAAATCATGGAAAATGTCACTCTGGATTGTATTTAATCACGTCAGTCAATAGCATTTTTATGTGCAGAGCTCGTTATATTTTAATATTACAGAGAGCTCCCCAAATTCCAGCAGCCTGTGGAAATGTGAACATATTCTGTTATTTTGAACCTTGTAGTAATTCGTTCACCTCCTGTAAACTTAATGGTATGTCATGTCACTGTCAGCTCTGAGTTCCACCAATGGCTCCACCTTTTGGGGTTGTTTGTTTTAATCTCTCCTCTCTCAAAGACTGGGATTAAGAGCTTTTTATTATCTTAACCACGTTAGACTTTTCAAAATATTCCAGTCTGAGACTCAGTCGGTTCCTTTTTCCATGGTTGTAGCCTTGTGTTTCTCAACCAGCATCAGGTGTATCCTCTAATTGTTCGGAACGGCGTCTGTGCCAAGATAATTGTGCATAATGTGACTTGGAGATTAAAAGGGCTAAACAGAGCAAGAAACAAACTCAGAGTCATGAACAGGCAGAGGTTCACACCAAAAAAGCTAGCAAAAGTAATAAGTGTTCTGGGGCAACAAAAGAATCAAAGTCAAAAACGAGAGCAGAATTTAGCAACTAAGCAAGAATAAATTCTTAATCGGGGGAAACTCGAGCATATGCAGCAAAAATTCCAAAACTATGATAAGAAGAGGGTATGCTGCCATCTTTATATATGCTGACAGTGATCAGAAGGTTGAAATCACATGAAACAACAAAGATGGCTGCCAAATGAAAAATTACCTCACCTAATTGGCAGCACCATGACAACTCTATATTAAAAATTAAAATAAGAAAGTGCAAACACCCAATCATAAACTGAAAAAAACACATGAAACTGGCACAAAACCAAAAAAATAATAACATTCACCTGACTAATTACTATTGGCTTACCTAAGGACTGTGTTCATCATTAAGAGAATAGCACTGAGGTTGCATGGCGGTTAGGGCTGTGCCTCAGGTTTGGTCTTCAGATTTCCTCCACTTTGCTGTATTCTCTCTTCTTTGGTTTTTTAAACTGAGATGATCAAGTGGCCATGCAAACAGGTGGATGAATGAGTGGATGTTGCTTTTTTGACTATTCTTTTGGCATCAAATGTCTTGGCTATTTGTTTTGTGCTGCTGGACTTAGATATTGAATTTGGTTTTCAGAATTCACCCAAATATTTTTGATTTTTATGATTGGGTTTTGTTATTTTTAGTGTGACGCTCTGATTTTGAATTGATTTTCCTTTTAGATTTTGGTATATGAGCTAGCACTTTGTTTCCTTATATTTACTGATTGATCTTTCATGAAAAAATGTTAACATTAACAAGTTTATTAGTTTTTTCAGTTACTTCATATATTATTTCATTATAAGTTCTTGATTATGTTCAACAGCTACTTTGTTTCTTTTGTTTAATTGTGTTGTGTTAATCGCTTCTTAACATGCTTTGTGTCTAAAAAATGTTATAAACCTGAGGTCTTCTAATTCTCTTAATTAATGATGTAATTTTGGATAACATATTAAGTGGGATGTTCATATTTTCTTAGACAACTTGATGTTATTGAAAGGTTTTTATCACAATTCAGAAGGATATTGGGTTTAGTCATCCCCTTTTGGGCCAACCTTGAATCGTAATCATGACAAAGGTCATCCAGCATTACAGTGTAGAGTTGAAATCATAATATGATTCTGAATGTGCAAATGAATATTTCTTAATTGGTTTTGAGTTATAGATAAGACAAATACCTAGAGTGTTTAATTGTTTATGTTTAGTATTAAATGAAACTCTTTTAATCGATTACCCAAATGTAACATAGGAAAATAACATTTTTATTTTTTTCTCTGGCAGATCTTGTACTCTTATAAACTGTGCCCTGAATTAGAACACACAATAGTTGAAAAAATGTAATTGAAAGATGTACCACTGGATTGTCTAATTTATCATAGTGAGACGGAGATGAAAACAATTAACAAATGTAATGTCAAATCCCCGTTCTCAATATTATATGGACTTACAGCAAAAGGATCTTCTTTTCTTCCCTAACCTCACTGGGCCAGAAGTGAACGCCTGTCTACACAATCACTGAGCACACAAAAACACCACAAACCCACAAAAATATGCTCAAGAAACTCTAGGTAAAATACACTGGTAAAAGAGAACAATTCCTAGAAGTCCCAAAACTAGAAATATCAAGTTAATGATGGCAGGTTCCTTAAGTGGAAAAATTAAACGTCTCCACGTTTTCCTTTATTCTAAGTAGCCATTATGGTGCCAAAGGCCAATGCATGCAGGCATTCACACACTCAGCAATGTGCATATACAATGCACAGCATAAGGCATGTTGCTGACGTCACAATCCATAGCCATTTTGATACTCAAAAGGAAATGGAAGATCCATGAAAAGATAAGGATATCACAGGCAAACAAATACATGAAAGCAGCATACCTCTAAATGCTGAAAATAGTAATACGATGTTCAAATATTATTCATATTTTAAAATACATTGTATTGAAACCCAAAATGTAATTGTATAGATAGATATATAAATAGATAGATAGACAGAACTTTATTTGTCCCAAAGGAGAAAATTGGCTTTTTACAGAAGTTCTCTAAATAAACAAATTCTTAAATAGGTTGATAAGTAAGTTAATAAAAAATACATAAATATACACACACACAAGGTGGCGCAGTGGTAGCGCTGCTGCCTCACAGTTAGGAGACCCAGGTTCGCTTCCCGGGTCCTCCCTGCGTGGAGTTTGCATGTTCTCCCCATGTCTACGTGGGTTTCCTCCCACAGTCCAAAGACATGTGGATTGGTGATTCTAAATTGTCCCTGGTTTGTGTGTGTCCTGCGGTGGGTTGGCGCCCTGCCTGAGATTAGTTCCTGCCGTGCACCCTCTTTTGGCTGGGATTGGCTCCAGCAGACCCCCATGACCCTGTGTTCGGATTCTACGGGTTGGAAGATGGATGGATGCACACACACTTTGGTCTGAACACACACCAGAATGATTATAACGCAAAAAAATCAAAAGAAAGAAAGGTTCTGGCTTGGCTCTCATAGTCACAGTGAGGCATCGTGCAGACATATTGCTGTGGCCAGAGCATTACCTCCCCCAGAGCACTAGGTGGCAGCCCCCCCCTGGGTTGCAGCGTTGCCTAGGACTCCCATAGATAGATAGAGAGCACTATATTTGTCACTGGGGGACAATTTTGCCTTTTTATAGAAGCTTAATAAATAAATAAAAATGTATTATTACCAACGACAACCCTTTTCTGAAAAAATCAGTACAAAATTAATACAAGGATCTACAGTACTTGTTTCTTTCGCCCGGTTAACCTGTTATTAATAATTTTCTGGTAATTGTCTTTTAAGACCCGAATAACTTATATATTGCAGAAGTCAAAGAAAAAACACACAATGCAATTTCAGAGAGACCTAACACAACCGTATTTGCTTTGCTGATGTGGCATTACAGAGTTTTGTCGAGATCAAATATTGTATTTAAAGTAGGGGAATATGAAAATTTTAAAAAATCAAATAGACAAAGCACTGTGACTTTCATAGCAAATCATTTTGACCTGCATGAAGAAGTTACTTAATACTAATAACATTTGTGTTTAATATTAATTAATTAATATTAATAAAAAGTGGCACTGTCCAGAAAGCAGGAGACAGAGCTGGAGGTGGCAGAGTTAAAGATGCTAAGATTTGCATTGGGTGTGACGAGGATGGACAGGATTAGAAATGAGGACATTAGAGGGTCAGCTCAGGTTGGACTGTTGGGAGACAAAGCCAAAGAGTGATTGCGTTGGTTTGGACATGTGCAGAGGAGAGATGCTGGGTATATTGGGAGAAGGATGTTAAGGACAGAGCTGACAGGAAAGAGGAAAAGAGGAAGGCCTAAGTGACGGTTTATGGATGTGGCGAGAGAGGACATGCAGGTGATGGGTGTAATAGAACAATATGGAGAGGACAGAAAGATATGGAAGAAGATGATCCGCTGTGGCGACCCCTAACAGGAGCAGCCAAAAGAAGAAGAAGAAGATTCATTAAAAGTCTGATTTCTTAGGCCATATGTTACTAGTCAGAGGCTTGGAACGATCTATTGTTCTTCTTCTTCATCTTCTTCTTCTTCTTCTCACAAATAATATGATGTAGTTTATGCCAAAATAAAGTGATTGATTGGCAGTGGAAACAGGGAAGACACCTCAGTGACAATACACTTACACACATACTCACCCACACACACGCATGCATGCACTTGAAAACTTGAAATTTTGTGTGGTTTTGCCCCATGCATTCAACTGTAATAGAAAATATCGTGAAGCAAAAGGTCTAAACTAATTCAACTGGTAGGAAAAATTCAGAGATTAATCAGTGCCTGGGAAATCAAACTCTCTGCCATGTCAGGTAATGCCTCCACTTTGTTTAAAGTCAAATCTGGGATTAAAGGGATCTGCAGTAATATGACTAATGCTAATGCTGGATGGCAGAACACTAAAGACAGCGTGTGATTATTTATTCTCTCTCTAACTGATTGATAGGCACACCTCAAGAAATTATTATGTGGTGTATCATAAGCTTAATTTTTTTGAGGTAGAAAAGCTTCAGTGTGGCAGGTTGACTAGGATTTGTTTATATATTTTAGTTTATTAAGAACTGGAAAACCACATCTGAACCTGTTAAGTGGAATGGAAAAAATTATAGGAACAATATTACATGGCAATGAGTTATTCTTGGTATTCACATCCAGAATAATTATATCTTAATTATTTTTGGCCCTGCCATAATGCCAAAAGACAACTTTAAACAGGATGCCAATCTTGAGCACATGCCAAATATTAGAATTTGACATAAAAGTAAAAAAAAATAAAACAGCACTCTACAGGCGGCATGGTGGTGCAGTGGTAGCGCTGCTGCCTCGCAGTAAGGAGACCAGGATTTGTGTCTCGGGACCTCCCTTCGTAGAGTTTGCATGTTCTCCCCGTGTGGGTTTGCTCTGGTTTCCTTCCAAAGACATGCAGGCTGGGTGGAATGTTGAAACTAAATTGGCCCTAGTAGGTGATACGCGTGTGTGTGTGTGTGTGTTTGCCTTGTGGTGGATTGGCACCCTGTCCAGGATTTGTTCATTCATGCCTTGTGCCCTATGCTAGCTGGGATGGGATCCAACATCTGGGACCATGTTAAGGACTCAGCAGGTTGGATAATCAATGACAGCGCTGTCCGTTTATTGATTGCTGAACTGATTATTAAACAAATACTATCAATAATTAATGTGGCTGTGCTTTGTGCTTTTTTATGCACTTTAATGCATCATATTGGGAATCTGCCTTGACTTTTTCTGCTATAGAGGAATATCTCAAAGAGTTGCTTTGTTCATGTTCAAGTTCAGGCTCCAGTTTATTGTCATGTGTACAAGATACCTGCGGTGGGCTGGCGCCCTGCGTGGGGTTTGTTTCCTGCCTTGTGCCCTGTGTTGGCTGGAATTGGCTCCAGCAGACCGGCGTGACCCTGTAGTTAGGATATAGCGGGTTGGATAATGGATGGGATGGATGGATGGATGTACAAGATACAGTGAAGTTCTTACTTTCACGTCTCCTCAGAATAGTGACAGTGAAACAATACCACAAAATGCCGGCCTATCCTTGAGTGCTTAGGGAGTTTTGTGAGCACATCTGTAAACCCTAGACATGCATTTTCAGAGATCACTGCACACCAGGAAATCTCATAAGGACTGGAAAAAGTTAACTAATCAAATCAAAATCTGATTGGCTGATCCAAGTAACTATAGGTCAGTGAGCATAGCATGTATCATGGGTAAATTAACGGAAGCAGTTATTAAGCAAATCATACAAAATCACATGTCAAGAACAGCTGAATTAGTGAATATTCATGATTCAGTTAGACGGGGACGATTATCCATCCATCCATTATTCAACCTGCTACATCCCAACCAGGAATCACAGGGGTCTGCTGGAGCCAATCCTAGCCAACACAGGGTTCAAGGCAGGAAACAAACCCAAGGCAGGGTGCCAGACCACTGCAGGGCACACACACACACCAAGCACAATTTAGGATCGCCAATGCACATAACCTGCATGTCTTTGGACTGTGGGAGGAAACTGGAGCACCCGGAAGAAACCCACACAGACACGGGGAGAACATACAAACTCCACGCAGGGAGGATCCGGGAAGCGAACCTTGTCTCCTAACTGCAAGGCAGCAGTGCTACCCACTGTGCCACCATGCTGCAGGGATGATTATAATATAATAAAATACACTATGAAAAAGAAACAAGAGCATATCATCAGAGAGATGCCTGTTGATGTTACTCATTCATCTTAATTTTCAGAAGGCTTGAAAAAAGGCTGCACATGACGGGCTAAGGATCAAACATAAAAGGTGGGAATTCAAGATGCAGTGTGTAGATGGGTACAGAATCAGCTTATGTACCAGAAATTAAGGGCTAAGATTTGCATTGGGTGTGACGAGGGTGGACAGGATTACAAATGAGTACATTAGAGGGTCAGCTCAAGTTGGATGATTGGGAGACAAAGTCAGAGAGGCGAGATTGCGTTGGTTTGGACATGTGCAGAGGAGAGATGCTGGGTATATTGGGAGAAGGATGCTAAGGATAGAGCTGCCAGGGAAGAGGAAAAGAGGAAGGCGTAAGTAAAGGTTTATGGATGTGGTGAGAAAGGACATGCAGGTGATGGGTGTAACAGAACAAGATGTAGAGGACAGAAAGATATGGAAGAAGATGATCTGCTGTGGCAACCCCTAACGGGAGCAGCCAAAAGAAGAAGAAGGTATGAAGAACTTCAGAATTAGGTAAAATTAAAGTGGTGTCTCATAGGAACAAGTGTTCATTTCAATATACTGTGGCAGATGGCCAGGGCCCTTACCCAGCTGGGACACCCAGACCATGGGAGGACTGGGGGAAGGACTGTTTCTTGGAGCAGCCCCCCGGGAGTGCAGTGGTACCACAGGTTTGGAACACGGAAGCTTAACCCTTTTGGGGGCCCATGGCCACAGGCCAGGGGTGTCTGGAGATCTCTTGAGCCCCTTTTTTGTAGGTCCTGGGTCTGCTAAGGCAGGCAATCAAGATGCTGGAAGGAATGGTGAAAGCGCCCATGACGGCAGCACAGGAATGGCTGAGCCAGAGTTGAGTGGGAGAAGACAAAGCTCGCTAGGAGGAGCGTGGCAAAAGAAAGAGGGAAGAAAAGGTTTTGTGCTGGACTGTGCCTAGTGCTTGTAACTGTGCTGTAGCAGTGGGAAACGGGTGAAGAATAAAATCTGTGTGTGTTAGCTTGCACTCTTGTCTAGTGTCTCTCTGTGTTGGGTTGGGGTGGCAGGTACGCCCCCTGGTGGTCCACAATACGTACAGTAAATAATCTGGACAAGTACATAAACCAAAAACTGGTTAAGTTTGAAGATGACAGCATACTAGTGAATTTGGTAGATAATCTATAGATTTGTTCAGTCATACAAAGGGTTCCGGGCAGCAAGCAGACTTGGACAGATTTGTTTCAGAAAAAATGTAACGTGAATAAATGTAAAGTATTAATTACAGGAAGTGAAAATGTTATTTTGGGAGGTTTGAAACTTAAAAGTACAGCTCATGAGAAGAACTTGGGAGTCATTGTGGACTCATCATTATCTGCGTCCAGACAGCTGTAATGAAGACAAAAGAAACAGGAGTTGGGGCACCACAGTGATCCTCATATAATTGCCAGTTTGACATACAAATGAAAAAAGCAAGTTTGGGTCTTTTCAAAAAGTAAGTTTATCTTTGTCTGACTCCAAGATGGCAGCTGAGCCATTTTTCAAGTCTGGAGGTCAGGAAGAGGTGGGTTCAGGCGGTTGAGAACTGGAAGTGACATCATAAGGGACACAACTGAGACCGGCTACTTGTGTACTGGACCCCATCCCCAGCACACTACTTAAATCCTGCCTTCATGCTATAATCCCGACTGCTACAACAATAATAAACTCATCCCTTGACACTGGCTCTGTGCCGCTCACTTTTAAAATCGCTTCTGTAGCCCCAGTGTTAAAAGAGTCTGGTCTTGATGCTGACAATCTTAACAATTTCCGGCCTGTTTCCCACTTACCTTTCCTGTCAAAAGCTCTTGGGCATGTTTTAGCCTCCCAGCTCACCAATTACTTAACCACTAATAACTTGAAGGAACCCTTTCAGTCTGGTTTCAGGGTGCAGCACAGCTGTGAAACTGCTCTGCTACAGGTAACCAATGATTTGCTTATGGCAGCAGACTCTGGACAAACCAGCATATTAATTCTGTTAGACCTCAGTGCAGCATTTGAAACTCAGGTCAGACATGACATTCTACTGTCCAGAATGGAGAACATGCTGGGTATCTCTGGCACTGCCCTCCAGTGGTTCAAGTCCTATCTGACTGATAGGCAAGAGTTTGTTAGTCTTGGCAACAGCAGATCCAGCTCGGTGCCAGTCACACAAGGAGTTCCTCAGGGCTCTGTCCTCGGCCCTCTACTCTTCTGTATTTATATGCTTCCCCTTGGCCATATTATTCGTAGCTATGGACTGGGCTATCATTTTTATGCAGATGATACTCAACTCTACTTCAATGTTAAAAGTGGAACTTCATCAGAGCTTTCTCAGGTCACAACCTGCCTTAGTGAAATTAAAACCTGGATGGAGCAGAACTTTTTAAAATTAAATTGCAACAAAACTGAACTCCTGCAAATTGGGACTAAAATGCAACTTAATAAAATGAGCTCCTTCCCAGTCCATCCTGGTGGTGATCTCATCAAACCTGCCTCTACTGCAAGGAATCTTGGTGTCATTTTTGATTCCTCCCTCTCTTATTCCGCCCACATAAATCACATTAAGAAACTTTCTTACTTCCACCTCCGTAACATATCCTGTGTTCGCTCCTTCCTCTCCTTTTCTAATGCTGAGAAACTTGTCCATGCTTTTATCACATCCCGCATCGATTATTGTAACTCGCTGTTGGCAGGTGCCCCTTCTAATCTTATATCACAGCTCTAGCTTATTCAAAACTCAGCTGCAAGAGTCCTTACTCGAACCAGCAGCAGCGAGCACATCACACCCATCCTGCTCCATCTTCACTGGCTCCCTGTGTCTTACAGAATCGAATATAAAATCCTACTAATAACCTACAAAGCCTTAAATAACCTCGCACCAAACTACATCAGTGACCTTCTCCATCACTATGTGCCTGCCCGCCCACTAAGGTCCTCTGATTCTGGCAATCTTGATGTGCCCCACACTAATCTACTCTCCATGGGTGACAGGGCCTTCAGCTGTATAGTGCCCAGACTCTGAAATGACCTACCGAAATTAATCAGGTCAGCTGACTCCATGAATTCTTTTAAAGAAAAACTCAAAACTCATCTGTTCAGGAAGGCTTTTGGCTCTACTTGACTTCATTCCCCTTCTCTCAGTTTACCTCTCTGTCAAGATGCTCATGTAACCTGTATGTGTGTGCAGGACCATCAATTATGTTGTCTGTGAGGCTTTCTCTGAATTTACTGTCTTAATCTTCTTTATTGGTGGCGCAGTGGTAGCGCTGCTGCCTCGCAGTTAGGAGACCCGGGTTCGCTTCCCGGGTCCTCCCTGCGTGGAGTTTGTATGTTCTCCCCGTGTCTGCGTGGGTTTCCTCCGGGCGCTCCGGTTTCCTCCCACAGTCCAAAGACATGCAGATTAGGTACATGCAGATTACATGCAACCCTAAATTGGCCCTAGTGTGTGCTTGGTATATGGGTGTGTTTGTGTGTGTCCTGCGGTGGGTTGGCACCCTGCCCGGGATTGGTTCCTGCCTGTGCCCTGTGTTGGCTGTGATTGGCTCCAGCAGACCCCCGTGACCCTGTGTTCGGATTCAGCGGGTTGGAGAATGGATGGATGGATGGTTTGTACTATGCTATATACTGTATACCCTACCGTTCTTTCTTATATTCTGTAAGTGCCTTGAGCATGGGAAAGGCGCTATATAAATAAAATGTATTATTATAACTGTTAGCCATTGTTTCTGCAGGGGGAGGAAAAGAAAAGACTTTAGGCAACCCATGGCTGGGAGTGTCTACGTGAAGAGGTCGCCTAAGCATGCATGTGTGACACCATCTAAGATGGGTTGAAACCTAAATAATCCCAGGGTTAACGTTCACAATGCATCATGCCATGCATAAGTCTGTTATATGTAATTTGGTATGGCATTCATAAAAGCAGTGTTAACATTTGTGATGTGCCATCTATTGGAATGACAAATTCGATGCATTTTATTACTAAAAAAGTTTGTGATACTCCATCTTTTGGAATAACAGAGGCATAGCAACCAGACAGACACACAGACAGACACTTATCCTTTTATTAGGGCAGATGTGGTTATACAACCCAATGTCAAATGAAGCACTTAAGCTTTATAATGCATTTGTAAGACTTGCTCTTGAGTACTGACCATTCTGGTCTCTCATATTACCAAAAAGACATAGCAGCACTAGACCAGGTGCAGAGGGGACAACAAGGCTGATTTTAGGACTGCAAGATATGAATTATGAGGAGAGATTAAATGAGTTGTACTTTTTTAGTGTAAGTAAATGGAGATTAAAAGGGGGCATGGCAAATTATCAAGGGAATTAGTATGGTGGATCCATACTAAGCTGCCACTTTAAAATAAATTCTTAAACAAGAACTTGGGGATAGTAGTAGATGATAGTAACCTGACCGACAGCAGGACTTTCGGGACCTTCAGAACTTGGCTCAATGTTATATTGAGACATCAGGTGACAAGGACTGGCAGACTTTTTGGGCTGATTGTCCTGTAGTCCTCAAGATTCTTCTAGTGTTCTACAAAAAGACACAATAATAATAATAATAATAATAATAATAATAATAATAATAATAATACATTTTATTTATATAGCGTCTTTCCCATAAACACAGCATGCATACAATGCAACATATTGTAGTGAGCAGAAATGTTCAAGACCTTCATTCAGTTATTCCAATTGTTCCAGGTGATTTGTACCCATAGCTTGGTTGTCTTGCTTATCATGTGCAGTAAGTAGTTTGGATTTTTCACAGGCTTGGTGTATGGACACACTCTAAGAGTGCTGAATACCGTGAGCTACAGCACCCTGCTGTTAGGTAGCATCTAACTAACTACAGTGCTTATGTACTGCTGAATGTATTAGGATGCTGCTCAGTTACTAATTACAGGCTTTTGAATGACATCTTAGTCATGGACCACTTTATACCCACACATGTGTATGGCTTTTGGTAATCTTTCAACCTGTGGGTTGTGACAACTCTAGGGGGCGTGCCAGCCACCCAACCTGACGCAGACAGACACCAGAGGCACAGTTATAAAAACAAATAAATGTTTAATTTCTTTAGTTCACCTGTGGGCAATGTGTTCCTCGTTTCCCACAGGCCCAACACAGTTCCATAAGCACATAAGCATATTTCTCTTATTCTTCCTCCACTCCTCCTCTGCAAGCTTCGTCTTCCTCCTCCCAAATCTGGCTCCCTGAGTAGTGGCTGCTGGCTCCTTTTATAGCCCACCCGGAAGTGCTCCAGGTGCTTGATGACGTAATTTCCGGCAGCACTTCCGGGTATGGCAGAAGGGCTGCCCATAAGGGCTCAGCAACTTCAACTGCAGCACCCCCTGGCAGTGCCAGCGGATACCAACAGGGCTGCACCAAACTCCAACTCCCATGAAGCTCCACAAGGAGTAAGTTCTCCAAGAATCTGCTGGTACGAGTGCAAAAGTGTGAGTAGTTCTGTACCGTTTACAAGAAGGGGTCGTCTGCAGAACAGTCACATAACAGAGTGTGTATGCACTTGTAATACTTTCAAACACATACTGTATGATGTGTTTATAACTATTGTGGCCAGTTGCCAGAATGACAAGTATTAAATTTGATGCACCAACTGGGTCGTCCCATTTAATTCAAGAAAAAGTTCAGCAAAAAACAACTGCTTTGTGGCATTAGGCGTCTTGCATCTCGGGCTTAAAAATTAAAAAAAAAAAAGGGTTTAGCCATAGCATCAGCATCTGTTTGCTCAGGAACTCCGTCTGGTGGGTCACTATTACCAAAAAGACACCTCCTTCGGGGCAATCGCAATTGTTATGGTTTGGGACCAGGAAGGGGCGGGTGCCCTTGCTGGGTGATTTCTCTTTGCTTTGGGATTAGAAGGAGAAGACAATGACAGCGGCCTCTCTCATCTTAGAGGGTTTTTACATACCTTGATCAAGCTGCTGAGGAGATCCTCTGACATGTATGTGTGATACTGTATATACAGTATGTGTTACTTGTCAAGTATACTTTTTATTTTTTTATTGTATTTTTGCTATCTATCTGAGGAGACATGGAAGTACAAATATCATTATACAGAGAGCACATGACAGTAGAACTGAGTGAGGAAAGCGACTGTGTGGGATGGCTAAGGTTTCTATCAGTAATATTTTCCTATCTGAGATTGTGTGTTATTATTTGCTTATCCCACTTTACATTCATGAGCCAAGCAGCAACCATATCAGGGTGTAATGCTTCCAGAGGACGGACTCCACTCGTCACCTGTAGATCTAAATGACGTATGTCTGAGAAGGAAAGGTGTTAGTAAGCCTTCTTGACAATACTCAACATATGTTCTACCACTTCAGCTAACTGCAACATTCATTGCAAAAAATGTAAAGTTCCTCACCTCTCTCTAGAATCCCCTCCAATGCAGATGTCAGTGTGGTCAGCCTTCTGCTTTCTCAAGCTTATGACCAGCTCCTTGGTTTTGCTGACATTTAGTCACTGATTATCATCCTGGCCCCACTGAGGAAGCAAATAGGCCTTTTCTCTATAAGCTGTCTCACCATCACTGCTGATGAGGCCTGTGATGGTGCTGTCATCCACAAATGTAATAATGGAGTTGGAGCTGCATCTGGTCACTCAGTCAGAGATGAACAGGGAGTGCAGAAGGGGGCTCAGCACGTTATAATGTTGAGTGCCTGTGTTGAGGGTCAGTGTGGAGGATGTGGGGCTGCCAGCCACCAAATGCTGAGGTCTGAAGATTAGTCCAAACTCCTGTTACAGAAGACAGCAGGATGTCACAACTTGAGGAGGACGGAGGTCAGCTTTGACAGCAGCACAGTGTTAATTATGGAGCTATGCTCTGGCATAACCATTTTTATTATTTACTGTATATACTCGTGTATAGGTCAGGTCTTGAAACCCAAAAAATCTATCATAAAATCAGACCCTGACTTATACTCCTGTTCAAAAATACGACACTTACATTTTTTGTTTTTTTGTTTTTTTTTTTTTACATTTTCTTGCTTCCTCCAATCTCACATCAGTTTCTCAAAAACATTGAATTTTGTTGCCACAGTGTAGTTACCAATTTCTTTTGCCAGTTTAATGACTTTTAATTTAAAACCAGCTTCATATTCTCTTCTGATCAAACTCTCCATCGTAGATAAGGGATGCTCTTACAATAAAGGTGAATGAAGGTGTGAGATACAAAAAACACTAAACAGTGCAAACGTCATTTTGGAATAGTTTGGGTATTACCAAACTAATTGGTCACGTAGGCACAATACATAGAAAAAAAAGGCAGTGTGCTCCGCGGTTACTCTCTCAGGTGGGCATTAGCATTTCATAATCTCTTGGACCAATAGCGTGAGTTTTCCGTATTCGAGTTATATGACCGACATTATAAAATACCGGAAATTATACGATAAAATCATGCCCGACTCATACACAGGAGAACTTAAACGTGAGTATAAACGGTAGATGTGCAAGGATGGTGTGAAGAACAAGGGATATGGCATGATTTGTGATGATATGCCCAACTAGTGGTGGTTCAGACTATCTGGAATATTCTGCTTAATCTGTACGCTATTCAAAATTATTACAAGATTTTTTTGTAGTCATTTTTTTTTGTCTTTGCACTCACAGTATATCTAGGAATTCAAATGTAATTCATATTGTAGTTTCATCTTCACAGCCATCCATTGCTGGAGCTCAGGTAGTACAATACCTGGTTGTACAAAGTCAGGACCAATCCTGGCAGCATAAAACATAAGCCAGAAGCCAAAGTTTGATATGAAAGCAGCCCAATACAGGCCACAGTTGTGCATTCGCCAACTCCAATCTTTTATTATTATTATTATTATTATTATTATTATTATTATTATTCATTAACATTTTTATCAGAAACTGACCCAGCAGTCTTGAAGTCCCCAATGAAACTCAATATGGTACAGGGAGAATGAAAAGCAGAGGATGGGACCCTGCAGCACTAAGGCAAGTTCATTAGCCGCTATGCCGCTACAGCACTCAGTTTGTTATTTTATATTTTGAAGTGGTTTCATATCCACTTCTGTATGATGTCGCACATTACATTTTATTTTCCTTTATACTTCAGTTAAGGCCTAATCCATGAAGGCGTTTGCTCTACTTATTTATAGGTTTAGACTACATCACTATACACTACAACAGCCTTGTCCCTTTACGTTTTCTCAGCCACTCCAATCATTTCTACACATACACTCAGACTCAGTTAATAGTGGCCATCACTTCACATGTCTGTTTTTTTTTATTTCCTTACTATGCAAAAACAGCATGGAATATTTTTATGAAATGTGGGTGATATCTGTAGGACAGCCCAACTTAGATTAGTAACATTTTCTGTCACATAATGGCACAATGCAAACAATTAAATGGCAAACACTTGATTATAAAGTAAAGTTTATATTAAAAAAAATACTACTTGTCACCGGCAGAAGCCATTCAGGTAAACTGGGAAGTAATTAAATAAAGGTATTTAGGAGGAAGAGCTGGGTGTTAGCTTGAAAATGTTAACATAGATAATGACTACCATTTTAAACCTTTCAAAATCCTGTAATGAAATTAAATTAAAAACCTCCAGTAAATTGTGATTTTAATGTCTTCAAGCATAGGGGAAGGATTCGCCAAATTCTCATAATGCCATCTGATACCTTCTCCCAACCCAAACACCAACAGTTACCTGTGTGACCAGTAGGGGCGGGGCGGTGTTGCTGCACCCCAAATCCCAAACACAATCGCAACTACGCAAGTCCTGGGTTCAAACAGGTGATTTACTGTGCACAAGTACCTCTGTCACAGGCTTCTTCAAAGGTTGCACAAACACAATTATAAGCCAAAATTGTCTTCTCTGCCTCGTCCCTCTCCTCCAATCAGTGAGCTTCGTTCTCATCTGCCAGACTCTGACTCCCAGTGGACAGAGGCTGCCCCCTTTATGCCAGACTCGAGAGTACTTCCAGTGTCAAGGATGAAGCCCCTGAAAATAGCGACTACAATTCCCAGCATGCCCTGCAGGTACAGAAATGGGCATACTGGCCCAGAAATGCTGCCATCTAGTGTGTCAGGCGGGCGTGTACTCCAGGGAAGCACTCTCCGTCCATCCACTACCACTGGCCACCCTGCCAGGTAAGGGTGCAGGGTTTATCCCAGCCAAGATGTCAGCCAATACCTGCCAGTATCTGCTTTGCCGTTACTATTCTTAGGCTGTAGGGCAAGACTGAGACCAGCAGATTAATTCAGAGGCAATAATATAAGTAGTCAACATGTTAACTTTTTTCTCTGCCTCCTGCTCGCTTTGCTCGCCAACGTCTCTGCTGCTCGCGTGTGTGAATTTCACATTCACCAAACAACAAATTTTTTAATTCTCGTGGACACGCCTCTTAATTGGGAAGAAACACTCCTTTTCCCTAATGGCAACACGAAATTAAATGATCTACAAGTATCCGACTTAAAGTTTAAAGCCGAACAAAATCTAAATACTTCTGTCGTATCACCTATGTCCATATATATTCAATCTCATTTCGCTGTTCCATTATTTTACTGAGCAATAATTTCTACTTGTTATCACTAACGCAATCTTTACTGTCAGTTTTTTGAGACTTTCAGATTTTAGTATTTTCATGATCTCTAACCTGCTCTGCATGTGTATCGCACCAACGTTTTTGAACCTCTTTATGACTTCTACTTTGTCTTCTACTCTTTGTCTTTTATTTCTTACCCCGCTTGGAGCTGAAAGCACAGGAATTGTGTCTGACAATAGCATTCAAACGAATGAGAAGTGAGTGGACCGTGGGCGTGGTTGTAATGTTTGAGAGGTGGGCAGGACTTGGCAAAATCTCTTGGCAAAAAATCGTGTCTCGCAGGACCTGAAATTATCTCTTGTGGGACATGAAATTATCTCAGAGAAAGTGTTGTCCCAAGATTTTCTTTTATAATAGAGATACATATTTCCAATGTAGCTTTGCACATGAAATTTAGTCCAGATGTTTCTATTAGATCAATTAAATGAGACAACCAAAGAAACTTCTATATTCCAAAGCAGAAAAAGGCTGTGTGCAATAAAATGGAATGAAACAAAATTATTGAACACAGAAAGAAAAAGCATTAAACCAGCTGATTCCACTAATTCTCCTAACTTTACTGTTAAGAGTCATCTAGGTTATTATAGGTTGGTAAGTTTGTACTTCCATACTTTAAAAAAAAGGTGAAAAAAATCATTTGATGGAGTGGTAGAACATCACTCCACCATCAACTGGCTACACACAGGTGCTCCTTGCAAGATTTCCGACAGGGCAGTTAAAATGTTAGATAAGAACTCCAGAAAGACCCGGAAACAGCAGGTACAGTCGTCAGCAAGAAAACAATAGACAACGCTCTCTGTCGCCAAGGTCTTCCTGTGCAATCACCTGAGAAGACTGCATTACTAGATGGAAGGCATGTTGAAGCTCATTTGAAGTTTGCTACGCCACCTTTGGAAAAGTTTGTAGATTACTGGGAGAATGCAGTGTGGTCAAAGAAAAGAAAACTCAAACTTTTTAGCAACAATACTACACGCCATGTTTGGAGGACAAATGACTCTGTATGTGACCCTAAATATCCATACCTACAGTCAAGTCCTAAGGTAGGAACATAATGGGCTGTTTCTCTTCTCATGGTTCTTTCACAATTAAATGGAATACAAATGGAGCCATGCACTGGGAATTTCTTGAGAAGAATATCTTGCCATTCACTAGGACGATAAGGATGAGATGCTGGTGGGCCTTTCAGCAGGGCAACAATCCTAAACATACTACCAGTTGGTTCCAGAGGAAGAAAATAAAGATGTTGAGATGTCCCTGACAATCACCAAGCTTAAATAAACCCTGTTGAACATTTATGACAGGAACTGAAGATTCACTAGTGAGCCTCCCAGAATCTTTAAGGTAGAAGAATGGGCCAAAATCCCAGTGAACAGTACAAGAGATGAGTGTCGTGATACAGGAAGTGTCTTTAAGCTGTCACTGCAAACAAAGCCTTCTCCACCACATATTAAATTCATTTCAGCTAGTGTGTTCAATCCACTTTATTGTAAATAACTTCTATATGGATTGGAATGTTGTGATTTCTTTGACTGTGTCACCTTATTGTGTTAATGCCAATGTCTGGTCTAAATTTCATAGCTGCACTGGAATCATTTTAATGAGAACAATGTTGAGGTATTGAATGCTTATTTCCCAACTGTATTTCAGCTGCTACTTACATGGCCATCACTATAAGGTACAGTATATTTAAGGGGGATAAACGAGCAAACTGTTAACGTGTGCCACTAACATTACTAATACTGCAATTTATCAGAAAGTGTTGTACTATCATACTGTACCGGTTGTAATTTTATGTATTGTAAAAAAATTCCCGAGCACTAATTTCAATTTCTTATTGTTCACAGCTGATTCCATTTTGAGTTTTCTAAAGTGCTGCCTCATATTTTGTACTCTTTTTTTATTATTAATGTTATTTTCAGCTCTTTAATGAAATAATTTAGTGTTTCTGTTGCGGTTATATATTTTTTGGGCATCAACAAGCTGCAAGCCAGCAGCTGATCTGACCGCATCTCCTTAGCGTGCAACGTGAGCAGCAGAGACGCGAAGTGGCCGGCATGTAGTGTGCCTTGGTGTGGTGGGCAAGTGAAGCGAGCAGAGGGCAAAGCCCCCTAGTGTTTTAAGATGTATTTATGTTTTATTTGTTCTATATACTGTAAATAAATCAAATATCAACCTCGAACATTGTGTTCATTTAGTCTGGTTTAAAATGCCCAAATGGCAAGCATTGTATTATTTTTCCTAATTATTTATAGATAGTTTGAAAGATAGGGGGTGTCACTGGGCCCCAAACACTTGACACAACTGACACAAACAGTCACTAGTTCAAATATAATGATTTTTATTACATTTCCTCCTTACAAGTGTTTTAAGCCAGACTCTACAAGTACTTTTAATGTTTGGATAAAGTCCAGAGGAGGTACTTCTGGGTCAGGCTGAAGTGTCATAAAGTAAGGGTAGTCGATCCCAGTAGCTCCCCCTGGCAGCATCCATGACACTTAACAGGGCCGTCCTACAACTCCCAGCCTGCCCGATCGTCTGGAAAATGGGAGCAGCAACACATGGATGCTGCCCTCTAGTGTGTCAGAGGAGTATACACTCCAAACAGGCAAACTCCCCGATTCTTCCATCATTCTGGCCTCCCTTCCAGGCAAGGGGCCACCTTTCTTTCTGGACAATCCCATATGGCAATTACAATAGTGTTTTAAAAGCAATGCATACAAATAGTTACCTCAATTGTTGTAAATTAAAATATCCTGTCAATAATGGAAAATCCACTGCATCCACTGAACAGGATCATCTCCTGACAGAGGAGCAGCTTCAGCGACAGACTGCTGTCACCGTCCTGCTCCACTGACAGACTGAGGAGATCATTCCTCCGATACTATGCGACTCTTCAATTCCACGTTAATATTATATGTTAATATTATACAAAATTATTGTCTGTCTGTTATACCTTCATTGTTATCACTCTTTAATTTAATATTGTTATTTATCAGTATGCTGCTGCTGGAGTATGTGAATTTCCCCTTGGGATTAATAAAGTATCTATCTATCTATCTATCTATCTATCTATCTATCTATCTATCTAT
>JANRMT010062834.1:33981096-33992616 GCA_026402145.1 Polypterus bichir lapradei | reverse complement strand
TATCTATCTATCTATCTATCTATCTATCTATCTATCTATCTATCTATCTATCTATCTATCTATCTATCTATCTATCTATCTATTATTAAAAATCAGCCCTATCAAATTCAATTCAATTCAGTGCTGTTTCACGCTTTTTTTTTTCTTACCGGTGATAGTTTATCTTACTTTACTGTCCACATGTTGCTTACTAGAAATTACCATTCCAAAGCCGCCTTTTGCTATGGGCAAAGCTATTTTATTGACATTATGTTTAATTTTTGCGCTGTAGCTAATAGAACAAACGTTGCGAGGGCCGTTTCAAGACTTGAATCTGTCAGATCTAATTGCAGTTATTTCTTACCGCAAGCAATCTTCATAACCTGTGACTAATATAAAATTGGAAATTGCTTGTCATTATTTCTTCTGTGGCTCATTAGAGTTTAACTTTTTAGGACGTTTCAAATCATAAAAGTCAAAATGATTGCACATTCTGAAAGGATAACTCCAGGACCTGCAATACATCGAATACCTCAGGCAAAGCAAGCATTGGGCTCTTCCCTGTAATATTTCTGTAATATTTCACTTTTATTGCAAATTTTGAATTAAATGAAAACACTTAAAACATGGCAAAGCTATTAAGGCAGTCAGTCATATTCTAAGCTGCTTTGTCTTGAACACAGTTTTGGGGGGTGCTGGGGCCTATCCTAGCTAGCACAGAGTGCAAGGCAGGAACAAACCCTTGACAAGGTGAACAAACACACCCCCCAGCCACAAACGTGGGCCAATTTAACATCCCCACTCCATCTAATGTGCATGTCTTTGGACTGTAGGAGGAAACTGGAGCACCCAGAGGAAACTCACTCAGACATGGGAGGACCCCGTTTGTGAACCCTAGTCTCCTTACTGTGAGGCAGCAGCACTGCGACTGCGCCAATGCGCTCCCTGTTATTGAATCAGTTTAAAGCAAAATATATTGTGATCAGTAAGGGGACACACAGCCAATCAAAAGACCAATTCTTTAAATCGTGTTTCCAGCCCAGTCATGTGTAGTTACTTTAATCAAGTCTTTTCTCACTAAGATAATAGAAAATAAAGATTCACAGCCAACTTTCTCTAGTTTTTACTCCTTAATACAGTCACAAGTTTTAATTATGGCTTAATGTAAGCTGCTTAATGGCCTCAGCCGTAGTTCACAGAGTAGTGTTCTGGCAAATTGCCTACGTCTTTTTGGCGGGCAGAGTATCTTCTTTTATCGAGGTTACAGAGTGAACTGAACCTTCTGCTTTTCTGTCTCCTTCACGTCATGCTGCAGTCATGGGTCTGAAAGGGAAAAAACTGTCATTTGAGGCGACTGTTACAGGGATACTTGAGGATTTCCTAAGGTAGGAGTTGGCAACCTTTCAGCGTTGTCGTGCCATCCCTATGTTAGAATGTTATTCCGCGTGCTGACATAATGCTACCAATTTTGTTATATATAATATCAAAATTGTATATCCGGATTTTATATTATTGCTCATTCAATATTTTAAAATACATAGGATCACATGTGAAAAGAATGCTTTGTCAATTTTTTTATAACTACATTCGGTGGCTTTGTTTTTGGTTCCAATATTTGACTAAAATGAGCAGTTTGTTTCTTAAAGCCAGAATCAGCCCTTTTTATAGCTTCACTTTTCTCATCAGAGCTTTTAAACGTGGGCCGATGTTTAGTTTGATAATGTCCTTGTACACTTGACATCCAACACACGACACTTTCACAGCATAACGCACACACACCACGATCCTTTTGTTGTGCAAATCCATATCCGTTCGTCCAAGAGTCTTGAAAAGAGCGAACATCAAGTTTTTGTCTTTTATGAGTCATTTTAGGGCAGTATATTACTTAATAATAACGAGGTTTGTTTTAACGTACCATGGCCTGCACTGAACACATGATTTCCCTTTACCTGTGAGTCGGATGTGGAAAATGTAGGTAGGGATGCGGAGCACGAACACATACGCTATAATTAAAATATAATAATAAGAGGTTGGTTTTAATGTTCCACGGCCTGCACTGAACACGTGGTTTCCATTTATATGCGAGTTGCGTACGCAAAATGTAGATGAGGGCGCGAATGCATGCACAGTAAATAAAATACAGTATATTTTTTTTTATACTATCATTCAATTAAATCAGAGTGCCATTGAAAATCGTTCTGCTTGCCAAGCATTGCTGACCCCTGTCCTAAGGAATTCAATGTGATTGTGTGCGTATTGTTGTTTTGATATTCATTAAATTGTATCGGGATCACGGTGAGACCACTGGAGACGATTTTACAGTCTTTTTTTTTTTCTTGCAAGCATTTCAATGGTATTTTTAAGGATGTGGCCATATTGCTGTTGGCAATGACGTTTGCTGCCATTATGAAAGATACTGACATGGTGAAACGTTCATCCAAGCCCATCCATCCATTTTTCACTGCTTATCCAGCCTGGATTTCGGGGGCAGCAGTCTAAATGAAAAAGTCTAGACTTCCCCTTTCCTTCCTCCAGCTCCTCCAGGAGGATACCGAGGTGTTCCCAGATCAGGCGAGAGATATAGCATGTCCAAGGTCAGAGATATAGATCTAGAGATATGGCATATCCAGCACGTCCTAGGTCAGTCCTGAGGTCTCATCCTAGTTTCATGTGTGGGAATCTTATCCCAGAGCAGACGTTCAAGAGGCATCCTAATCAGATGACCGAACCACTTCAATTGGCTCTACTTTGAGCTCCTCCTGAATGCCTGTGCTCCTCACCCTATCTCTAAGGCTAAGGCCAGACATCCTGTGAAGGAAGATCATTTGCAATGCTATCATCTGTGCTCTAGTTCTTTGAGTGAAGAAAAACTTTCCAATATTTGTGCAAAATGCTCCCTTAACAATTTTTCAACTGTGTCCCTGTGATCTTGTTACAGGGTTTATTTTAACAGAACAACTGGGATCCACTGTACTAATCCCTTTCATCGTTTAAAGCACTTCAATCATGTCCCCTCTTAGTCTCCTTTCGCTTAAACTAAAAGGGTTTAATTCCTTCAGTCTCCCCTCATAGCTCATACCTCTTTGTTTCCAGTTTCTCTTCTCTGGACTTTCTCAAGCGCTGCTTTGACTTTTTTTAAATATGGAGACCAAAACTGAACACAGTACTTCAGGTGAGGCCCCGCTAGTGTGTTATGTAACTTAAGGATGACCTCTGGTGAAATGATGCAAGAGACACAACAAAAAAGGTTTGTGTAGCCATCCGGTATAAATGGGTAGCTGAAAAGGCAAAAATAATAACGATCGGTCTTAACAAACAAGTCCAAAGCCAAACTGATTTGCAAACACAAAATGGCATCATTTAAAGCTGGTCAGAGGAAGTGATGTCAGCGGGACCGGAACTGAAGTGATGTCGCTGGAGCTAGAAGTGATGTCGTGGGACCGAATCCAGAAGTGGTGTTGCCGGGGATCAGAAGAGATGTTGTCAGACCTACGCAGAGTTTCCCATAGTTGGTCTGCAGAAGAAAGAGAGAATGGGTTAGTGCGCTCTGCCATCCCCTGGTCCGGCATGGAATTACCCTCTTTTGAGCCCTTTAGCTGCCTCCCATGTGCACGTGTGTGACTCTTCTTTAACTTAAACTCCACACCATGTGCTATATAACCTAATATACGATTAGTTTTCTTGACCCTCCAGTATGTCGTCTGGATGTAGGTAATGAAAGTCCACTATGACTTCTGGGTCCTTCTTGGACCTCCCATTGTGTTTTCAAATGTAACATTTCTACTTCCTATGTGTAATACTTTACATTTACTTACATTAAATATAATGTGTCCAAGCTGGTATGCTGTCCAAGTACCCCTGTAACAATCTAGGTGATTCTACATTATCTGCTTTTCCAATTAGTTTGGTACCATCTGGAAACTTAATTAATTTATCGATGAACATTTATGTGTATTAAAAAGAGCAGTGGTCCCCACACTGAGCCCTTAAGGACACCACTTTTAACTAATTCTGAAAAAGCTTCCCTAACAATCATTCTTTTCTTCCTGTGTTTCAACTAGTTTTGTACCCCTCTACAGACTGTGCCCAGAATGCCCACTTCTTTTAGTTTGATCACTGATCTTTCATGTAGTATCTTATCAAAAGTCTTCTGAAAAGCAAGATAAATACTATTATATGCATCTGTCTTATTGTATGCTTTTGTTGCTTCCTCATAGAATTCCAGCATACTAGACAAACACAACCTTCCTCATCTGAACCCATGTTGAGTATTTACTAATTGCTTCCATTAATTACCTGTGATGCACATTAAGCTCACTGACCTATAATTACTTGGATCAGCCTTATCACTCTTTTTTATACAACGGGACAATATCTGCTACTCTCTGGAGTTTAGGAATCTCTCCAGCATGCAGCAATATTCAAAAAATGTGTGCCAAGAGTTCTGTAGAGCACCCGAAGATAATTGTTGTGTGGTTGTGCTGATTTGTTAGATTTCAGGCAATTTAATTGAAGCAGTACTTCTCCCTCTGCAATGTCCAAGTCACTAAGTACCTCCTTAGTAGTCCCTGTTACTGCTGGAAGTTTATCAACTTCTTTAAATGTATAAATTTCAAATAGATGTGAGATCAAAACATTCTATATTGTACATTGTACCTCACTTTTACTGTTCCTAATAATCTTCACCACCTGCTTGACTGCTCTTTTACTTCTAAAATACTGAAAGAATCTTTGGGTCATTTTTTACCTTTTCTCCAATATTTCTCTCTAGCTGCCTTTAAGCCTTCTTAATATCGTTTTAAACGTTGTTCTCATATGCCCTACGGATTACTGTACACTGGAGTTACTTGTCTTATGCGACTGATGTAGTTGCGTTTTCCCTTTTCCATTGCTCCTTCTTTATAGCTCCTTATTTATCCACCTCAGAGTTTTCTTTAGTTTGCTTAATGCTTCTAAATTTTGGGATGAACTTGTCCCATATTATATGCAAAACACTTTTAAGCCAGCCAGACATCTCCTCGACTGTCTTCCCACTTAAAAGCATATCCGAGTTTATCATACTAAGGCTTTGGTGCATCTGCTCAAAGTTTTCCTCACTAAACTACTACTATTAATAGTAATGCTCCAGAGTCACTGGGACTTTTGAATGGAGGGGCCTTTTAATGTTTAAATCTGACAGAAACACCTTATAATTTATCAGTGCCACTGGTTCAGCATGACTTGTAGTCACCTCAGTGTACCCCTGAAGTCATCCTTACCAGTAAAAATGCCTTCACACTTTCTTATCTTTGGACTGGGTGCCTTTTGAAATGGTCAGGACCAATCGAGGATTTTATTAATTTTATTTTTTTTTATTTTCAGCCCTGGTTTTAACATATGGCAATCATTTTACAAATAGTCACATTTTCACATTACCTTTTTTTCCCCACTGTAACCTACTATTGCAAGTGTAGTCACTCTGATGAAATGGCTTCTTCACTTTTCAGAAACAATTGCAAAACCTTTCTTCTTTCCTTTCTCTTTGAAAAATGTAAATGTACAGTGTCAGGGAAAATAGTATTTTAAATAAAGAACAGTTGAGATCACCGTTACAAATAGCTGCCTTTTTTGCAACAAGTCTGGGGGAGTCAGCCATGTGAACAGCCCAGTTCTCTATGACAAGACTGGGGAATATAACAAAACAACAATCTCAAGTATAGGTTTTTTTACATAACAGAGTTAAGAAGCATATCAGTTTCCAGCAATCAGCATACAGATAAATGGTATAATCTTTAACACTGTGATATCTGGGTTGATTTCATCTCACATACTCCATTGAGCGTTGGGCATCAATAGTTACATACCAAGGATAAGACAGGGCAAGGAAAAGTTGCGGAAGTGTTTTGTGTTTTTATTCTATGCAAAAACAAAACTGTAGTCCATTAATAAATGTTAATAAATAAATCCAACAATAAAGGGCTTCTTTCCTAACAGGAAACACCTGAACAAGGGACAACATAAATCTAGATGGCTTAACTATATTGAACCAACTAGCAAAATACCCGCGCTTCGCAGCGGAGAAGTAGTGTGTTAAAGAAGTTATGGAAAAGAAAAGGAAAAAAAATAACGTAATATGATTGTCAATGTAATTGTTTTGTCAATGTTATGAGTGTTGCTGTCATATATATATAATATATATATACACACACACATATAAACATATATATATACATATACATATATAAATATCCACATATACACATATCTACTGTACATATACACATATATACATATATGTACATATACACATCTACATATATATACACATATCAACATATATATACACACATACATACACACACACACACATATACATATACACATACATACATACACATAAATATACATATATATATATACACACATACACATACATATATATACACACATACATACATACATACATACATACATACAGTATATATATATACACACAGACACATATATATACATATATATACATATCTACATATATATATACACATACAGTATGTATATACACATATATATACATATCTACATATATATATATACTGTATATAGCAAAATCCCCGCGCTTTGCAGCGACGAAGTACTGCTTTTAAATTTTTATTAAGAAGAAAAGAAAACCTTTTTAAACTGAGGGAAAATATACCAATAAGTATTTGTTAAGGACCTCTTTCTATACCACATTGTCAGTTCAGCACTCCAGTTGTAATATGACCAAGCTGTGCGAGCTTACTCTTGAGAATGCAATGTATAGTTGTCCAGGAGAAAAGCAATCTTGCCTCAAATCAATGGCAACCTTTTGTAGGGTCTGTCCCTGAGACTTATTAATTGTCATCGCCAAGCAGAACCTTACTGGAAATTGGAGGCATTTGAATTGAAATGGGAGATCAGAGGGTATAACGGTGATGCGAGGAATACATTCAGAGTGTGGCGCTCTGCTGTTTTTTTTGTGAAGCTGCCTTTACACAGCTTTTCAGCTGTTTTATAAATGAACGCCATATAAGGCTGTCCTATCTCCTTGCTTCCCGGTACTGTACTGTTTTATTGTTCGTTTATTACGATTGGTGTAGTTATTGTGTAGCTATTTGAGACTTACTTTACTGTTCAGGTACCCATTTCTTTTATTTAATCCGCGGCTTCTGCGTTATTTTTTGTTCGTTTATTACGATTATAGTTATTTATTGATTCCCCTCTTTAGCTGACTGCCTGCTCATATAAGGCGCTCCGCTGTTTTTTTGTGAAGCAGCCTTTACACAGCTTCTCCGCTGTTTTATAAACGAACGACATATAAGGCCATCCGTTTTCCTTGCCTTGGCAAGGAAGCAGCCTTTTTATTTAATCCACGGGTTCTCCGCTGTTTTATTGTTCGTTTATTACGATTGTTATAGTTCTGTTTGTATAGCATGTTGTCAGTTCAGCACTCCGGTTGTAATATGACCAAGCTGTGCGAGCTTACTCTTGAGAATGCAATGTATAGTTGTCCAGGAGAAAAGCAATCTTGCCTCAAATCAATGGCAACCTTTTGTAGGGTCTGTCCCTGAGACTTATTACTTGTCATCGCGAAGCAGAGCCTTACTGGAAATTGGAGGCATTTGAATTGAAATGGGAGATCAGAGGGTATAACGGGGATGCGAGGAATACATTCAGATTGTGAAGAAACTCTAGAGACAGTGTGTGTATTAACTTGTGGATTTTTCTGTGAGTATTTGGTGGCAGCGTGACGAAGTTGCTTCCGCAAGACCGCGTTAGCTGTGGAGCTCAGCTCGGAGCATATTCTTTTCCTACCTTGTCAATTGTGTAATGCGTTTTTTGAACAGGTTTGATTCATGGAAGTGATCACTCGTACTGCATTCAGTCAGTTCACGTGAGCTGCTCTCTTGTGTGATGTTGCGATGTCCACGGCTTTATTTAATGTTAGCTAAGTCCCGGCACTTAAAAGTTTCTCACTACAGCAATTTTAACTCCATTACAAAGTGATCCAAAGTCTCGTTTATACCTTGTGTCTTCTCATTAAACTTGTATCTCGCGAATATGGCATCCGTCGTAGGCATGACAAACGGCAGCGGGAGCGTGTCTATAAACTTAATTTAAACTTACGGTTTACACCGTGCTTTGTTTCCGCAGTAGCTGTACTTATGAATATGCTTGCATGTGTTTTTTCTTCAGCGCTCTTTGGAGCTCTTCCTTCTTTTCTACGTACTGCGGTCACAGTCATTTCACGTGATTACGTGGGAGGCGTGATGATGCGACACGCAACTCCGCCTCCCACGGCCATCGAGCTGCAGTCTATTACAGTATATGGATAAAAATTGGTTCCAGTTATGACCATTACGCATAGAATTTCGAAATGAAACCTGCCCAACTTTTGTAAGTAAGCTGTAAGGAATGAGCCTGCCAAATTTCAGCCTTCTACCTACACGGGAAGTTGGAGAATTAGTGATGAGTCAGTCAGTCAGTCAGTCAGTCAGTCAGTCAGTGAGTCAGTCAGTCAGTGAGTGAGTCAGTCAGTCAGTGAGGGCTTTGCCTTTTATTAGTATAGATTAATACTATTAAAATACTTAATTTTCTAAGTTTTTTCTTTAAATTATGGTGTCATGGAGAAAAGGAATCTATCCCTCTCGCACTGGACGCAAACCTCATGATTGATTCCTGAAGAGCAAATATTTTGTGTATTACCATTTTATCAGATTTAGATTTATCTCAAACTACAGGGAGATACACTTGAAAGCGGCCCAGAATATTCTGTAATACCTCTCGCTAGGACTAAGCAATCTGAACGAAACAATGTGCAATGTGCTCCTCACTATATGGAGCTTCGAACAAGCCGGGATGCCCCTGCATCAGACCGATGAGGTAGGCGCCGGACAGCCGTCATGACGTTTAACCTCAATTTGCAAATTATGGGTGCGTATCGCCCGTACCCCTTCAGTCAGTCACTCGACTTCTTATCAGGATGGTGTTGTACCGTATTGAGGAGCACGTCTTTATGGTGTGAACCTATTGCGTCGCTTATTCGTTTCAGCGATGTCAGAATCAACTTGATGATCGTGAGTTAACGGAAGGTTACTTCTAGTAAGATGGAGCAACGTGTCAGACATCGGCAAGGAGCATGGCAGAAATCGAGTCCATCTTCGGCAACAGGGTAATTTCAAAGGGGATTTGGCCACCACTTCTTCCTTTGGGCTATGCTCAAAGGAAAAGTCTATTGGAACAATCCTCACACTGTGGAAGATCTGAAGGAAAACATCCAACATTAAATTGCTGCTATCCCCCCCTGAGATGCTTGCTGATATGTAACGGAACATGGAGACCCACTTCAAAATGTGTCTAGCAGAAAATGGAAACCACTTGCAGCATCACATGTAATGCAATTGATTACACATACATCAAGGTATATAGCGTTGCTTTTTGGTTCAGATTGCTTCATCCTAACTGGAGTTACAACAGAATATTTGGGGCTTCTTTCAAGTGAATCTCCCTGTACATGCCTTTGGAATCTGCTACATCCGGACCCCCTCCCATTTTCAGCTTCTGTGGCCTCTCTATATCTCAGCTCGTCAGCTGCCAAGAGAGCAACCTTCTCCATTTACCATCCCCAAAGCCGGCAATCACTTCAATTTCATATCTTTATTTCTTTCCTTTCATTTTTCTTTCAATTCTTGTCTTTCTTGTCCTGCTCAGGCTATGTTTTACACCCCTGTGGGTGTGACACGGAGTGCCAATGTGCAGAAGCTGACCAATTAAACAAACAGTGCACCTCCACACCGGACACCCTATGGCAGCCCAAATCCTCAACCGCACCCACACACACGGAGCCTGAGTAACTCTGTCCATAAAAACTAGCACACTGCCCCGGACCCCTAACACCCCTCAATACAAACACACCTATTTAATATTATCTAAATGTTCCAAAATTGTAAAACAGATTAAACGTTTTTGGCAAATACCTACATCTAAAAGGGAACTTCTTTTAAATAAATAATGAAGGACAAAATAAAAAGAATTATTACCATGTATTTATAGCCCAGAGATTTCATATTTATCCTTCTCTTGCTCTTAAATTTCTATGTTATTAGTCCCCAGTTTATCAACCTCTTTGTCCGGAGGGTTTTCCTCAGCTAATATCTGTCTTATTTGGGGAAGCCCCCACATTATTTCTTTCCAGACTATTCTCTACAACAAGAACACTTTCAGTCTTTGGATGCCCCCTGCCTAACCGCGCTGGTTCTTGGAGGGGCTACCCAGTCCTTCTTTCTAAATATAGACACTGTCCTGTCCAACCTCAGTGCCCCTTATGCTTTTGGCTACTTTCTTCTACTGGAAAACGTATTACAATAGTTGCTGTAGCAGCTTGGCAGGCATTCAGGTCATTTCATGCTTGTTCAATGTGCAGCTTTAGCTATTAAAGAAAAGGTCCCCACAATGCTGTAATTTTATTAAAAAAAATCATCCGGTCTTTTGAATTAAAACACAGAACATGCAATGTGAGTAGACTGTGTTCTGTTTTGAAGTTCTTATATTTTGGAATACCGTGGTACCCCATTGATTTGTGTGGTGTTTGTTAATAAACTGTTAATGCCACTTTAAATGGGTCTTGGTTCATGCAAGAACTCTAATTTGAGCCCAAGAAAAGCCTTAAGGACTAGTGCTTGTCTGATGCTGACACCAGTTCAAAGATTTGACTTTCATGAGTGTTTCTTCACCTTCGTTTTTCTGGCCTTTCTCTTGGTTTGTTAGTGAAACTCTTTCATATGTTGCATCCTGAATATAAACATGTATTGTTATTCAGTATTCTTTAACAACAACAAGATTGCTATCTATCATGGATGCAACACTTTTAATGGCTGTACTTTTGAAGTCCATGCAGTTGAGTGGACTTCTTTTTCACAGTGAGGAAGATTCATTTTCTATGGCAAGGGTCATCTACTTTCTGCGCCATCTTTAAATTCCTCTTCATAAAAGTGAGACAATAGTTTTGATTATAACAAAATCATCGGACACGATCCATGTTAGGTGGCAGGGTGGTGCAGTGGGAAGCATCTAGCATTTTGTGGCTAATTCTCACACATAGATGTTGTCAGATGCCAATTGTGTCGCTATTGTAAAGATCTGTTAAACAACTCTACAGAACATGCACTCTCCCTTTTCTTTGTAACACTGAAATTCTCACTAGGTCTGTTGGAGAAGCCCCAGCAATGGTCACATTAAAATCACTAACAAACTCTTCTCTTCTTTATTTTTAAATGGCTATACCTGTAACCATATTCTCTAGTTGGAATCATCTGTATACCAACTGTGTTCATCCTAATTCTACTGCATTTGCATGTCATACAAAGTTATTGTCTGTTTTACCTGCAGTTTTATCACTCTGTAATTTAATATTGTTTTTTATCAGTATGCTGCTGGAGTATGTAAATCTCCCCTTGGGATTAATAAAGTATCTATCTATCTATCTATCTATCTATCTATCTATCTATCTATCTATCTATCTATCTATCTATCTATCTATCTATC
>JANRMT010062834.1:33958789-33971933 GCA_026402145.1 Polypterus bichir lapradei | reverse complement strand
TTTTTATATATATATATATATATATATATATATATATATATAAAAAATACAATAATTATGAAGACTTTAAATACACATTATTGAGTTATACCCAACAAACATGTACAGTCGTGGCTGAAATTATCGGCACCCCTGGAATTTTCCCAGAAAATGCACCATTTCTCCCAGAAAATTGCTGCAATTACAAATGTTTTGGTATACACATGTTTATTTCCTTTATGTGCATTGGAACAACACAACACAAAAAAACAGAGAAAAAAGCCAAATCTGATATCATGTCACACAGAACTCCAAAAATGGGCCGGACAAAATTATTGGCACCTTTTCAAAATGGTGGGTAAATCATTTCATTTCAAGCATATGATGCTCGTTTGAACTCACCTGTGGCAAGAAACAGGCGCTGGCAATATAGCAATCACACCTGAAGCCAATTAAAATGGAGAAAAGTTGACTCAACCTTTCTGTTGTGTGTCTGAGTGTAGCAAACTAAGCATGGAGAACAGAAAGAAGAGCAGAGAATCGTCTGAGGACTTGAGAACAAAAATTGTGGAAAAATATCAATAATCTCAAGGCTACAAGTCCATCTCCAGAGATCTTCATGTTCCTTTGTCCACTGTGCGCAACATAATCAAGAAGTTCACAACACATGGCACTGTAGCTAATCTCCCTGGACATGGATGGAAGAGAAAAAGTGATAAAAGACTGCAACGAAGGATAGTCCGAATGGTGGATAAGCAGCTCCAATCAGCTTCAAAACATATTCAAGCTGTTCTGCAGACTCAGGGTGCAACAGTGTCAGCTCAAACTATCTGTCGACATCTGAATGAAATGAAATGCTATGGCAGGAGAGCCAGGAGGACACCACTGCTGACACAGAAACATAAAAAAGCCAGACTGGAGTTTGCCAAAATGTACTTGAGGAAGCCAAAATCCTTCTGGGCGAACGTCCTGTGGACAGATGAGACCAAGGTAGAGCTTTTTGGTAAAGCTCAGCAGTCTACTGTTTACAGAAAATGGAATGACGGCCTACGAAGAAAAGAACACAGTACCTACAGTCAAACATGGCAGAGGTTCTAAGATGTTTTGGGGATGTTTTGCTGCCTCTGGCACTGGATGCCTTGACTGTTTGCAAGGCATCATGAAATTTGGAGACTACCAAAAGATATTGGGGCGCAATGTAGGGCTCAGTGTCAGAAAGCTGGGTCTGCGTCAGATGTCATGGGTGTTCCAGCAGGACAATTACCCCAAACATACCTCTAAAAGCACCCAGAAATGGTTGAAGACAAAGCGCTGGAGAGTTCTGAAGTGGCCAGCAATGGCCGGATCTAAATCTGATTGAACACTTATGGAGAGATCTCAAAATTGCAGTTGGGAGAAGATGCCCTTTAAATCTGAGAGTCCTTGAGCAGTTTGCAAAAGAAGAGTGGTCGGAAATTCTAGTTGAGAGGTGTAACAAGCTTGTTGATGGTTATAGGAAGTGCTTGATTTCAGTTATTTTTTCCAAAGGGCGTGCAACCAAATTTTAAGTTGAGGGTGCCAATAATTTTGTCCAGCCCGGTTTTTGAGTTTTGTGTGAAATGATGTCAGATTTGGCTTTTTTTCTCTGTTTTTTTGTGTTGTTCCAATGCACATAAAGGAAATAAACATGTAAATACCAAAACATTTGTAATTGCAACAATTTTCTGGGAGAAATGGTGCATTTTCTGGGAAAATTCCAGGGGTGCCGATAATTTCGGCCATGACTGTATAACCATATATACTAATATCCCTCTGGTCAAAAAGAAATTAAATAGATGCAAGTATACATATAAATTACCGCTCTATTTCCAACCCTGTGACACAAATGGTGACTGTGGAATCAGCGTGTAGGTGAACTAAACTATCACGCTGCCGGTCAAAGTTCTTGTTACATATCGCATGTCCGATGGGGAAAAATATAAAAGTGGCCTCATGAAGTACAATGTTTTCCTAAAAGCGAAAGCGAAGCTTCACCATGTGCTCGTGTCAGCGGGGGCGCAGCTTAAGCACAAGCAGGCAGACACAGACAGTGCTGTTTTGATTTTACATTATTTTTTCCGAATACAAATAAATGGCAAAAAATTCATACGCAATAAATATTTGTAAAAATCCACTATTTGTGCTTATCCAAATACTGTATTCAGATTCGGCCCCACCCCTACATTACAGGGTAAGGGGCCTGGACCTAATCCAGAATGTCAAATAAAACTGAACTAGCTCACGTTCAAATTCTTCACTTGCAAATACGTTACGTTATGTTCACCGTTCTTAGAAAATGAACTTGTTCAATGAATGCACTCTTTTGAACTAGTTTATGCACAACACTGTTCATCACATTAGTTTATACAACTCTTAATATCCAGAAGGTCAGTTCCTCCACCTCACAGCTTGTCTGTAAGTAAGGTAGACAGCTAGGATTTAGACAAAGCAGAGCAAATGACTTTCAGTTGTGCCACTGGAAGACGATACACCACAAGGACAAGAGAAACAGCACTGGAATATAAACAAGAATTGAAAGCAAAACCAAAGGCCAAAGATCCTTAGCCACAAAACAAAATGTGATCCTAATTCAAAGTCAAAAGCCAGTGATTTGATATTCTTTTGTGAATCCGCAATCTTGGACAAAGCAGCAACCTCTTGGCCCGTGATTATCATGCAGTGTGCAACTCTGAAAATTATTCCATAGCAACAATGCAGCTACCACTATAGCTATGCAAAATGGCTTTGTGGCGATGCAAAACTATATCAACGACTTTAAAATAAAAGAATTTTAAGAAACTAATATCAGAAATGGATTCTGTGTCACAAAAAACATATTTAAAAAAACTTGAAAAACAATAGATCATATTCTGCTGAAAACATCAACCATTAACACACTTTTAAAGAGTGATTTTTTTATTAGAACACACACTTAAGATTAATTCTAAATTTAGAAGCTACTTGTATCCAAGTTGATTAATCGACCAGAAACAGCAAGAGATAAAAGGAGAATCTTCCACAAAGGATGAAGTCATACAATACAATACAATTTATTTTTGTATAGCCCAGAAACTCACAAAAAGTGCCGCAATGCGCTTTAACAGGCCCTGCCTCTTGACAGCCCCCAGTCTTGTAACTCTCTAAGAAGACAAGAAAAAACTCCCAAAAAAAAAAACTCTTGTAGGGAAAATAAAAATGGAAGAAACCTTGGGAAAGGCAGTTGAAAGAGAGACCCTTTTCCAGGTAGGTTGGGCGTGCAGTGGGTGTCAAAAAAGAATGGGGTAAATACAATACAGTACAATACACAGAACAGAACACAAGTAATCCTCAATACAGTATGAAAATAAAAATATTACGAGTATGGAGCAGAATTCAACAGTAGATGATATCACATACTGTAATATGATTTCAGTGGAGTCCCACAAGTATCTGTCCTTGCAATGCTATTCTTTCTAATTTAAAGTAGAAACATACAATGGTTATCAAAACTTGTGCAATTCTGAGATGACAGCAAAAAAGGATGGGCTGAAAATACTAAAGCAGCCGGAAAAGCTTCAAAAATGGGTGAACTGTTGAAAAATAAAAAGTGCTAAACACAGACAAAAGGCACATTAAATAAAACTTAAATACAAGATGTAGGTAGCAAGCTTCCTTTTCTGATACACTATTCTCATCATCTAGACAATATACAGAAGCAATTAAAAATTTCAATAAAATACTCGGTAATATTGTAAAATTTTGTAATAAAAATCAAGGCATGGTTTGCTTGGCCTCTGTAATGCAATGGTGACACCACATTAGAGTACTTCGTGAACTTCTGCTCTAAATGCTAAATGTCTTTAGAAGCTGTGCAGACAAGATCAACCAAAGCCATCTTAGGACCAAAGGGCATGTCCTCTACGTCTTCTACAAAATGTGACTTTTAGTTGTGTGTAAGACTTTACAGACTGCAGTTGCTGAACTTGTTGCTGGACCATGTCAACTTAAACAACTGAAAATTGCTGGGCATGTCACATTTAGTGACTCTTGTGACATTTCAGATCAGTCATGCACTCCTCTTTTTGTGACAACCAACAGTGTGCTGCCTGACAGAACCGGAGCTGTATGAATGGTTAATAGAGTTCAGCCACAGTCTAAGCCCTTTCCTTTTTTCTTTTTTCATTTTGTCATAGTATGAAACATAAGACACCAGAGAGATGAGCTTCTCTTCTGTTTGTGTGGTCTAAAACATCTGCATTCTTTATTTGTTTGTAGCTGCATCATATGCATTGAACTTCCAGGTGACCATTTACTGGTTGCCAACTCTCATTCACACAAGCCTGCTGCTACAACAAAAGAAAAAAATCAAACCTGTTTGACTTCATCAGAATGGGTCATGGACTAGTCGGAGTGAGTTACTGACCTTGTCATATTAATGGATTCATGGGAGTGACTTCGTAAGATTACACAAATAAAGGCTAAAAATCACTGAAAAAGTGTGACATAGCATTAAGAGATCCAAGTAATCAAAATTCTTTAATTTGGAGCAGAAAAGACAGTTAGGGGCCCTAATCCAGGCCTTAAATATTCTCAAAAACATGTATAATGTTGATCCAGCAGCATTCTTTCAGTTAAATAATGAACCACACAGTCAAGAGCATCAATGAAAACTAAGGAACAGGGCACCTTAAGACTGAAGCTAGCAGTTTTTTTACACAAAGGGTGGTGGTAATCTGGAACAAGCTACTAAGACATGAAGTTAATAGCAGATACATTGACAACATCAAAAAAGTATCCTGAAGAGACATTGGACAGCTTAGCTACTAGTTAACCCAACAAGTTTTCTGGAGCTAACTACTTTTGTTCTACTAGGTGAAGGGCTGCAATTGAGGGTTGATCACCTTTTTGATACTATTAAGCTTCTATGCCAATTAAGTTTCCAAATCAATCAAAGAATGAAAGTAAGTTCATAAAATTAGACACTTTTAATCACAACTAATCTTACCTCTTTAATGACGAGCTCTTCTTCAGCTTCACTACTGCTAGATCTGAATGACTGGTTTTCTTCTTGTCTGTCTGTCTGTGAAGCCCCAGAATCTTTTTTAACATACTTTTTCTTTTTTTTATCATGTCTCACTACCCATCTGTGCCTGCTAATAACAAATTGCTTATGCTGAGGAAGCTCAGTGAAAACATCATCATCATCATCATCATTGTCATCTTCACCAGAAGAAGAGGAATCTGCATCGGAACCCTCATCAATGAAGAGCTCCTTGCTACAACTTGATTGGCAATTACTTGAGATTTCATAATCTGAAAATGTGATTGAGCTGGGCTTGTGCTTAATTATTCGATGCTCGCCACTCGTATTTAATGTGTTTTTGTTGGTGAAATCACAGTCTTCAGGATTTGATGGACAGTCTGTATACTTATTACACTCTCCAGCTGGATGAGCAAGATCTTGGCAGTTACTTTCGGTCTTTAGGTTGGCATCTGTCTTACAATTTAATGTTTCTTCTTCACACAATACACTACCCAGTCTCTCAAATGAAGCATTACGAGAATTAATCGCAGATTTGCTACTGCACTCCTCCATGTTAGCTTCACATCGACAGGATTGTACATCATCATCACAGACCATAGAGGAATCCTGCCGAGTAATGACAGAAGGCGACAAAGATTCTGTATCTGGCTGATGTGGTCGACTTTCCATTCCAAGTCTTTCACTTTTTACAAAGCATAAGTAGGATTTAATAACCCAAGTGATTGCATTATTTTGTCATTTTCATCAGTAGGCGACTTCTGTGGCATTTTTAAATGGTGAAAACAGACGGATACTTGAAATGCTGATTTCTTCATACAGACAGTACAACCTGAGAAATAATATATACATAAATAGTTAAAATGTGAAGGTTCCATGGAGTGAAAAGTTAAAATGTAAATATTTTGATTAAGCTATTTTTAAGTCTATCAAAGCCCTTATTCATCTACAACTGTCCATTTACTAAAAAGCAGGTACAGGCAGCCCACTTTCTGATGGTCCCGGGACCCATACCTATCTTGGTGTGACACTCACTCAAGGCAAAAAATAAAAAAACAAACCTTCTAAGCTACAGAAACCCCCAGGAGACCTGTAATGGTCTTCTTCAACAGCGGAGTGGTAAGGTCTGTTATTGCATCTTCTCATGACAGATTATCGTTTTTAATTTGTTACAATATTGTTTGTTCTGTTTTATAACAGCTTTGTATCAGTGAAGAGTACCTTAAAGAATGAAGTTCCATTTTATAAGCTAAATAAATAAGGTAGGAAAGTTGGGAAAGTCTTATAGTCCATTCAGAGTGAAGAATGAATCATGCATTGGTCACATTTCAAAGCTGTTGCATTACCCATGTTATCTTCTTTATTATTATTTTTGAAATCTATTATGACTAAACAGATTATTTTCGCAAAAGATACTTATTTTTAATCAGAGTTCTTTTAAAGTTGAATGATCTATTTCCAAAGAATATAGAATAAATGGAGAAGAATTATAGGAATTTATAGGGTACCTTGTGGTGAGCCCCCAAACCTGTATTTATATGAGGGGTCATAGTTTTTACCATCAGACTAAGCAAAGTTGCGCAGTGTGACCGGAACAGAGTTTAAGATTAAAAATATACTGAAGTGTGCTGTGTCAAAAAATGTGTAGACTTAGAGCAGATATGTAATATTAGAGTCCTATTTATAAATTCCAGCTATGACAAGCTATTATTTAAAATAATGTTGTGTGGAATGAGAGTTATATTATCTGAGAGAAGCTGAAATTGTAAGCTTATAGATTCATTAATGATCAGGACTGTAGGACAAAGTGGACATTGTCCATTCTGCTAGGCTTTAGTGGCACACCAGGCCTGTTAAGAAAGCAAATTTAACAGGTAGCAGGTATCCAGCTGCACCTTCACCCACTTACGCTCCAAGCTAAGTGACTGAACATCTGCTTATACCAGCATCTGAATGGACTGCAAAAAGGATTTTATTAAATGGTGCGACTCAAACCACCTACAACTTAACACCAGCAAAACCAAGGAGCTGGTGGTGGAGGAGGACCAGAATCCCTCATGGACCCCGTGATCATCAGAGGAGATTGTGTGCAGAGGGTACAGACCTAAAAATACCTGGGAGTGCAGCTGGATGACAAATTGATACTGATGCTGTGTGAAAGACAGGACAGAGCCGACTATACTTCCTTAGAAGACTGGCGTCCTTCAACATCTGCAATAAGATGCTGCAGATGTTCTATCAGACGGTTGTGGCGAGTGCCCTCTTCTACGCGTTGGTGTGCTGGGGAGGCAGCATAAAGAAGAAGGATGCCTCACGTCTGGACAAACTGGTGAGGAAGGCAGGCTCTATTGTAGGCACGGAGCTGGACAGTTTGACATCCGTGGCAGAGTGACGGGCGCTGAGCAGGCTCCTGTCAATCATGGAGAATCCACTGCATCCACTGAACAGTATCATCTCCAGACAGAGGAGCAGCTTCAGCGATAGACTGCTGTTACTGTCCTGCTCCACTGACAGACTGAGGAGATCGTTCCTCCACCACACTATGCGACTCCTCAGTTCCACCCAGGGGGGTAAACATTAACATTATACAAAGGAATTGTCTGTTTTACCTGCTTTTTTTATCACTCTTTAATTTAATATTGTTCTTATCAGTATGCTGCTGCTGGAGTATGTGAATTTCCCCTTGGGATTAATAAATTATCTATCTATCTATCTATCTATCTATCTATCTATCTATCTATCTATCTATCTATCTATCTATCTATCTATCTATTATATAGTGCATATCTATCTATCTATCTATCTATTATATAGTGCATATCTATCTATCTATCTGTCTATCTATCTATCTATCTATCTATCTATCTATCTATCTATCTATCTATCTATCTATCTATCTATCTATCTATCTATCTATCTATCTATCGGTGTAAATCAGAGTTGAACTAACATCTCTCTAGAGGCCCCTCTGCAGACTTCTTGAGTCAGAAGGAGCAACATGGACTCAAGCAAGAACAAAGAGTTGTTAATCAAGGAATGACAACTCTGATGGACAGAAGACCTTGCCTATGAGGATATAGTGATTTTGGAGCTGAAAGTGGCTTAAATCCAATTAGGAGAAGTTCTACATTTCCTTTAAACAAGTTACACTCATCTCCCTGGGATATTCTCAGGACACTCTTTCTGAACTTCCTGAGGATTCTCTCAAGGCACACTCTCTGGGATTCTGTTAATTTGGGTGAACTCTCCAAAATGATTGAAAACCTGTGAAACCCGCTCCCTGAAACTGAAGGCTGATGAGCTTCTGTCTGTTTGGGGAGCAGAGAACTGACAACCTCTCTTTCTTTGTGGGTCAGAAATTGATAATCTCTCTGCCAAGCCAAGCTGTAGGCTAGTGGGATGAAAAGGCCTAGAAACATCCATTATTTCAAAAGGGGAACTTCTGTATTTAAATTTTTATGCCAGAAAATATTGTTGGTTTTCCTATGAAGTTGCAGACTACACAGCAAAGGGCCTAAAGCAGAAAACAAGCCGAGCATAGAAAAACACCACAAACAAAGGGTCATGTAGCAAAGAGAAACAGTGCACTCCAGCACAAGAGAAATCCCAGAACAGCAACAAAGCAACAACTCCACACAAGATGCATATCTGAATGTGTGCTAATGGGAAATAAAAGACCTAAAAATCTAGATATATTTAAATAAATATACACACAGTTGTAAATAGAAATAAGTTATTTGGAGGGCTTCTAGTAACTAATGGCAAATAAAAGACCTAAAAATACAGATATATTTTAATAAATATATGCACAGTTGTAAACAGAAATAAGTTAGACTAGCCAACGCCCTCCATAGCATACGGTGGTGTAAGAATAGGAACGGAAAACGGTGAGAAAGGAATTCAGAAATCAAGAAGAAATAAATACTTCTTGAAAGATGCAGTGTGCATGTAGAATTTCCAGCCAAGTAGGATTACATGTGAAAGTTATAAATAAATCAGGCTTTCCGAATTTATGTACGATGGCCATGGCATCCTGATAGTTTTGTTGCAGGTATCTTGGACTTCCTGGAAATGTGGACGGTAACATGATCATTTTGTCTACACGTATGTTGTTATTTTCAGCGTTTGCTTGCAGTGCGTCTGTATTCAAACATTGTATTGTTCCACGCGCAGATCTTGTTGATGTAATCTGAGATAGTTGAGACGCGCGCCCTCTGTTTTAACATACGCATCTACAACGTACTGTTCGAATAGTTTGCCGCTGGAGTGCAAAATAATAAATCTATTCCTCGTTGCTAATCTATACACATAAAATTGGCATTGAGTAAGCCTTATTCGCTTGGCGGTTCTTTTATCGGGAACATGTTGTAAATCTTTGTGCCAGCCAATGTCTCCGTAAGAGAATAAAAGTGGGTAAACCATAGGATCGCAATTCATATTGAGCGTGGAAATCTGTTTACAGGAGTTGCGTATGGGATGGCGTTTCGCCATCTTCTCTGACGAAAATCTCTGCAATGTCGGGGCATTGTATCGTCGTAAATCCTGCCTAGGGTTTTCCTTGAAAACCATTCATACAGATGCTGTTGGATTGGACTGAGCCATTTCATGCATGTGTTTGTATGACTTAGCGAAGGGGTTGATAGTCCTGAGCATGGAATCTAGATGGAGCAGTACATTTGCGCTGCATGCAGTTTGCTTTATTTTTGTAAGCGTACTGCAGTAGCTTGTGCTGTGTCAAAAACATACAACTGTCCATATCCTGGAGAGGTAGAAGTGTTAGCGTATAGTGGAGAGATTTGGTGATAAATTTGCCCGTGTATTTTAAAACAGTATGGTCCGTGGCCAGGACGTTGAGTTATCTATGCACCCGTAGAAGCAAACGCTAGAGAAGAGTTGTATTCTCAAATGTGTTAACGATAATTTTTAGCTTCTGATGTTTGCTGTGTAAGAAGCTGTTATAAAGATACAGGTGGCTCCCGCAAACGTGGTAAAGCTACTTTACCGTTGTGGCATCATCTCGAGTACTTGTTGGATGTATTACGCTCAGCAGGCCAGTATAGTGCATGATATGGTAGACGACCAATAGGAATCGAGAAATGCCGTGTCGACTGCGTGTGGGCGGGACCGGTTTTGAAGTGGAAGCAGGATGAACCAGAAGAGAAATATATGTAAGAGACTAGCAAAATACCCGAGCTTCGCGGCGGAGAAGTAGTGTGTTAAAGAAGTAATGAAAAATTAAAGGAAACATTTTGCAAATAACCTAACATGATTGTCAATGTAATTGTTTTGTCACTGTTATGAGTGTTGCTGTCATATATATATACTGTACACACATACATACAGTACATACACACACATCATATATACAGTATATATATCTATATATATATATCTATATGTAATATCTATATATATATATCTATATCTCTCTCTCTATATATACACATACATACTGTACATACATACACACACATTATATATATATCTATCTATATATATATATCTATATATCTATATATACAGTATATATATATATACACACATATATACACACACACATATACAGACACACACATTATATCTATCTATACTAATAAAAGGCAAAGCCCTCACTCACTCACTCACTGACTGACTGACTGACTGACTGACTGACTCATCACTAATTCTCCAACTTCCCGTGTAGGTAGAAGGCTGAAATTTGGCAGGCTTATTCCTTACAGCTTCCTTACAAAAGTTGGGCAGGTTTCATTTCGAAATTCTACGCGTAATGGTCATAACTGGAAGGTATTTTTCTCCATTTACTGTAATGGAGTTGAGCTTGACCGCCGTGGGGGCGGAGTTTCGTGTGACATCATTACGCCGCCCACGTAATCACGTGAACTGACTGTCAACGCACTATGTAGAAAACCAGGAAGAGCTCCAAAATACGCTGAACAAAACATGCATTATATAATTGAGAAGGCAGCGAAACATTAAGAAGCGAGCGAGTGACATACTACCATATTCATCAGTACAGCTACTTCGGAAACAAAGCGAGGTATAAACCTAAACTTTAAATTAACTTAATAGACAGGCTGCCGCTGGTGCTTTTCGTGCCCAAGGATAATGCGGGGTACAAGTTTAATGAGAGGACGCAGGATATAAACGAGAGTTTTGATCACTTTGTAACTAAGTTAAAATTGCAGGTGAAGGGGTGTGCTTATGCAAATTCCGAGAGACTGTGTTTGTGGGGGATTGACAGTTAAGGCGGGTTGGGGAGTCACGTCATCATCTCCCCTCCCATTTACCTCATTTCGCTCTGAGCTGAGCTCCGCGGCTAACGCCGTCTTCCGAAGCAACTTCGTCACACTGCCACCAAATACAGAGAAATCCACGTTAATACACACTCTGTCTCTAGACTTTCTCCACACTGAATCCTCCAGGCACTACTTACAAAAGGTTACATTGACAATCGTGTTACGTTATTTTTAAAATGTTTAATTTTCTTAGCACAAGCACAGCTGAGAAGCTTCGATACATGTGCTCCATAACGTGTTAAAAAATAATGCATTTAATCACACTTTGCATTACAATCAAAGGGGAACTTTTGTCAATGCATGATTTCCTGGTACACCGATAACATTGATCAGTGCATCCCAATTCATTTTAGCCTCGCACCACCTTGGTTTGAGAAGAAGTATGAAAAAATATGAGGTTAACACACAAAAACAGATCACCAATTCAAGCTTTATGAATAATCGATTCGCCATCAATAATTGTTTTGGTAAAGCCATACTCAGTGTAATCCTCCTTCCATTTTATAATTTTTCCGCCACTAGCCATGATTAAATGAACGGTAAAAAAGTAACAGCGAAGCGAGGGTGACTTATTTAGGCAGGCATATATATGACAGCAACACTCATGACAATCATGTTATGTTATTATTAAAATGTTTCCTTTTCTTTTTCATTACTTCTTTAACCCATTACTTCTCCGCTGCGAGGCGCAGGTATTTTGTATATGAATGACCTCCAAAGAGCGCGGAGACTTTTGATCATGTGAACGTGTCTGCAAAAACTGGCGTCTCCTGCCCAGCAAAAGTCGAGCAGCCGGCGCGCGCGCATAGCTGTGCCGGCCTTTAACACGCTGACTGCGCTTCTGCGGCAAAATAATATTAAGGCGCTTCGCACTTTATTTTGCACGTATACGATTATGAGGTCGTCAGCTCTTATGAAGACACGCACAGGAGTGAAGGACTGACAGTGCCATCACAGCCGATTAATAGCTGGGACGTCTCACCAGTCTGCACAAGACCCACCGCGACTGTCCCCAAAAGGCGCTCATATCGTCACCGAACACATCTCTCTATACTATATAAAAGAAAAAGGCAACTTTCCTTTCTTTACACCTTTTTTCCTTTTATCCCAAACCAAAGCCTTTCTCTCTTAACACTGCAGAGGACACAAAACTAATTTTCTTTAATTGCTGGTAAGGCACATTATTAGAGGCAGAAATTTGGACTTTCACATAGAAAATGTAATTTCTATACCACAGCCGTCGTGTAGCGCCTTTCAAAAGGGATCTACTACCGAGAGATGATCCATATACATTTTAGCTGCTGTTAGTACTACTTACCTCTTCTGTTATACCGTCTTTAAAATGTAGTTTACCCGCAACCACTCCAGTAGTGCTCAATGTAACTTTACTTCATAAAACGTTAATGTTTTACTGTTTAATAACTTATAGACTACATTTTATTATTTTTCCCTTGCACTCAGTGATCAAAGCTATACACACACATATAGACACATACATATATATATATATACCTGTGTGTATGTTTGTATGTATGTGTATACACACACACACACACACACACACACACACATATACATACACACACACACAAATTATATATATGTGTGTGTCTGTGTATGTATTTATGTATATGTGTGTGTATATATGATGTAGATAGGTATGCATATATATATATATATGTATATGTAGATATGTATATAGATATGTATTTTGATATATATATATATATATATATATATATATACATATATATATATAGATATAGATATAGATATAGATATAGATAGATATAGATATGGGAACAACACTCATATCAATGACAAAACAATT
>JANRMT010062834.1:33876242-33893789 GCA_026402145.1 Polypterus bichir lapradei | reverse complement strand
GGTTTCGGTTAGCGCAGGGAAGCTGCCTACCAAATTTCGTGAAGATGGGGCCATGAATAAGAAAGTTCAATATGGCGGATGTTGTTGATCGTTATGACCGTTACGCGTAGAATTTCGAAATTAAACCTGCTTAACTTTTGCAAGTAAGCTGTAAGGAATGGGCCTACCAAATTTCAGCCTTCTACCTACACGGGAAGTTGGAGAATTAGTGACGTTTGGAAAATTCAATATGGCGGCCGACAGTGGCGTCATACCATCGAAATAAGTACGTACATCGGTTTCGGTTAGCGCAGGGAAGTCACCTACCAAATTTCGTGAAGATGGGGTCAGCCTTCTACCTACACGGGAAGTTTGAAAATTGGTGACATTGGAAAGTTCAATATGGCGGCCGACAGTGGCGTCATACCATCGAAATAAGTACATACATCGGTTTCGGTTGGTGCAGGGAAGCCGCCTACCAAATTTCGTGAAGATGGGGCCATAAATAAGAAAGTTCAACATGGCGGACGTTGTCAACCGTTATCGACCGTTATGACCATTACGTGTAGAATTTCGAAATGAAACCTGCTTAACTTTTGTAAGTAAGCTGTAAGGAATGAGCCTGCCAAATTTCAGCTTTCTACCTACATGGGAAGTTGGAGAATTAGTGATGAGTCAGTCAGTCAGTCAGTCAGTCAGGGCTTTGCCTTTTATTATTATAGATGTGTCATTATTATCATTATAATTTCACAGGATGTTATATGTTTTAATCAGCACTGCTCCAAGTGGCTAATTTGTATGCATTATCCTTTACACCAGTGTTTTTCAACCTTTATGGTCCCGCAAACCCTTTGTTTAAACTAGTATGATTGCATGACCTGGAAGAGAGGGTCCCCCTTGGTTAAACAAGATCACTCAAAAATGAGCAAAGGCATATCGTGCAGCACTGTCAACTGCTAGCACAACCAACACACGAACCAACAACGAACGGCAACTTGCAAACTACTTTTTAGTTGAAACCCAGTGGTTGAGAAGCAATGCCTTAAATGAACTCAAGTCTCGAAAACTGGTTTGTGATACTTTGTCAAAGTATGTGTACTAGTGGACTCACACTAGACCCACAGAATGACACCCACTTTGTGACCAACATATAGTCCAAAACAGAACATGTAGTCCATGCATGACGGTACTCACATTGCATACTGAGATCTGATTTATTTAATTTTTTTCACTTTAATACTTATCTTATACTATTTATGTTTTGTTAGGGTTAGGCTTAGGCTTAGGGTAGGGAATGTGAGCCTAATGGCTAAGTTCTGGCACTCTGACCCTTCAATTAAAAACTAATTATAGACTAGTTCATTCAATTATCCTGAAATACTAAAACACTACAATAAAAAAAAAATATTATTATCTTTCATTTAAACTATTTGGATGATAGGTATCCAAAGTCTGAATCCACTAGTCTTATTCCAATAAGATGTATGTTCTAAACCGAACATCTGTGGAATATGATCTGATTGTGCAAAATGTTCATACAAAACTGTTCCCCTCCTCTGATTCTCAATCAACCTAAGGTGCTTTTAGTGAGTTCTTAGTTTGACCAATATACTGTATATACTCACATATAAGTCGGGTCTTGAAACCTGAAAAATCGATCATAAAATCAGACCCCGACTTATACACTCGTTCAAAAATACGACACTTAATTTTTCTTTTTTTTTTACATCTTCTTGCTTCCTTCAATCTCTCATCAGTTTCTCAGACACATTGAATTTTGTTGCAGCAGCACAGTTACCAATTTTTTGCGACACTTTAAACGAGTTTTAATTTAAAACCAGCTTCAAATGCTTCATCATAGAAGAGGAATACTCGTACGATAAAGGTGTATGAGGGTGTGAGATACAAAAAGCACAAATCAGTGCAAATGTTGCTTCGGAATAGTTCGGGTGTTATCGTGTGGTCATGTAGGCACAATACATAGAAATGAAAGGCAGTGTGCTCCGTGGTTACTCTCTCAGGTGGACATTAAGCATATCATAAACTCTTGGACCAATAGTGTGAGTTTTCTGCATTCGACTTATACGACTGACATTATAAAATACTGGAAATTATACGATAAAATCAAGCCTGACTTATCCACAGGAGAACTTAAACGCTAGTATATATGGTATATCAATCCGCAAATCGTACATTTAATTGTGTACATGCAATTTACCGATGTAAGCTGAAAATTTTGTAAAACAGGTAATTCCATATTTCATTTAAAATTAGAAATAATTTTTTTTTGAGAAAAAGGTATCACGCAGACACAGTTATTGTTTTTTTAATAGTATGTGATGCATGTACTAATATATCTTTTAAATTTTAGTTTTTTCTATAGGCTTTCTATAAGCTGTAACAAGCCTATAGGTATTTAGAGGTTGAAAAAACTGCTGTATTTGTGCAAAATTAGTACATAAAACACATACCACTTGTTGCACCTGTGCTGAATACGTAAATATCATTGGTAGAATAGATTTATCATGAAGACCAAAGAAGACATGATTGGAGGTGAAGTCTAATGACATGAAATAAATACGCCTCATCCCAAAGAATGTTGAAGACCATGGGAACTGGAGGAAAAAGATTTTAGGGTCAGCCAGCTAACTGGTGATGATGATGTAAAGTATCAATTAAACTGTTGTGATAATAACTGAGACCAGACTTTGTGAAAAAGGTTTGGGGCAGCCACCCGTATAATTTCCCTGGCTACAAAAGGCTTTTAGAGTAGAACAGAGTTGTTCCTTCGACAAAGTCCAAGATAGAACTGATTCATTGATGTTAAAATGGCGGCTTTAAAGGCCAGTATGGGAAGCGACGTCATTGAAGGGGCCGGACCTGGAAGTGACATCATTTAAGGGCCCGGACCCGGAAGTGACATCTTATGCACCGGATGTGATCGTCATCAAAGGGCCCGAAATCAGAAGTGATGTCTTCTGAGGCAACGGAACGTGGCAGGATTTCTCGAGGAAGGTCTGCAGAGAACTGAGAAAGACAGTCAGTGCACCCTGCCGGCCTCTGGTCGGGTGTGGTATTACTGTTACTTAAGCCCTTTAGCTGCCTCCTAGTCGCATGTGTGTGATACTGTATAGAGAAAATTGGGAGAATACCTGGTACAATTGTTTTGGAACAGAACGGAGGGAATCCTTTTGTTTTCCACAAATTTTCAAAACAAATCTTAAAAAGTCTTTGAGATTTCCATAGTCTTCTTCACTGCTGGTGTTAACAACCACTTCCAGGAGTCATACAGTGAAGGATTTGATCAAAGGCCAATATGAGCACAATGACAGCACTTTAGCAGCTTTTAATTGCAAGGTTTTGCACTGGACTCTGTTTTTACCAGATGAGGAGCCGAAAACTTGCTGGAAGCAGAAGAGGTGAAGGATTTATTACAGCAGTAAAAACGCCTATCATATTTTTTCCTTTAGAGAATTCTAAACCAAATTGATTTCAGACTTGGGAGCCTACAATGCCTGCCCAGAGGCCCTAAAGTTTCCGTCTCGATTTAAGTGTGGCAGTTCCAGTGTTTGTAACACCTCATAAATTAGAAGGCATGTGAGATACACACTGTTTTCACAGATTCTTTAGGCTGTTCCCCTGTGAATAAGGACAGCCATGGCTTCATCTCCATTTTTTTCTACCTGCTCTGCCTGAGTGTCAGTTGCGGCAGACAGAATTAAAGAAGGGGCAGGGGATGAAATGTGAAGATTTACACTGCACGATCAAGCCCAAGAAGTAAAATCATATCTTTTCCCTGAGCCAAAATGTTAAACTTAACTCATAGTGAAAGAAGAATTGGTAAAAATCAATAATCAGAAACACATATAAGTCACACATGAACATTAGTATCTAAAATTTCAGATGCATTACCTGCTGTTTAAAGAGTTATGCTGGTGACATGACACAGCACAACATCTGAATCCATACCACAAGCAACAGAGCGACGTGATCTGGCAATAGCGCCACAAAATGGTGGCATGAAAAACTGATATGATAACATAACAAAAATAACAGCAGATGACACAGAGATGTCAGAATTCACCATAATGAAATACAAACAGCTCTAGACGTGTAGCCTAAACCATACTCAAAAAACAGAATGGTAAGTTGTAAGCCAAGAAACTACACATACCCAGAGCCAAGAAATACAAGACGTAAATCGTAATCAGAGGGCAGACAAAAAAAAATTAAAAACTAGCACTATCAAATGATGCCAAAGTTGGATTTACCTTTGTGAATACAATCTTGGATGAGCACAAACATGCGCTGCTTGCTTTTATAACGTTGTGCCAGTGATGTCATGAAGCATGAGTTCTAGGATCTGCGTCCCAGCAAAAGGAGGAAGCATCCAAGCAAAAAGTGTCTAACACAGCAGCATCCATGAGGAAAACAAGACAGCGTTTCAGGAGGATGTGACTCACATATAACAACGTTAAAAACATAAACAAAAAATGACAGTAACCACTGAAAAATCATATTCAAAAAATGTTTACAGGCCAAGGAACTGTTGCAAAAAACTCAAGAATATTCAAAAATCAGGCCAAAAGGTTCCAGGTGTCGCCTGGCAGAAAAACATCACAAGCAATCTTTTCAGTCTACACAGGCCCAGCAAAAGGCTAAAACATTTTAATTCAAAAATTCAAAAAGCAAGGGAGAATCTGTTAAATTCTTCACACACATGACAAAGTTTATAAAGATATATTTAAATTTAAAAACAAAAAAGAATAAGGTAAAAATGTATTCAAAAAGCTGTGCCCAAAGAAGAAAAGTTCGATATCCAATATCCAAATTATCTAATAATAAAAGTAAAAGGTCTAAACCCAGAAAAGCAGAAAATTACTCACAAAAGAATCTCAATCACAATCCAAATGTTAGCCAACAGACAGAGGATGAAACTGACCGCTCAGCAGCATTGTATGGTGGCCCCGCCCCATAGGCTCAATTTAACACTTTGAACGTGATGTACGAGTCCAGTCGTATCTCTTTGAGCCTGTCAAGGCACACCATACAATAGGAGTCGTATCTCAGTATAAAGCCACCATAGTCGCAGGCAGCTTGCTGTCATATCTCATTCATCTGCTGTAGTGCTGCCATCTAGTGGATAGCCATAGAATTGATTCTTTTTTTTTTGTCACAACAGCTTGCAGAAAATAGTGCTATAATGCTATAAATAGACAGTCTGTAGTTATGTTGCTGGGATAAAGGTATACAGCTGCTGATGTTTTGAATAACTAGATTTGTTGGAAGATAAATATTTTAATGATAATGACAGCGATCAAGATATTGACAGTCAACTTGATGGTGTGAAACCTGCAGGATCTGGCACTGATGCAGAAAGCTGCTCCGAAATTGCTTCTTAATCACAAGGTGTTCGACTTGTCACAACTTTCAGAACAGCCCTACATGGACATTCTGCCACCTGCTAAGCACACACATTCACCAGCTAACAAATATGTTGTGTGTAACAAGTGTGGACAGCGCAAAGAAACACGTTATATTTGCAGCACATGTGCTTCCAGGCCTGCACTCTGTGTGGCGTCGTTCTTCAAGGAGTCTCATTAAATGCAGACTTTTAGTTGTGTTGCATGTCAAAATAAAGTAATTAACAGTTATTTTACTTTTTTATAGTTTTTGTTTATAATAAAGTCATTGCTTTCTAATACATTTCTTTACATTTTTTGTTAATCTTGATATAGTTAATTATGTATCATACTGTATATGCATAGAACTATACTTGGAAAGTGAGAGGATGCCTGAGGAGTGGAGAAGAAGTGTACTGGTGCCGATATTTAAGAATAAGGGGGATGTGCAGGACTGCCGTAACCACAGGTGAATAAAATTGATGAGCCACAGCATGAAGTTATGGGAGAGAGTAGTGGAAGCTAGGTTAAGAAGTGAGGTGATGATTAGTGAGCAGCAGTATGGTTTCATGCCAGGAGATGCAATGTTTGCTCTGAGGATGTTGATGGAGAAATTTAGAGAAGGCCAGAAGGAGTTGCATTGCGTCTTTGTGCACCTGGAGAAAGCATATGACAGGGTACCTCGAGAGGAGCTGTGGTATTGTATGAGGAAGTCAGGAGTGGCAGAGAAGTACGTAAGAGTTGTACAGGATATGTACGAGGGAAGTGTGACAGTAGTGAGATCTGCAGTAGGAGTGACGGATGCATTCAAGGTAGAGGTGAGATTACATCAGTGATCAGCTCTGAGCCCTTTCTTATTTACAATGGTGATGGACAGGTTGACAGACGAGATTAGACAGGAGTCCCTGTGGACTTTGATGTTTGCTGATGACATTGTGATCTGTAGCGATGTTGGGGAGAAGGTTGAGGAGACCCTGGAGAGTTGGAGATATGCTCTAGAGAGGAGAGGAATGAAGGTCAGTAGGAACAAGACAGAATACATGTGTGTAAATGAGAGGGAGGTCAGTGGAATGGTGAGGATGCAGGGAGTAGAGTTGGCGAAGGTGAATGAGTTTAAATACTTCAACAGTACAGAGTAATGGGAATTGTAGAAGAGAAGTGACAAAAGAGAGTGCAGGCAATGTGGAGAAGAGTGTCAGTGATGTGTGACAAACGGGTACCAGCAAGAGAGAAAGGGAAGGTCTACAGGACGGTAGTGAGACCAGCTATGATGTATGGGTTAGAGACAGTGGCACTGACCAGAAAGCAGGAAACAGAGCTGGAGGTGGCAGAGTTAAAGATGCTAAGATTTGCACTGGGTGTGACGAGGATGTATAGGATTAGAAATGAGTACATTAGAGGGTCAGCTCATGTTGGACGGTTGAGAGACAAAGTCAGAGAGGAGAGATTGCGTTGGTTTGGACATGTGCAGAGGAGAGATGCTGGGTATCTTGGGAGAAGGATGTTAAAGGTAGTGCACAGAGCCAAAATTATGAAATCTGTGTCACTTTACAAACACTTATGGACCTAACTGTATTTTGTCAACATGGACAAAGTAGAATGAGATGTGTCGCACACTCCCACGGAACACTGGGAAAGTTGCCTGGGCAACAGCTGATGCTCCTGCCACAACACAGCAGAGCCTGTGAACAATCCAAAATGATGTCACGGGAAGATAACAGTATATAATAATAATAATTCATTACATTTATATAGTGCTTTTCTCAGTACTCAAAGCGCTATCCACACAGGGAGGAACCGGGAAGCGAACCCACAATCTTCTACAGTCTCCTTACTGCAAAGCAGCAGCACTACTACTGCGTCACCTGTGAGGATATATTTTTTTTTTTTCAAAAGAAGGCAGATAATGAAAAATTAAAGTGAAAATTGAATTCCCTGGGTATAAAAACTCCTGTATGGTTGCAAAGATCTCAAAAATGTACAAAAAGAAAAGTACAAGAAGTTAAAAAAATGTACTTGTAATAATCAATGCTAAAATTCAGATCAAATCTGACTTTACAGAATGGCTGTCCTTTGGTTTGTTTTATTACATACAGGATGTTTATGCACCATGGTGGTGTTATAATATGCTACACTGCCTTCATGTTCCACGTGAAATCTGAGGTCGGGTTTACAGTAGAGCATCCATTTTTTATGGATCACCTTGACCATCGCCACAATGATATTTCTCACAATCATTCGGATGCGCGTGACTTGTAACATCATTCGAAGCACCATAATAAAAACCGGAACCTTTTAATCTGTAGTTTCTAATATTAGGATTCCCATTTTGGTGTACTTATTTCATTTTATCTTATCTTGGTTATGAACTGATATTTTTTTGGTTTAAAGGCTTTCATTTTTGCTTAACTCTTTCAGGGCTGAATATTTTTTCCAAGCAATGGCTTCACACAGAAATCAACTTAAAATGTGTACAACGATTAGCTGGGGGACCAATCAGCTGAAGCTGGAACGTTACATTTGTTTTCAATCATTTGTATCAAAATCTGACAAGTCATAGTCCAGTTCAGAGATAACAATAGGCAAAACATTGTCCACGGATTATTTTGCTTTATGCATCTCTTGCCAGATGTCCGTGCCATATTTGTCATTGTTTGCACCTTGCTACTCACGTGAGCACAGGAAATTTCGGTCAAACCAATGAGTCTAACTTCCCTTCTAGCAATGAGAGTCCAACTTAAAACATAATGTGTGTTTTGTCACAGTTTACAGTCGATTACCATCGTCAACTCCTCGTTTTGACAAAAGTCGACATTAGCCCTGAAAGAGTTAATGTGTTAAGCTTCACGGCTGATCAGCTGTCTTTTTTGGCTTTGACTCTGGCCTATTTTCTCAACCTCATCTCCCGATCCTTTTTCATTAAAATCTCATTTTCAGTCACTACTGGTGTTCCCTTGCTTTATATCAAAGTAAAGAAAAAACAGGATAAAAATTAATTGGCCAGCATTGAATAAGAATGTATTTGCTTAAATTAAAACAATGTATGCATTGTGAAGGACGACCACGGCCACTGCTTGGCCGGGATGCCAACAGAGTGGAAGGACAAGGGGAGAGGGCATGGTGAGGCAATACCTCCCCCTGGGACACTAGACGGCAGTTCTCCTGGGTGGCTGTGGCACTACGAATTCCTGCGGGGCATGCTGGGAGCTGGAGTTTGGTGCAGCCCTGTTGGGTTCTGTGGGGGCCACCAGGGGAAACTGCAGAGCCATGTAAAGGACCTCCAGCTCACCTGGAAGTGATTCTAGGTAATACTGATGAGCCACCTGAAACACTCACGGGACTTGAATAAGAGGAGCCGCCTCACTCCATTCAATGGCTAGAATCGGGAAGAAGAGGACAAAGCCCGAGGAGGAGTGGAGGGAGAAAGACTGGCGGCCAGAAGGGACTGTTGTGTTGGTGATTTGTGCACAGTGTGTTTTATTGTAAATAAACTGGGTGTTGAACCTGTGTCCTGCCTGTGTGTGTCCGGGTTAGGGCAGCTGTAAGTGCCCAGGCTTCACAGCATTTTCATTTTAATACGCTTTTGTAAATTTGTCTTTACATAGGGTTTAGTTTCGGCCTTGCACCAAATGCCAGTAACATATCCCAAAAACAAGATTAAATTAATTGACTAAAAGAGTGGATGGATGGAACATCAATTTGGGTCATTAAAATATACAAATTCTCAATTATGTCAAACCTTATTCTCATGATCTGTGCCCATTACATGTGAACACTGATGAGAGAAGCGATTCATGAGAATTTGAATTTCCTGCAGAGATCAAGGTTTTGCTTCGAAACTGATTTCTGAAGTAAATTGCATTTTTCTTTCATCGAAATTTGTGCCCATGAGGTCATTAAAGGCCTGGATCTTGGTTTTTATACAAGATACTGGCAAGCTCAGATACTCAGACCCTTCACTCAGTTTCTCGAGATCCCTGATCAAAGCCTTCATTAACTCCATGAAGATCACAGCATTGTCAGCAAAGTCAAGATCAGTAATCTTTCCTCACCAACAGATGCCCCACAGCTGCTGGACCCCACCACCTTGTCCAACACCCAGTCCATGCAAGCATTGAACAGAATAGGAACAAGAACACACCCCTGCCAAACCCCAAGCTCAACTAGGAAAAACACAGAGGTTCTGCCTCCAGGCTGGCCAGGATATCCAGCAACCTTGAGGGGATCCTCACAGCCATCAGCAGTGTGTCTGTCTGCAAAGAGAGTGTTCACCACATGGAGAGGTTTACTTACCTCGGCAGCGACATTCTCGTCTCTGGTGACTCTTCCTATGATTTCAGTATATGGATTGGGAGAGCATGGGGGGGTCATAAGGTCACTGGAATGGGGTGTGTGGCACTCCCAATATCTTTGCAAAAGGACGAAGGTCCAAATCTTTAGAGTCCTGGTGCTTCCTGTTTTGTTATATGGTTGTGAGACATGGATGCTATCCAGTGACCTGAGATGAAGATTGGACTCCTTTAGTACTGTGTCTCTTTGGTGAATCCTTGGGTACTGCTGGTTTGACTTTGTGTCGAATGAGCAGTTGGTGACCAAGTACTGAATAAGGCACATCACCTGTATTGTGAGAGAGCGTCAGTTACAGCACTACGGCCATGTGGCATGATCCGACTCATAGGATCTTTATTGGACTCAATGGACTGGACCAAGCCAAGAGGATTGCATGCTGGCTGCGGCAGATAAATGGTCATTTCTTGAGGGTGGGGCTGGATTGCATGTCTGCCTTTGCCAGCCAGGATCCTGAGCTCTTTCCTTGGGTGGTGGGTGCGCCAAGGCACTGCATCAGTGCATGCTCCTCAACCTGGCCTGACCTGAACTGAAATTTGAGCTATTTACACAAGAAGAAAAACATTTACTATAGTTCCTGTCTTTTCTTGTATTAATACCACGTATGTGTGCCTGCCATTTAGTTTTTAAATAAAACCTCTAGTGTAAAAGAAAATCACTAGTAGTGTGCGTATCCTCAGATAGGAGAAGGTGGTTGCTAGGCTTGGCGCTGGTGACTTCCCGTGTACTTGGTTTTGCAATGGAAAAAAATACGTTAATGTCTTGTACAGAAAACATGAAGGATGTCACATTTTAAAAAAAACATACTCTACTCCTACATGGTGATGTGAACTTGAGGCAAAAACAGAACTGATTGTAACGGTGTGGTAAGGATTACTTGTTTAATGCAGCTCCAGAAAATAACATAGAAATGTGAAAACACTTTAGGGAGCAGAATTCCTTGTTTTCCACCATTAACAAATTTTAAATCCCCCCAAAGAAACTCTTTGTAATTATCAAATCACCTGCAAAACATATTTGAGTGCCTTTTTCAATAAAAGTGAACTTCCATGGTGATATTACTCAGGGATGTGCGGTCAGGGGAGGCAGGTGAGGCTCATGAAAAGTAAAAAAAAAACTAATAATGATAACATAAAATAATTTTGTCCATCGGTCTGTACTATAAATTAGCTTTCTGTATTATTCCAATAATTTTGATCATTTTTATAGTCAAAATCGCTGAATTTGTGCACTTCCTGTTCAAATACAGGGGGGAAACACGAGATGCAACAGCAATGAGACGAGCCTCACCTCGGACTGCGTTCTCCATCACACACTGGGTTGATGCATGCAATTGGCGCATGACTGTTGCTGTCTCTCTGTATGTCGCCAATATAATGTTTGCAGACACGTTTATTATAATCCTGACTTTTCACAGTCTGGCTAATATCTTCAAGGAATGTGTGTGACATATTTAGTCTTGCTGATCGTACAAACAACCGCAGTGAAAAGGCACAAGGTGAGCCAGACAGTACCGTGCCACCCTGAAAGGGGAGCATGTGAGCCCAACAGGTGCTTGATGCTGCTGTTCTTCTACGCAGAGGCGCCAATAAGTTTGCAATATTAGAAAGTCAAGTGCACTGTAGCGGTCAGTTTATTTTTATTTTTTGTTCCGACTGACTGCCAAAATGAAAGATTAAGATTTTTAAAACTAAAGAAAAATAAGGACTTTTACAAGAAATTGACAGAGATTTTTGTGTAGAAGGATAGGCGCATGGACTTCATTTACAAATAAAGGTAAGACCATAAATGGTTTTCAATATAAGAAAAAAAAATCAATACTTAAAAACTAAATTTTGACTTTAAATACAATATTCTTTTGTTTTTCTTGTTATCCTTTGGTTGAACAGTCTGTATTAAATTGATTAAAGCATCAGAATTAAAAGCTTTAAAAACAACAAAATATTTCAGTTAAGGTCAAAATTGAAATCCGTGTTTTTTGTTCACCACTTTATACTTTCATTTGTGTGAGTATGAATTGAGGAATTGCAACAGTAAATTTAGAACACATGAGGAGCAAATGCACTCTCTCCGCACTCTCTCTCCGCTATAAATGTAACGTTCTTTCTTAGCCAAATATGTGCCTTACCTATGTGTGTGTAAAGAATGCTGATGAGATATGAAACATAACCAGTAGTCAAGGTGTATGCTGCCAGCTGAATAGTGAATAAGCTACTCTTTGGAGTTCATATATTTGTAAATCTGACTGAAGGAGTCCGTGCCTCACCGGCCGTGAACCTCACCGCACATCACTGATATTACTGTATATGTTCTGCGAGGCGCACCTGCAGAAGCGGTGACACAGTCGGAGGAGACTCGTCACTTATTGCTGCTTTTCTTTACCTGCTAGTGCAATCCCAGCTTCATTTCCTGAATCCACCAACTGAAAAGTTTTCTGAAGACCTGGCTGCTTTAGCTCACTCATTTGTCCAGTTATGTATGTACATTACAGACAGATACATAGACTGACTACATTCATCCATCACTTTTTAAGTTATGGACTGCTGAAAGAATCTTCTACCTTTATTGTACAGCATGTTACAATGACGTCTGTTGAATTACATAGTGAAGCTGAAAGTTAGACTGTTTAGGATTCACTCAGCAGACAAACACAGATAACTACACTATTTATTTATTTATTTATTTATTTATTTCCTCAAGGAAATCTGAAAAGGTTTATGTTTTGGCTCAAGATCAAACATTTCCTCAGGCTTAGAAAATGTCTGTGGCACATGGCCTTCAATTGCTTCTCTTGCTGTTTTAACCATGAAAGACAATTTTTATTGCACTCCAAAGAATGATGGCACGGTTTAACATTCTCATTTTTTTATTGGGATACCAGGAGAAAAGAATAACTGCTGGAACCTTTTGGAGTGCAATAATTTTAGATGTCAGGATGTTCTTTCTATACGGAGTAAATCTTAGTGCTATTTGTGCTTTTCACGTCTGTGATTTGTGCATCCAGACGTTTGTGTGTCACTGAATTGCCTATTTCCACTTTGCTATGGTTCGTAGAGGAATTTTGCCTGCTGTGGTGTTTCTCAGCTTCATAATTTACTATTTATGCAGAACACAAGTCATAATTATAAAGCTCTCTTTACCCAAACTACACCTTTTTTTTCTTATAATGCAATACATGAAATTTGCAGTTGATGTGGACTCTCCTCTTTACTGCGTTTTCTTCATACAACCCCAAGACATCAATCTACAAATCAACAACAACACCATATAGTGCTGTTTACAGTACTGTTTATAGAAGTGGGCATTCCTGGTGGCATCAGTACCCAGGAAAATAGAAAAGTGCCATCAGCCAAAAAAATGGCTAGGTGGTGTTCTGCCTCACCAAGAGGGTTGGGAGCAGGCATTGATTACAGTACGTTGCTGCACCCACCACACCACACGCTGAACCACCCGGATTGGGATCTGAGTCCAACCATGTCCAACAGGTGACACCTTGGCACCACACTGGGTCAGTGTGAGGTTTTTTTGCAGTAACTGGAGTGCCAATCCTGCCACCAATCCCAGAGTTTTCCCTGCAAGTTGGAGGACCTGCTTGCAGGTTAACATCATACCCAGGACGAAGAAAGTGCAGGTTAGGGGCCTTGGTCAAGGGCCCAACAGAGTAGAGTTACTTCTGGCGTTTATGGTATTCAAACCTTTCTAATTGCTGGGGCAGATCCCTAGCCTCAGAGCCACTACTACACTTATGTCTCTGGTGGTCACCATGGCCCAGGTTCGGGAATTGCTTGCCATGTTTTCAGCAAGAGACATTAAAAAAAATTCTTAAAAGATCAGGAGTTGAAACTTGATCAGAAAAATAAGCAGGAATCATTATGGAAAAACCAAACCAATTTATCACCAAGCCAAGAACGTTATGCCATAAAGAAGTTCAAGTTTATCTTGAAGAGTCGCACGGTATGTTTAATCTAAACTTGAATGAGTTGGGAATGCACAAGTCGACTGTTGTACAATAATACATTTCAAGCAGTAAGAGCCATCTGTGATATCTGTATTGTCGTGGTTATATTTTTAAATCAATGAAATGATACCAAAAAAGTATTGATTTCTATCAAAAACATGAGAGGTCAAGCAAAATGACACCTTGCCTGAAGAAGGGGCCTGAGTTGCCTCAAAAGCTTGCATATTGTAATCTTTTTAGTTAGCCAATTAAAGGAGTCATTTTGCTTCACTTCTCACTACATCCATAATTGCTAACACAGTACAACACCCTAGTACTTTCAAAAACATGAACATTTGTGGGTAATTCCAATCTTTTGAATGCTAGTGTATGTCTATGTAATGGTGGAGTAACCGGTTTACTGGGAGAAAACTCATGCAGACACAAGAAGAACTTGTAAAGAGACAGTAAGTATGCTGGGGGTCAATAATAATAAAAATAATAATAACAGCACACTCAAATAACAAAGTCATCTCGAGGTGCTTTACAATTCAAGAATAAATAATACAATAAGCAAATAATAATACTATTTAAAATTTTACAAGAATAAAACACTAGCAAATATTACTTATCATGAATTATTAAAAGTATATTGAAATAAATAAGTCTTTAAATTCTTCTTAAGAGTAGCCGCTGTAGCAGAGCTTTGGACGGACTGTGGGAGTTTGCTCCATAGTCGAGGTCTGGTAGAACAAAAGGTTCGGCCACTTGCAGGTGGACCGTCCAGGAGGTTAGCTGGCCAGGAGTACATGTGAATAGATAGACAGGGCCAGTACCAGCAACACATCTGTAAACTAAGAGTAGGATCTTAAAATGGATCCTTTCTTTAACAGGTTGCCATTGCAAGGATGATAAAACTGGGGTTATGTGAGTGGATTTATGAGTTTTGGTTAAAGCATGTGCAGGATTGTTTTGAATATACTGTAAGCTCTGAGTAGTCTTTCCAGGAAGACCCACCAACAGGGACTTACAGCAGTCAAGATGAGATGCTGCGAAAGCATACATTATTGTAACTTCTCAGCGTCATGCATTCCTAACAAAAGTGATAGAATGAAACTCTCGACAAGAACGTAATGTTATTTTGAAATGAAAGTGTAGAATCAAATGTAAACCCAAGATTGGTAACCAATGAAGAAACGGGAACTACGTGGCCATTGTAAAGATACACAAAGAAGGCAGAAAAAGGTTTGGGGAACCGCCCCCTATATTGTACAGCGTACAAAGCAAAACAACTCAGAGTTTCAACAAATGTTTCCAGAGTCCACAACAGGGACAACTAAACACAAAAGGAGTTGGGGTTTTATAACAGCCAGGGAGGAAGAGGTGGGGTCCAATAATTGAGGCCGGAAGTGACCTTGGTAGGAGGCTCAGTTAGGCAAAAGAAGCAGGAAGTATTTTATGTTGGTTTCCCTTCGAGGGATCTGTAAGAGAAGGAGAGGAAAGGTTAGTGCACTTCGAAAAAACCTGCTCTTGTTTTCCGCCCTCGGTTAAGCCCTTAGCTTGCCTCCCAAGTGCGCGTGTGTGACACCATCAATACTGATATTTTATGTTGGACTTTTTAACTTGAGAAGTCTCTTTACTATTTAACTGTAAATAATTATTACACATCCAATTCTGAATATCACTAAGACAGCAAGTAAATTGAGTTTGTAGAACATGGGCATCAGGAATGTTCTGGAGATAAATCGTCAGCGTAACAATGGAAAGGCATGTTATGCTGACACCAGGCTCCATTCACTTTATACATATATTTTAACCTGAGTAAGTGGCGATACGGAAGGAGTGGCTTCCAATAGATGGACAGTGTCATGGAAGAAGCCACCTGGCCATGATGGCTAATGATTCCTATCCCAGTCGGGACAGTTAGGGTGTAGTGGTGAACTTTTACAGTTTATACCCCCAACAAGTCAGCTGGGAGACACCTGCTGGGTACAATAGGACTTGTAGTCTCGAAGGGCAACCCTGTCAGGTTCCCTGGGTCCTGCCAGAGGGTACTCTCCTGAAAGAAGCCCCCCCCTATTTTGGGGTCCTCTGCCATGTTTCCCACAATGCCCTGGCCCTGGCACCATAAGTCCTCCCGGGTCTTGTATAAAAGGAGTCACCTCACATCCATTCAGGGACTCACAGTCAGGTGGAGGCCAACAAAGTTTACCAGAAGAAGTGGGAGGATACTGAAAGAAGGAAGAGAAAGAAGAAAGAATTGTGGTTATGTTTGGGCTTGAGAACAACCTGTGTGAAGGTATTGGTTGAATAAAGTTTTCAGTGAACCTGGAACTTGTGTTGGTGTTATTTTGTTTGGGGCTTGGGGGCTCAGTGGCACCCCCTGCAGGTCACACCTGGGTTATACTGGAAGGAAAGTATAAAACTGATACCGAAATTTAATTTAAGATAAATGGTCATATAATCCAGGTCAACATATCCGTCAAAAACCTTAGATAGAAGAGCGTTTGGCATTTAAAGTAACTGTACACGGCGTTCCACAGTGAAATGGCGTCTGGCACAGCTGCTTCACTACCAAAGGTTCAATTTCAGTTTGCAGGTTCCCCCCCTTACTGTGGACCCCAAGCATGTGCACATTTAGCCCTGTGTGGGTGTGCATCTCTATGGCTTGTGATGGACTGGCATCCCAAACAGGACTGGTTTCTTTACTTACACTCAAAGCCACCGGCAGTTTCCTATTATTCTGCATAGGATACAGTGGGTCCAGAAAATGGGTGGACTAAGCAGGACATGTGATATTATTGACATCCTTAGTGTTTTCAGACATCCCGGAGTGCGTGACTTTGGAACAATCTAAAGGCCATGCGTGCCTCTTTGCAGATTTGTGGCTTTCTTGGTGTGAGGACCTTCAGGGGTTGTTCTCATTCAATAGCGAGGCTGGAAAGGGGTAAATTGGTGACATCCAGTCAGTGCAAGCTATTTTTGGTAAGTGATGCTAAATTTCCTAGATCCTAGCAATTTCAAGCATGCAATTGTTACTGATCACAGCCGTTGAAATCAAAAGAGTGGCTGAATTGCAAAGACAGAAGTACGTTTTTCAAAGATGTCATCTCTCAATAGGTTTATTGTATAGAAATCAGTAGGAGTTTTGAAGTGGTGTAAAGAAGCCTTTCTGGCCCAAGGGCACAAGTGGTCACAATGAGAGCCTGGAATATATTTACTTCAGTTCATTCCAGGAAATGAATAAGTAGCTTTGTAGTTCTTCTGTTTACATCCTCATGATGGGCTCTTAGACACGGCTCTGTGACAAGGCTGAGCAAGATCTGGTAAACATCCCTCATAGTGGAAGTATGTCAGTGGCATGCAGACGCTGCCTAGTTCCTCAGCGTGTTTAAATTTATAGCCTAGACTTCAAATGCCAAGATTTTCCACACATAGACTCTAAACATACACTAGTGCCCCATTTTATTTATACAGAAGATTTCTGAACAGAAGGAATGAGGTGAAGAGTCGTTCACAAGCACATGAGTCTGTTCCGAATGGCTTTTATCAGACCTCTTGACCCAATTGACCTGTTTAATGTTTGAATTTATTATCCCACAATTGTACTCAACATTTTTATTTTCCTAGTAGAGGTTCCCACTCTGCTCACAGATTACAAGCTTTTGAAAATAATGTGTCAAAATTAAATTATAAATAATTTTAAACAGATGTTCAAGCAGCCATCATTTTGACATTTTGCCGTTGGACAGGGTGGTGCAGTAGTTAGCTCTGCTGCCTCATGGGCCCTGCTGCCTGCACTTGAATCCCCTGCACAGCTGCTGTCTATAGGGTGTATTTATTTATTTATTTATTTATTTATTTATTTATTTATTTATTTAT
>JANRMT010062834.1:33839954-33867989 GCA_026402145.1 Polypterus bichir lapradei | reverse complement strand
AGATAGATAGATAGATAGATAGATAGATAGATAGATAGATAGATAGAGGGGACAAAAAGGAGAGTTGTGTTACCAGCAGGTAAATCAGTTTTAAGTTCTTTGTTGCTGGACTAAAAAAAGAAAGAGAGAAAAGAATTGCTGGGCACATTACAGTGTCAAGGTTCTGGCAGAGAGGAAGTGGAAAAGGTGGGGTCTGTTGTTGTCCCTGGTTTCCTCCTTTCTAAGGATGTTGTGAGACGTCAAGCAAAATGACACCTTTTATTGGCTAACTAAAAGATTACAATATGAAAGCTTTCGAGGCAACTCAGAAGGGGCCTGAGTGCCTTTACCTGTAGAAATTAGTGAATGAAGATTTATTGAACATTATTCTGAAATTGTTATTGTATTTTTGTTTTACGTGCTTATCTTTTTATACTTGCTATTAGTGTTATTTGTGCCTTTGTCTATTTGTTCAATTGTATCATAAATAATTTCCCTCAGGGTTAATAAAGTTTTTCTGATTCTGATAGGTTTGTTGAACTGTGCTGGATAGACTCTAGTGACGTCCTGCTTGCTCTGAAGTTTTCATTAGGACCCCTGTAGCTGTTTATTTGTTTTCCAAATCTTAGAAATAAAACACACTAGAGTGCATATCTACCTTTGTCTTCTATATTGTGTATGATACATAAGACATACAGTGGAATGCAAGAAATTCCCATCAGATGTGACTGCCATTTTTACTGCTGCCAGAGTGTCTGTCCACAACTTCAAAATGCCAACTAAAGATCTATCTCATTTGAATTCCAAACTTAAAAAGCATGCTATACTTGAAAATCAAGAGACCATTCAGTAAGTTGTGCTCATTTATTCAGCTAACAGTCCTGAAATCCCACTCAGGTACTCATGTATTAAAGCTGTTGAGGCTTCTGTTTCAAGTATATGACTCAATCAGGCCTCCCCACTCTTTTTAAAACTCATTTGTTTTGAGACAGCTAATTTTTAAAGTAAATATTCATCATATTAACACACATATTGCATTAATTTATATTTAAACATTTTTAAGTCTTCCGTGGCGCCAACAAATGCACCTGGTTTTTGCTCAGATAGCACATAGATACAAGACACATTTACAGATTTGGTTTAATAATAACAGGAGTCATCAATATTATCCATAATAAAACATTTTTCCTTCCTTAAATACTTTTTGACAAAGCTGTCTACCTGCACTTCATCATGTCACGTTTCTCATTTGAATGATGGAACTTTTGATGCTTCTTGAGCATTTCCGATACTTTCAAGACACATAAGCAATGCAGATGACAAGTTGACCGAGTTTAGCGATGACAATGACCACGTGTCACCAACATTTAAGCGCACCCCAAGCTGTCGGCCCCTCTCAGTTCCACAGACAGCTGTGAGGTGTAACTGCATGACTGTGAAACTAACCGTCTGTTAGCACTAGTGGCGTATGTTTGAAAAGTGCTCCTGACTCGCCATTCACAACTGTGAAAATGAAGCTACATTGTGGTTTTTAAGACATTTTATAAATTTTAGGTGAGTGGGTTCAGTTTTTTGTTTAGGGTGTGATTGGTCTTCTGGTGCGCTTGAGATGTTTCTGCTAATTTAAAAACCTCCTCACACAGTCTTATTAAATTAAATTAAATTTTATTTCTTACATATTATGGTTGCCTCCTTCCCTAGAAAGAAGATGTGCAATCTCCATGGACTGAATCAATGACACAACTTATGAAGAAACTGGACCAACTGAATCTTGACATTGATGAAGCCTTGAGTTCAAACTCTTCTCCATCTGAAACGCCAGCAGTTCAAAGGAAAAATGCAGTAAGTCTGCATGAGCGTGAGAGATCAGTTTTTCTTACTCATATATATAATCATAAATATGTGGTCCTATTTTAAAAGTAAATTGATTTTCTGTGCATAGGATACTGCCAAGTTTAATATGTCAAAATGTACAGGCAGTAAACAGGAAGCAATGAAAATGTAAATGAAAAGACAAACCCAAGAGCTGAAAAGCACTACTAGACTCTTCCAAATAAGAAAGAGATGGGATTGGTCATGCGTCGGTCAGACTGGTGTGCCTTTGTCACTCTTGACACTCCTAAATGTCCATGATTCATGGTGCCTATGGGGTTAAGTGTTGTGCAGAATAGGAAGAGGAGGGTTGTTGGATGGTCTGAAGTGGGTTCACAGGAAAATATCTGAGTTGAGCTCATCTCATCTGTTCAGGGAGAAGGTTGCTGGTGTTAACACGTCTCCCTTCCACTTAAAAACTGATCCCATAAGGCACATGGATTTCCCATGTAGTTGAAACATTAAACAGTTTTATTGCACAGTTTTATAATGCTAGTAATTTCTCAGAGTTATCGAAACAGACTCATAGAATAACTAGATGTGTTTTCTAGACTCTTCATTTTTCTACATGATCTTCATCAAACTCCATGAATCAAACACAAAGAGCATTGTATGTCTGGTTACTATTCAGGGAGTGGATGTAGAGGTTGTGCACTCCTACAACTACTTGGGGGTCCACATCAGTGACAGATTAGAACACAGGGGAACTATATAAGAAAGGGCAGAGCAGGCTCTTATTCCATAGGATATTGCATTCTTTTAATGTGGGTAGTGACATCCATCACATGTTCTGCAACTCTAAGAAGCCAGAGCAATTTTATTCACTGAGGTGTGCTGGTCCGGTAACATCACTTCAAAAGAGGCCCATCAAATCAACAAGTTAATTAAAATGGCAGGCTTACTTAAGGGATGCACTTTGGACCCCCTGGAGGTCGTAGTAAAGGAGAGAGTTAAAACAAAACTGAGTGCCATTATGAACAATGCTGTATATTCGCACACACCAACACTGAAGACTTTCAGCCAATGAATTATTCAGCAGGAGTGTGTCAAGAAACGCCGTGGGGCCAATATGTCTGCATAACACCGCACTAGGACTGTGACAGCCAAGTCAGAAGCTTTCTTTCTTTTTAATTTTCTTGCTTTTCAACAACAACAACAACATTTATTTCTATAGCACATTTTCATACAAATGATGTAGCTCAAAGTGCTTTACAGGATGAAGAAAGAGAAAAAAGACAAAATATAAAAATAATATTAGGCAATACTAATTAACATAGATTAAAAGTAAAGTCCGATGGCCAGGGAGGACAGAAAAAACAAAAAAAAACACCGGATGGCTGGAGAAAAAAAAATTTGCAGGGGTTCCAGGCCACGAGACCACCCAGCCCCCTCTAGACATTCTACCTAACATCAGTGACCTCAATCAGTCCTCATGATTTTCAGGTTTCATGGGTAAGAATTTGATGATGGTGGTCATCACGGTGCTTTGATCAGATGGTGGTGGTGCAGATTGCAACAACAGAAAACCGGAAAAAGAACAGCAGAGACAGTAGGGGTTAGTACAGATTTCAGAGCCTCCATGAATGATAATGATAATTAATTGAATATATAGAGCATCGGGATTAAACTAAAATGAAGCTTTGAGAAAGCCATGTTAAAATAATGAGTTTTTAGCAGTTTTTTAAAGTCCTCCACTGTATTAGCCTGGCAAATTTCTATTGGTAAGCTCTTCCAGATTTTAGGTGCATAACAGCAGAAGGCCACCTCACCACTTCTTTTAAGTTTAGTTCTTGAAATAATAAGCAGACACTCATTTGAAGATCTAAGGTTACGATTTGGAGTGTAAGGTGAAAGGCATTCTGAAATATAGGATGGAGCGAGATTATTTAAGGCTTTGTAAACCATTAGCAGTTGTGGCAGTAGGGGGCAGTAGTGCACCCTTGAACCCTCAGGTACAACTCCAGACACCAGGTAAAAGTCCAAAGACTCTTTATTTTCTAACAATGTGCACAAAGCACCCTCCACACTATTCATCCAACCACTACAATAAACACAATAACTCTCCTCCTCGCCCAGACACTTGCTCCTCTACCTCCCAGCTCAGCTCAGTGTCTGGACTGAGGTACCGCCCTTTTATAGCCCCTGACCCGGAGGTGTTTCTGTCCCAACAGTCCACAGTTCCTTATTCCTTCCGGGTCAGGGCAATCAGTCCTTTTCTTCAACCCGGGAGCACGTCGTTCCTTCCCGTCACGTGACCGTGACGTACTCCCGGGTCATAAGGCATCACAGAGCCTATAAGCCCTCCCACAGCGACTCCTGGTGGTCCCCAAGGTATCCAGCAGGGCTGTGTAAAAACACTACAAAGTCCATAAGGCCCTGCTGGACCTCGGGGCACGATCCTGCTGTCGGGAGAGCTCCTCCTGGCGGCCTGGGGGTGAGGACCGGCATGGGAAGCCGGCAGTCCTCCACACAGTATTTTAAAGTCAATTCTAAATGGCACCAGTAACCAATGTAGTGACATCGAAACTGGAGAGATGTGCTCGGATTTTCTTTTCCTAGTTAAGGTTCTAGCAGCTGCATTCTGCACTAGTTGCAATCATTCTTGTGCGTGTTCAGACTATAGCATGTGTATATATATATATATATATATATATACTGTATATATTCTTTTTTAAGTCTGAATTGCAATTTGTTACAAGAAGCCTTTGTTAGGGTCTCATTACGTAGCAGTAATAAGTAATAGATGCATTTTTACAGTGCCTAAACTAATGTGTTACCCAAAACTCTTGCATGCTGCCATTTTCAAGCGTTTTCAGCCAAACACTTCCATCCATCCATTATCCAACCCGCTAAATCCCAACTACAGGGTCAAGGGGGTCTGCCAGAGCCAATCCCTGCCAACACAGGGTGCAAGGCAGGAAACAAACCCCGAGCAGGGCGCCAGCCCACCGTAGGGCACACACACACACACACACCAAGTACACACTAGGGACAATTTAGGATCACGAATGCACCTAACCTGCATGTCTTTGGACCGTGGGAAGAAACCGGAGTACCCGGAGTAAACCCAAGCAGACACGGGGAGAAGATGCAAACTCCACGCAGGGAGGACCCGGGAAGCAAACCCTGATCTCCTAACTGCGAGGCAGCAGCACTACCCACTGCGCCACCGCGCCACCGTGCCGCCCCCAGCCAAACACTTGTTCCATTGAAATCAATGGTAAGGCTCATAAAACGCTTATAAAGGAAATCAAATGAGCATTTTGGAAGCATTTTTACAGAAAGTCACTGCCTCATTTTGGATGAAACGGCTCATTGAAACAAAAAAAAACAAAAAACGGTGGTGCTGAGCACATGCATGCTTCAATCATCTAGCACTTGAATCCCTGAAGCCTATGAAAAAGTCATAATACTGGGCCACCTTAAATTCCTTCGCACTTCTTTGTCGACATCTGTTTTTCAAATGTGTCAAGCAGCCTGCTATCCCATCCCTACCGATGCAGCTGAAGTCAAACACTTCAAAGTTCTTCCCCGCTCAAGTCTGTTTATTTGGATGTGAGGTGTCTGGAATTGTACAGGGTAAATAATATATCATTATTTGGAATACATACATTTCATGTGTGTTCCGTGTCTCCAACAATCTAGATAAATGTAGGATGACAGAAAATGTGAGGCAAGAAATGTTGAACGCAAAACTAAGACAGAAACTTTTTTCATGTTATAGTAACTGACAAAATGCTGACGTGAAGTGTATAATGTGTGAAGATTGAAGTCCAAATATCAAATAAACACTTTTGCATAAGGTACAATAAACAAGTGCTCTTTTATATAAGAATATAACCAAAGAAAAAGAAATCATTCAATTTGCATGTTGCCGTCAATGAGTAAAAACCCAATCCCCTATATCAATCAACGCAAAGTCGATGTGTCTGCTTGGCAGGTGCAGAGGTAAGAACTGCTGCTTAGTAATCAAATGGTTGCAGGCTCGAGGCAAGGCTCCTGCCCAATTTGAGTAGTGAACTGCTATTATTATTACTATTACATAATAAAAACTTATACTTGATTTGAGTCTGCAATACCCGGTGTAAATTTTTGGTACATGTAAAAGATAAGAGTTTTTTTTTTATTCAGTTTTATTCTGTCAGTGACGTTCACGTGGTACAACGAACTCGCCTCTCCCTCTCTGAGTTGATGCCGTTTATCACCATTCTTTTCACAAGAGCAGTAATGACCACATTTGGTACTGTGGTTAATGCCTGCTCAGAACTATTTGTTGAACCAACAATCAAAGATACAAAGCCCCACTATTAGACTATCATGTGCACTTCAACAACAAAGACACCTGTGCGGAACGTGTGAAAACTGACAGATTTGCTGCGATGTCAGAGATCTGGCAACATTTTGTTGAGAACTGTGCTTTGAGTTACAACCCAGGGCAACATATTACTGTTGATGAGCAACTGTTATCCTTGCAATACATCTCAACCAAGCCTGAGAAATTTGGCATAAAGTTTTGGATTGCAGCAGATTGGGAGGCAAAGCACTTTTGCAATGCCACTGCTTATTTAGGAAAAGATCCCAGTCATCCAATGCTGTTTCATAAAGCCGTTTCTGGATAAAGACAGAACCGTAACAACAGACAACTTCTTCACGTCGCTTGTGCTGGCTAATAGACTTCTGCACAACTCTACTTGGTACCATAAATAAAGTGGGACTTCCACCTGCAGCTAAAGTCACTTCAGTACCCCAGGAACTCTCCACGCTAGTGTTTAGATCTGGCAGTGCCATGCTGACGGTGTAGACACCCAAAAAGAAGAAGTCTGTCTACACTATCAATACAATGCACCATTACACGGAGATTGTGCAAGATCGGAATAAAAACCACCATGCTCAAATTATGACTCGTGTTCAAATGACATGGAGCTTTCCAATAATGATGTTTTCATGCATAGGCGTGTGTGTGCTCAAGAGAGGCAGAGACAGATTTGATGTCATTCAGGTGGTTCCTGGAATATAAAATCAACAGTTTCGCAAAGGTATAACGAAACAAGTGTGCGTACTTGTTTCATTATATCTTTGTGAAAGTGTTTATGTGATATTTGGACCAAAGTCTGCACACATTATACACATCATGCCAGCATTATGTCATTATTACTATAGCATTAAAAAAGTTTCCATTTTAGTTATGTGTTCAACATTTCTTGCCTCACATTTCCTGTCATCGTACATTTACCCAGATAATTGTAGACACGGAACACACCTGAAATGCATGTTTTCCAAATAACAATATATTATTTACCCTATACAATTCCAGGCACCTCACACACAGATGAAGAGCCTTGAGCTGAGAGAAGTTCAGCTGCGTTGGTGGGTGATGGGATAGCAGGCTGCTTGCTGCTTGTGCTGATTGACACATTTGCAAAACAAAGATGCTGATGAAGAGGTGCAAAGGATGCCTGGCATTACGACTTTTTTTGTAGGCTTCAGAGATTCTAGTGCTAGTGACAAGTACTGAGAGGGAGGTCAAGTTCGCAGATTCTTTGCAATCAAGTGACAAGAATTCAACAGAAGTTACAGGTATACATTTAATTTTAATCAGGTTAAAGTTTAGTACAGATTTTTTAACATATTGGCAGAGTTGTGGCACAGAGCTGGTATTCCTGCCTCACAGAAGAAGCTATATAGGGTGTGCATGGTATTGTGTGTTTCACTGAGAAGTATTACCTATTTTAACACTAAATACTAGAAAAGTGTCAGTAATGCTTTTCAATTAAGAAAATACATTTAGTGATGTAAATAATATCCATCCCCTTTTTCCAACCCCAATCTAAGCCTCCTGGTAAACATTAGCCATTTTACCCCCAGATCACACTGTTACAGAGTATATTTAGCAAATGACTTAAATCTAAACAAATACACACTATCCGCGCATGCTCCCAACCTCAGATGCTTTATTGTAGGTTTGTGTTGCTGGATTGCACACCACACACCTTTTTTGGCAGTGCAACTAAGCCCTGAAAAGGATCGGTGTACCGTCAACTGCAATTGCTTGTTGCCTTAAATACAGTGCTGCTGTCATAATCACTGGCTCTCAGTGACCCTAAACTGGGCCAATCAAAACTCCCCCTTAGCTCATGCAGGATTAAATATACAGGCAGTCCTCGAGTTACGTACGAGATAGGGACTGTAGGTTTGTACTTAAGTTGAATTTGTATGTAAGTCGGAACAGGTACATAAATTTAATACAGTAAATGCTATTGTTGACCGACTGTAACCAAGTGCTCTGCCAATGAATGATGGAGTTTCACCTCTCTCTTAGCGTTTTATTATTTCTACTTTATTTTCAGTGGTGATGATTTTTCTCTTCTTTACTGTATCACTAGCACTTGCGTCAGATTCGTGTTTCAGAGACATTGTTGAAGGGTGAAGACAAAAGATTAAGATGAGCTCTTCTGCACAGCACTGTACATGCTGTCACAGCAGGAAGGCACCCGTTATCAACACGTCTGATGTACTGACAAGAGACAACTTCCTGCTATGTGCGTAACAGTACAAGCAGGCTTGCTATTGAGAATGAATGGGGGCTTTGACGGGCGGTTCATCACCAGCTCACCTCACAGTCACCTCCACTACAGTATGCTGCCTGCAGCGTCCGCCCACTCAGAACGAACACAGTGCGGCCAAAGGCAGGTAGGGAATCGCCCCCATTCAATAGGCAGCCATCTGATGCACACTACAATGCTACCCCCACCGCCCCATTCACCCTCAATGGCCTCTGTTCAGCCACAACCGGGTCACCACTTGCAGCATTACCAGCTGCCCACTGAGAATGAACAGGGCAGCTGTGTGTGGTGGGCGGGCAGTGAAACCACTGCCGAGGACACTACACTGCGCGGGCAGAGAAATCACCTCACGCCAGCCTCTGTCCAGCCACCGCTTGCAGCGTCCCCAGGCCGAAGATGAGGGAGCGGCAGTTACTGAGGTGCATGCGTCGCACCTGCGGCCCCGTTCGTATGTCGTAGGTCTGATGTCCGTAACCTGGGGACTACCTGTATATGAATATAATGTACGCTCAATTGTTTTGAGTTGATTATCTCCTTTCCTCATCAGCTTTTATTAGCCGGCTAATTCATGCACTTACATGTGTAATCCTAGAATTTTTCAGGATGCTGCCTGCCTTACAGAGACTGCAGAATTGTCCTCTAGACTCCCTTTGCTGCAGAATAAGATTAACTCAATTTGTATGATCTTGACGTAGACGACAACTGCTCTTTAGTACTGTGATCTCCAGGATTAGGAACACTAATGTCACGTAAAACATTCTAGGAAACACAACAATTACCTCACAACTCAATAACACCTCACAGCCTACAAAATGGAGATTATGTCATTTATATTTTCCATACAAAATGCTTCTTTCAAAACACTAGCAAAATGCTTGAGAAATGTTTGAAAAACACCTGGAAAGGACCCAAATGAAGTAAAAAATAAAATCAGAAAAATGTTTGTAAAAAATCATTAGAAAGCTTGAAAAATGCTAAACAAATGCTGGAAGTTTACAACACTCAAGGGTGAATGGGGCCCTTACAGAAGTGAAGAATCAGTAATAAGAAAGTGGAGTTCATTCATCCATCCATCCATCCATTATCCAACCCGCTATATCCTAACCACAGGGTCACGGGAGTCCGCTGGAGCCAATCCCAGCCAACATAGTGCGCAAGGCAGGAAACAAACCCCGGGCAAGGCGCCAGCCCACCACAGGGCACACACACACAGCCACCCACACACACACACAGGACAATTTAGGATCGGCAATGCACCTAACCTGCATGTCTTTGGACTGTGGGAGGAAACCGGAGCACCCGGAGGAAACAGTGGAGTTCATGGTGATCTCAATATGAATTAACCGTAAAGTGCTTGGTGTCCTTCAAGCTGATAATCTCAGCTACCAGAAGGCTGGAGCTGTCATCGCTCCTTCTATAAGTTTTGCTCCTTTCAGTCCGAGAGACAGTCCATTGCAGTGTGCAGGCTTCTCAGCTCTAAGGTATGCTTGTATAATGGGGCTGTTTTATGCTCAGCCAATGCTACCATCCTGAGCCACTGCCTTTGGGATTTGAAAGCAGATCTTTCACAGTCTATGAAGTGTGTGTGGGAAGCTCAAACCTAGGCGATTTAAAACAATATTTTTTCAGCTCAAGGAGATTTGGATGATTTTCCATCTAACTATTCACTGCGTGATAAGCTTGCTTTGGCTGGGCCCTGCCACACTTGCAGCCACTTTTTTGAAGTTGAAATGCATGCCATTTTCTGTATGTAGCGGTGGCCTGTTTTAACAATGGATCATTGAATTTTCATCTGCAAGAAGGCCATCTGCTGTTTTTTAATAACAAATTCAAGTGAAGCCTCCCATAATCGCATGCATTCAAGTGGCGTAGGAAGTGCTGGGCGTTGCTGTTTATTTTATGTGAAAATCAACAGAAAATCCTACAAGACTGAAGACACCAAATTGCAATGCTGTCTTGCAAACCTTTGGTAAAGGTTGTTATCGTTTGATTTAGATTTTTTTTTGTATCTTTGATAGTTTCTCCAATGAGACACTGTCAAAATGTTCCCGAAAGTCAGCAGCACACTGTATATTCCACAAGTCCCATGAAACAAATGTCTATTGTGCTGGCCCGCAGATCATGCTGTTTACTGTCAGTTTCTCATGATGCCTTGCGTCATGCTCTCCACCATCAGGAAAGCACACAAGTGGCCATTTGTAGCTTAGCGTAGACGAGCCCAGCTTTTTAAAATGGAGCGCTAGGCATTGCTGAATTCTTCTCTTTTTCCAAGTGGATTCAAGTCAGCCAAAAATATCGAGCAAGGTAAGGCTGATTTCATTGTCTTGTCCATTTGCCCATTACAGCACTATGTTCTTTATTGAGATTTTTGTTGTCCTCAGCTGAAGAATTATTGGGCATTGTGCACATTTCTTGTTTTTCTGATGCAGAAACAATCATTTCATTTGTAAAGAGCTTCCTGTTTTACAGCATGCCATCCTTACCGCACCTTCTAGACTCTCTGCTGATCGCTAACTTGCTCTTTTCTGTCTTTACAGTTTGCTCTTACTGTGGATGCTTCGATTACACCAGTTGCACATAAGAAAAGGTTCCCCAAAAATAAAGGGGGGCAATGTGTGGACCAGGATTCATTAATGGAGGCATCACACTCATTACTGGGGCCTGGAGCCAGACCGAAAGCTGAAGTAAGGACTGATCATTTCTTTAGTGTTTTGTTACAAATCCTGCTGCATTTAATGAACACACTTGATCATATTATACACAAAGTAGATGGAATGGAATTTACAAAAAATTGTGGTTACACACATCTGTGTTTCCAGTCACTTTCTGAACCTACAAATATAAGAGAAAAGGAAGATCAGTTGCAAGGCACAAACTAACCCTTGATGGGATACCAGAACTCTGACACACACACACACACTCTCACTCTCAGCATTTAGTTAATCTGCATATCTTTGAGATGTGGGAGGAAGCACAACCCTGACAAAATGAACACATGAAAACTCCACACGGGCACTGCCTGGCATGGGCTATGAACTGCAAACACTTGAACAGTGAGAGTTAAGCACTGTGCCTCTCCATCCATCCATCCACAACCCAACCTGCTTAAGATGGCTGAGGATCAGGAATGTTGGACACATTTCCAGCAGAATCAGTCAAAAGGCAGGATCCAGCCTGGAGAGAGTGCCAGTTACATATGATATACTGTTATAGTCATCACATTAAAGAATAGCTAATATAAATCAACTATTTAATATTGGAGATTACGTTTGAGGTTTGAATCCTCCTTTTGTGTCTGTCAAACTCGCCCGCTGGCCCCATGTCTTCGTGGGCGTTACTTTCAAAGACATGCCTGACAAGTTCATTGGTAATGCTAGCTTGAAACAGTGTGTGTGTGTGCGTGTGTGTAAGCATGTGTGTGTGTGTGTGAATGTGCCCTACATGAGGCTGGTACCTGAACCGGGTTTGGTTCCTGTTTTATACTTGGCGCTGCTGGGATAGACTCCGTCCCATGACCCTTACTGTTATTATAAGGATTAGCTTAAAATCAATAAAACACACACAAAAAAACTACAAATGTGTAAATTCTTCACCCCCTTAGTTTAACCCAAATGTATATCTTTATGGAGTTTTTCAATGATAAAATTGAATGTGAATTTTAACATTTTGCTTTCCTAAAGACCTTGACAGTATCAAAACACAAGCTAAAAAGCGCCTGCCCTTTATAAATAAATGCATGCATTGCAAACTTAAGACACATGAAACAGTCATTGTACCTGTGAAAAACACTTTAATGACACTCCATAAATTAACAAAATAGTAAAAAATGACAATCCATATATATTTATATACAGTATCTTCTTATATAATATGCTATCGTGGCTGTCCGTTTGTCTGTCCAGGATTTTAAATCCACCTGTATCTTGCAAACCGTTTGAATGATTGACCTGAAATTTGGTACACATATATTACGCTGAAACTCTGCACTACAGCTTTATATTAAATGCGAAGAGTTTTGGAATTATTACTCTTTATCTTTATTAAATTTTATTGTAGAATCAATTCTCAGGTGGCCATGTGTCGCATGCGTACAGGCGCCATTCTCATTCCCTACCACCTTCGCCGTCACTTCCCCTGCCTCTTCATATCATAAATCATTCTTTAGGAAGATTGAAGACTTAAGTGCCTGGTTAAGGAAAATGCACTAAGTAATTGCAACACAAACACTGACCTAATCAGTTTTAACGTGAAAAGATGCCGACGAAAGAAGAGAAGAAGCGGGCTTCAAGGGTAGAGAGAAGAAGAGCTGCTCAGGAAGCAGCAAGCATATCAACCTCTGAGCAAACGAATGCTAAATGTACAGAAAAAGAGGATGAAAACTAGGAATGTTCAAGTTAAGGGAGTGAGGCTTTATAGGAAGTCTGAGAGAAGTGATGTCGTCCTCAGGGCCGGGACCAGAAGTGATGTCATCCTCGGGACCGGGACCAGAAGTGATGTCATCCTTGGGACTGAGTCCGGAAGTGATGTCGTCCTTGGGCCGGGGCCAGAAGTGATGTCGTCCTTGGGCCTGGGACTGGATTTGGCTTGTCCCAAGTCGAGGCAGTGGCTCCTGGTGGGTTTTCCCGGGAAAGGTCTAGAGGGAATTTAGAAAGAGTGTTAGTGCACCCTGCCACCCCCTGGGCAGATGTGTTACCATTATTCTCCAAGCCCTTCAGATGCCTCCTATTCACACGTGTGTGATAAGACCCCCCTCAGCCTAGACCCGTCGGGTCAGGCGGCCTGTTCCGAGAGGTCGTGAGCCCGAGAGAGGGCGTCAGCGTTGGCATGAACAGACCCCTGTCGATGAACGTGCGAAAACTTGTATTGTTGCAGGTAAAGAAACCACCTAGTGACTCGTGGATTCGACTCCTTGTGAAGGGCCATCCACTTTAGGGGTGCGTGGTCCGTCACCAGAGTGAACACCCGACCCAAAAGGTAGTACCGCAACTACGTAATTGCCCACTTAATCGCCAGGGTTTCCTTCTCCACCGCTGCATACCTGGTCTCCCGGTCCAACAATTTCCGGCTTAGGTACATTACGGGGTGTTCAACACCGTCGGCGCTTTGGCTCAACACGGCTCCCAAGCCTGGAGGACAAATGGAAGAGGAAAGTTAGGGGCTATTAAGATAGGTGCTGAAGTTAGAGCCTCAAGTCACCGAATGCAGCTTCCGCCTTGTCAGACCATATCACTAGGTTGGGAGCTCTTTTCTTCATCAAGTCGGTCAAAGGCACCGCTCTCTCTGAAAAGCGAGACACAAACCAGCGGGAGTACCCAGCCAAACCGAGAAATGATCAGACCTGCCGCTTGTTTCACGGACAGGGCCATGTCAGTGTGGCATTTAATTTGGAACACTGTGGCCTCACAGTACCCCGGCCCACCAGGTAGCCCAAGTATTTAGCCTCTCTCAACCCGAAGAAACATTTCCTGGGATTGATTCGAAGCCCGGTCCCTCCTAGGGCCCGCAATACTGCTGTGACCTGCTGTACGTGCGTCCTCCACGTGCTGGAATAGATGATGATGTCATCCAGGTAGGCAGCACAATATGTGTTATGGGGTCGGAGCACTTTGTCCACCAGATGCTGAAAAGTTGCAGGCGCCCCATGTAACCTGAATGGAAGGACACGATACTGCCAGTACCCGCTAGGGGTGCTAAACGCGGTCTTAGCCTTTGTGGACTCCATTAAAGGAACCTGCCAGTACCCCTTTGTCATGTCAAGTGTGGTCAGGAACCTAGCTGGTCCCAGCCTCTCAAGGAGGTCGTCCACGCGAGGCATGGGATAAGCATCGAAATGGGAAACCTGATTAAGCCGACGGAAGTCATTGCAAAGCCTCCAACTGCCATCGGGCTTAGCGATCAAGATGATGGGACTAGACCAGGGACTAAAACTCTCCTCAATCACTCCTAATTCCAGCATTCACTTGATTTTCAGTTCCACCTCAGCTTTCTTTACATCTGGGAGTCTATAGCGACGCTCTTGGATGATCACCCCTGGCTCAGTCACTATGTCTTGCACAACCAGAGAGGTCCGGCCGGGTTGTTCACTCACCACCTCTGTGATGGAGCCGATAGCCGTTTCCAGCTCCTGCCTCTGCCTGGATGATAATTGCTCGCCAAAATTAAGGGGATCAGTTTGAGCAAAGAGTGAGCGGGGCTAACCCGAGGAAGGATCGGGGTCCCTCTCCTTCCACGGTTTCAGCAGGTTCACATGATACACCCGATCGTTTAGTCGACGATTGGGTTGTTTCACCAAAAAGTCCACCAATCCCTTCCTCTCCTTAATTTCATAAGGGCCTTGCCAATGGGCGAGCAATTTGGAGTGTGAGGTGGGAACCAATACCATGACGTGATCCCCCGGACGTAACTCCTGGGGAGTCGTGCCACGGTCATAAAGGTGGGCCTGTGCTGCTTGCATCTCCTCCATATGACTCTTTAGAATTGGTCTAATTTTATCAAATCTATCGCGTAACTGTGCAATATATTCTAGAATATTTGTCGAGGGAAGGGCCTTTCCTTCCCAGCCTTCCTTTAAGATATCCAATATACCCCGGGGCTGTCATCCATATAACAACTCAAAAGGTGAGAAGCCCATAGAAGCTTGGGGGACTTCCCAGTAGGCAAAGAGAACGAGGGGGAGGAGTTGATCTCAATTTCTCCCATCCTCGCTGACCACCTTACAAAGAATCTGCTTGAGAGTCTGATTGAACCCCTCAACCAAATCATCGTTTTGAGGGTGATACACTGCGGTTCTTAAGTGCTTTATCTTAAGTAACTTGGCAGTCTCCTTGAACGTTTCCAAGGTAAAAGGCGTCCCTTGGTCCATTAGGACTTCTCTAGGGATGCCAACTCGCGCAAAGACCCTTACTAGTTCCTGTGTGATTACTTTAGAAGTAGCCGAGTGCAAGGGAATGGCCTCTGGGTATTGGGTCGCATAATCCACGAGGACTAGTATATATTTATGTCCTCGGGCTGAGGGTTCCAAGAGTCCTACTATATCGACCCCAATTCGGTCAAAAGGAACATCAATCAGGTGAAGGGGAACAAGAGGAGCGCGTTTCCTCCTGGGAATGTGCTGCAATTGACACTCCGGACAGGAAGTACAAAAACGCTGAACCTCCTCATTAATCCCCGGCCAGAAAAACCAGAGCTTGATTCGCTCTAATGTTTTGTCGGAGCCGAGATGGCCTCCAAGGTGGTGGGCATGCACTAAATCGTAGACCTGCCGCCGGTAGGTTCGCGTGATTAGCAGCAACTTCCGGTCCTCCCCCTCATGCTCCACAACCCTATATAATAGGTCATTTTCAATAACGAAGCGAGGTCCCTGTGGCATGGGCTGATGCGTGCATTGCCCGTTGACGAGAACCACTGCATTCTTTGCGTGTTTCAGAGAATTGTCATTACATTGTTCTCTCTTGAAAGAAGCCGGCATCTTTTTAAACTGAAAGTGCAACTCAGAGAGAGGGTCCGGTCTGACCTCAAGGGGTGGAGATTCCTCCTGAGCTGCCGGGGCGCTGGTAGATGACGTAGTGGCCCTCAACGGTCCAGGAGTTTCTACGTCACCCTCTTGGCCCTCTGTCTCACTCTCTGCTGGCTGTTTACACGGCGTGGAGGCAGCTTGAGACGAGTCTTTCTCATCTACCACTAGGCCCAAAGCTTGACCAGGAGTACTCAACAGTCTACAACATTTACTGTCTGACCAGTCCCACCCTAGGATTACAGGAAAAGGAGGATTGGGAAGAACCGCCACAGTGAGTCTTTTAGGAGTTCCTCCCTGACAAATGTAACACTGGGTGGATTTATACACACGGACGTCTCCGTTTATACACCTAAGACTGGTCTTTCGTTTAATCCACTGTCGCAGTAAAACATAACGGCGAGCAACGACGGACATGTTACTGCTGGAGTCAAATAAGGCCATCACATTATACCCATTAATGAGTACCTCCCCGGCATGGGTAGCCGCCAGAGGATTGCGAAAGGGCACACAAACAATATCCACGTGTCCCCCTGCAGTCCGCCTCGGTCCCAGACAGGTCGCACACTAGGCGATCTGGGGACTTCGTAACAGGCTCCTGATTGTGCAGGAGGGACTTCTTAAGTGGGACATAGCTCCCATGGATTCCACTAAAGGGCCGTTCTGACCCCCCAGGTTTCAAGGCCGGCCCTGGGGTCTTTATGAGCTGTATAAGCTCCTCCATGGAGTAGAAGTCTCCCCAGGCCAGCTAGGCAAAATCAGGAGGTAGATGCTGCAGCAGCAAAAAGCAGGCAACCTGCTGCACAATTTGGAAGGGGGTTAAATCGAATGGCCATAGCCACAGACCCACCTGCTCCCAGAGAGCCATAGCTTGCTCGGGGAGTGACCTCTTTGGATTGAACTCCCAGTACTGTAATATCTTCACCTGCTAACGGTTTTCAAAAGCAGTATACACAGTAAATTAGGCACTTCATATGTATGTAATTCTTATGAGTCATAATCTCATTTTCTATATTATTATTCTGTAAAATTAAAAAAAAAACACTCTTGACTGAAAATGCTGCCCTGATCAAAGTGCTGCCTGCTGCCCTTTCCTTGTCACCCCAGTCCACCCACTGGCCCTTGTCCTAGACCTGTTTATTAAATTAGAGACACAAACTGAACATGATCAGTGGCGTAGTTTTGGGGCCCTGAAGTTTGAATTGTTATCAGGGCCCCTTGACAGCTAGTAATGAGGTCTGGGTAACCACTGCTATCTTCATCAATGGGGTTGTTCCATGCCAGACCACCACAATTTTTATTTTTATTTAACCGCAACATCTCAGATTTTGATTAAAAATGCTGTACTGGATTAATGCACATGTCAAAGTCACTGGTGTGAATTAAAATTTCCCATGGGAAATGTTATATACAGCCATGATGCACAATTTGTTTGAAATTGTGCCATAGTAGACACCACAATCACCCCAATAAACAATAAATCAATAATACAATTCAATAAATCAATCCTCCTCTCCCAGCTACCAACTACCTCCCAAGTCCAGCTCTGCTTGCTGCGTCTCCCATAGTCCTTTATATAGTCCTTGACCCAGAAGTGCTCCTGTCCTTCTGTTCTTCCGGGCTAGTGAAAATAAAAATCCCTGCGTCTCCCTGCAGCATCACACGATGGCACCCACGGCACCCAGCAGGACTGTGAAACCGAACTCCATCTCCCATGGTGCCCTGCGGGAATCCGGGGCACCTCCATGCTGCAGGGAAGATGCTATCTATCATCTTGGATGTGTCGGCCGGGTGGCCGGCCATCCATCACAACTAAACAACACACATAAAGAATTTAAGACCTCTTTGTTCTTTATAAAGAATTAGCCGCAGTGCCTGTCACAGACAGGTAACAGAATCATTTAGAAATATTTGTCCTCTCTTGCCCTCCATGTACTTTCAGTGCCCTTCCTCTCAGTATTCGCATGTGTGAACATCTCTTAACTGGCACTCTGCCTGCTTCTCAGACTCTGCATTTATTTCTGAGGGGTCTTTCTTACCTCCTGTCTGGTTGAATACTTCCCATCTTTCCATTTCTCTGTGTGCCTCATACGTCTTTAATCCTTTATCTGCATCTCACACTTGCACTTCTTTTGTCACATCACCAAAGCCATACTGACCAGTCACACCAAAGCCAAACTGACCAATCAGATTGCTCTGTGGGACTTGACACACAGACCTTAGTGTTTGATAATATAGAGAGCTCTGAATAATTCCATTCTGTTTCATAGCTTATAATAGACATTAATCATTTTAATCAAAAAATTCTGTTGTAAATGTCAATTGTGTTTCAAATTATTTATAACCAGTAGCGGCGCACTGCACGATAACATGCAGTGAATACACTTGACTTGAGCATTCCTATTTTTCATTCTTTTTCTCTGTACGTTTAGCATTCATTTGCTCACAGGTTGATGAGCTTGCTGCTTCCTGAGCAGCTCTTCTTTTCTCCACCCTAGTGGCCCATTTCTGATTAAGTCAATGTTAATGTTGCAATTAGTTAGTATGTTTTTTTTTATTTTTTCACTTAAGCTGGCACTTAAGTCTTCAACCTGTCTCAAGAATGATTTATGATATGAAGAGGTAGAGTAAGTGACAGCGAAGGTAGGAAGGAATGAGAATGGCACCTGTATGCGTGCGCTGCACGGTCGCCCTGCTGGCTGCTGCCGAGAGTTGATTCTACAATAAAATAAAATAAAAATAAAAAGAGGAATAACCTTGGTGGTCAATCATCACCCTGAAAGTGGACAGTAGACATCACATAGTATATGTGCACGAAATTTCAGGTCAATCATTCAAACAGTTTGCAAGCTACAGGTGATTTAAAATCCTGGACAGACAAATGAACAGCCACGGTAGCGTATTATATAAGAAGATTATTTTATATTAAATACATTTAGAATGAAACATCCTTAATTCTTAATTTGAACTCTTTTTTGTTTACAACTAGCTTAAATGATTCTTTTTTTTATTTGAACTATTATTGTGTATAGAATTACACTATATTATAAATATTATTTTTCAAAAATCTCTTCTCATACAGTTAGACACCCAAAATTTTTAAGAAATGTGGACTAAAGTTGATTCTGAGGCCCCTCTGGGTTTAGGGGTCCTGAAGCTTAAGCTTCATTAGTTTCATAGTAGATCTGTCCCAGAGTAAAATCCTATATTAAGGTCAGATATACGTCGCCTTCAGACGCCTTCAGTTTTCTGTCTCCTTTACATTTATCACTCTTCATTTTTTGCTGTGTTTCAGCCTTGTGCTAAAATCATTTTTTTTTCACCACATCAAGAAACATTTAACACTAAAAGCGAAAACAGAATTTTAGAAATTTTTGCAAATTTATTACAAAAAAAAACCCTAAAATATGACATTGACACAAGTATGCATTCCCTTGGCTATGACATTTGAAATTTGGCTCAAGTGCGTCCTATTGTAATGATCATCTCTGAGATGATTCTACACCTTGTTTGGAGTCCGCCTGTGGTCAGTTCATTTTATTGGAGATGATTAGGAGAGGCACACACCTGTCTATAGAAGGTGGCACAAGTGACAATGTGTGCCAGAGCAAACCCCACGCAATGAGGTTAAAGGAACTGCCTGCAGAACTTAGAGACAGGATTGTGTCCAGACACAGATCTGGGAAAGGCTACAAAAAATTCAGAAGTGACCTCCATAATTCTAAAATGGAAGAATTTTACAACAACCACAACTGGTCACCTGGCCAAACTAAGTAAGTCTTGATAAGAGAGGTGACCAAGAACCCAATGATCACTCAGGATCCGCTCCAGAGAACCTGTGTGGCAACCATCACTACAACACTTCACTGATCTGGGCTTTATGGCAGACAGAATCCTCTCCTCAGTAAAAGGAACATGAAAACCTATTTAGAGTTTGCAAAAAGGCTCCTAAAGGGCTCTCTGAATATGAGAAACAAAACTCTCTGGACTGATGAAATCAATATTAAACTGTCTGGCCTCAGTCACAAGTGCCACGTCTTGAGGAAACCTGATACCACACATCACCTGCACAATACCAATCGAATAGTGAGGCATGATGGTGGGCACGTCTTGCTGTGGGATTGTTTATCAGTGGCAGGGACTGGGAGACTAGTCATGGTCAAGGGAAAGCTGAACAGCACAAAGTATAAAGATATCATTAAAGAAAACCTGCTCCAAAGTGCTCTGGTCCTCAGACTGAACTAAAGGTTTACCTTCCAACATGACAATGACCCTAAGAACAAAGCAAAGGCAACAGAAGAGTGGCTTAGGGACTCCTCTGGGAATATCATTGAGTTGCTTAGCCAGAGCCTGTATTGGGAGACTAGTCAGGGTTCAGGGAAACGTTAATGGAGCAAATTACAGAGATATCCATAATGAAGACCTGCTCAGACTGGGCCAGTGGTTCACCTTCCAACAGGATGATCACCCCAAGCACAATGCATTTGACTAGCCCAGCCAGAGCCTAGACTTGAACCCAATCGAACATTTCTACAGAGACCTGAAAATAGCTGTCCACCGACAGTCTCCATCCAGCCTGACAGAGTTTGAGAGGATCTGACAAGAAAAATGGCAGAAAATCCCCAAATCCTGGTGTGTGAAGCTTGACACATCAGACCCAAGAAGTCTTTAAGGCTGGAATTGCTGCCAAAGATACTTTAAGTATTAAGTAAAAGGTCTGAATCCTTGTGTCTTGGGATATTACACTTTTTCACTTTTAATAAAATGGACCCTGTAATTAGGATATAGCAGGTTGGATAATGGATGGATGGATGGAAAAAAATTCTAAAATCCTTTTTTTACAAATCACTTTGTTTTCCTGTGATATTGACAGTTGCTTGTTAAGGGAAAAAATAATTTAAATGATTTTAGCATGAGGCTGCAATATAACAAAATATATAATGAATACTTTCTGAAGGCACTTTTACTCTTGAATTCCAGGCTTGTTTAGCAAATGAGGGGCTGGTTCTTTATTATTTTACCTCCTAGGGCAGTTGGAGCATCTTTTCACACAGCAGTTTCATATGTGTGAAAAGTGTGCACCGCATTATCTAAGTCAGAGTTCCTCAATCACGGTCCTGGAGGGCCGCAGTTGCTGCAGGTTTTCATTCCAGCCAGTTTCCTAATTTGAACTCAGTCCTTGCTGATAATGAAACTTGGTATTTAACTACATGCCTTGTTAGCGCGTTCATGCATCAAAGCAAATGTTAATTACGTTGTAGATCAGAGGTCCTCAATTACAGTCCTTGGGCCTCATGTATACATGTATGTGTAGAATTCACACTATAGCATGGCGTACGGACAAAAGCGGAAATGTGCTTACACACAAAAAAAATAAATCTATGTGAACGCCAACTTCCACATTCTTCCACTACATAAATCGGTCAGTGTGAAAAGTAACACACGTGCAGGCACCTGCTGTCCCGCCCCAACTTCTCCCAGAATTACGCCTTTTTGAATATTCAGATCAACATAAACAGCCCTTAAGCTCAGCCTTCTGTTAAAATGCAATGGCAAAAGAAAAGGGAAAATAGAAGAATTTCAGCGAATACCAAGTGGAGGCAAAGGAAAAACATACTATTTGTTGGTTTAAACCGTGGTGTAAACAACAAAAGGAAGTTGATCGAGTGACATAGCGTGTTGGAGAAACTTGAAAGCTCACGTTCACAAAATCGCACAGTGCCGGAAATAAAAAAGAAGTCACATATCAAAGTCGCCGTGAAAAGGCGAGTTGTAGCCCACTGTCTGAGTGTCATATGAAAGCTTATTAGGGTACAGAGAAAAAAAATAAGGCACACAGTGGGGGAAAAAGTACGAAATGTCAACTTTAATCTCTAAATTTCCACTTTAATCATGTAATTTATTTTGTCATTAAAGTAGAACATCATAAACTTAATCTTATAATCGTTTAATTTACTAGTTTCTCAATTCCATCGTAACTAAAGTAGCACATTAAATGCTTTGTTTTGTATTTGATCTTTTATGTGCTCTATGTATGTGAATCACTACATGCTTCCGGGTTTTCTCTTCCTCTGACAGGACACAGAATCCATTACATTCGTGATATTACAGCTCTCTGAATAATTAAAATACTGAGATGTATACGTAATATCATTTTTATGATGATAGGAGTTAAAGCATGTTATTAAACGTGGGAACACGGTGGGGCAGTGATTGTTCATGTCTCACGTAAGATGCTTAAACCGTGCGCAACCTTCGATACTTTATTGTAGCAGTTCTGTCTCTTTCAAATGTACTAACCTCCAATTCCTGTCCTTACTTATCTTTCTCCAAATACCCAATCGCCACACAATCAGCTCTGTAATAGACGTTAAGCCATCTGTAAGCTTAAAACGCTGATTCATCAGAACTTTTAAGGAACATTGAAATATCTTCGTAGTACGTGTTTAATTATTCTATCCATCTATCCCTCCAGTGTCGCGTCAGCACCAGCAAGAATACAGCGTGTGGCAGAAACAATCCGTGAACGGAGTTTAAGTTTTGTCTGTTTAATATAATAAACATATTTTCCTGCATTTCATCTTAAAAATGATATCATCATAATATGTAAATATGCACTTTATAAAGTGGCTCAGGTTGTGCAATATTATAACTGTATCGCAAGTTTACAGTGAGGTGATTGTGCTAATAAGTATAAACAGTTCTACAAGGAGCACTTGATGGACTGATTGAGTGCATTTATAGTTCTTGGGATGAAACTGTTTCTGAACAGCGAGGAAAGGCTCTGAAGTGTTTGCCGTATGAGTGCAGTTCAATAGACAGTATGGCTGAGGCAGCGTGTGCTTGATACTGTATAACGATAGTTCTCTTTCCAATCAGCTGCTGTAAAGCTATGATTCACACTCAGATATAGTGATATAAATACTCTGAGTGGTGCAGTGAGAGTAATATGGAAAAAGATGATCCGTTGTGGCAACCCTTAACGGGAGCAGCTGAAAGAAGAAGAAGGCGCAGTGAGAGTAACAATGCTAAAGCAGCTATGGTATTTAGAATAGTTTGACCATTCTGTGGACCATTATATTGTTACTAGTTAATTACAATCAGATGCATTAAACTAATAATATGCAGTTAATTTCAGTGTATTTATAAAGCCACGTCAGGGATGTGGATCTAATAAAGAAAGGATAACCACACAGGAACAGTAGCACTACTTTGACGCTGGGTGCCGCCATTCTGCAAAACTGAGCAGAGAACTTGCGTACGACAAGATGTGAGCTACCGTGGAAATGGGCGTGGCTTTATGCCAAGTTTAGGTTTTATACATCGCGATTTCAACGTGGAAATGTTCTTAGGCAACATTTCTGTGCGTACGCAGCGTTTATACATGAGGCCCCTGGAGGGCTGCAGCAGCTGCAGGTTTTCACTTCAACTGCTAGAACCCATTTCTTAGAATGGCTTTATTAATTAGAACCCATTTATTTACTAGTAAACCACTACATTTTTGGTCTTAATTTTATTAATCTCTGTGACAATTCATAACCCTTAATTGACTATTTTAGTTTTTAGCAGTTGCATTTAAGTTTTAATTGTTGCATGTTTTCTTAACCAGACATTAGTTAACAATGAAATGCACAGTACCAATAAATCAGCAGCTCTCCAGTTGACGTGCTTTCTTTCAAACCTGTGCATATTCACCATGAAGTATCTGCGTTAAAATAAATGTTTATAAATAAATGAGAGAGGATTTGGAAGGAGTGTTAAGTTTCGATCTGTTCTGGTCCACAAAACACATGGATAATGTTCACAGAGAGGGAAACTGGATGAATTGGATGAATGAAGGCACAAACAAGTCAAATAGTAAAATACCAAGTTTCATTATCAGCATGGACTGTCTTCTAATTAGGAAACCAGTTGGATGGAAAACCTGCAACCACTGTGGCCCTCCAGGACCGTGATTGATGACCCCTGATCTAAGTGAACAATTTTCCATCATGAGCATTAAAAAGATTTTTCCATTTATGTAATTAACTGTAATTAATATGTTTTTGGGACAAAAAACAACCCAAAGACTCCCTAGCAGTTTTTACTATATTGGTGAATTTTCAGAGGCATCAGCTAAGTGGGCTGGACAGGTCATTCTTGTCCAAGATGAACGTGTAGTTGAGTGCAGCTGTGGCAAAAATTGAGTGGGACAGGCTGGAACCAGTCTCAATCAAATGTATATTATCTTGCGGTGTGAACGTACAACGTGCATGGACCACAAAGCTGAGTTTGTCTGCTTGGGTTGAATGAGATGTTAGATGAATGCAAGCGCCAAAAAAATTTAAAAGTGCATTCATGCGCCATCTCACCAAGTGCAACTCACACTTGTATAAGCTATAATTCACACCAACTCCTGTGGCTGTGGTTGAGCATGAGCAGACAGACTTCTCCACACACACACACGCACACCCACACACACATGCACACACACACACAGGTCTTTCATTTATATATGTCTAATTGAATTAATTCATCTAAAACAATGGAACATGGTGGTCTATCTGAAGTGGCTCAGAATAACAGCATTAGTCATACTTTAGTTTCCAAATGTGCGGTGAACACACATCTCACCTCACTAAGGACTTGCCTAAAAGCCACATATCTACATTAATAATTCAATATGAATATCTGAAAGTTCTCACTTGTATTCATAATTGGACTGTGACAGCAGGAACTGCTGGCAGCTTTTAAAGTGTTCTGCATCAGCTGTAAAGTCCTCAGATGCAGCCAGAATTAATATTTCTATAAAATGAATGATTTTGTGCTGCTTACCTTAGTATTGGCATTATTTTAAGTGTGGCTTCTGTCATCAGGAAAATTATCTTTGCTTAAATCTGCTCTTTGTCATCCTTTACCAAATGAGATACCCACTCCTTTAGGTTCCTCTTCAATCACATCAAGAGAATTGGTCTTTAATGCAGCTTTACACTCCAACTGTTGGTCTTCATGACAGACTACTGCAGCTCCCTCCAGGCTTTACCATAAGATTCCTTAAGTCATTGTCTCTACTGAGGAATTTGCATACCCCCCAATTCCCCCACCGCCCCCTTCCAGCTGCTTTTCCTCCCCGAGACAACAGTTGTGAGACTTGAACTTAGGGTCTCGGTGTTACAGAGCTCCCTTCTCATTCAGTGTAGCTAACTTCATTTGGTGGGCTTCTAACTCTGTGGATTCCTCTTATATATGAATTGGAGTTATCACTTTGTTTATGACCTTCTCTCATGTTTTTAAGTTGCACCACTATTGGACTCTCTAAGTGAGTTAGCGGTTAGAGACCTCATCACAGACAAATCCTATTTTAGCCCGACTAGACTACTAGAAGATCGGGTCTTTGCACCTCCAGGCCACAATTCCTCCATACATTGCAAACAGGTCTCTGCAGTTACCCTTCAATGATCATTTGATGAAGGCTTTACTACAATCTAGCAAAGCTTCTTACATTACAACCACTTACTCATCATAACACTGAGCAAAAAACAGCAAATATTTTCGAAAAACTCATATATCTAACTGCTTTCCAGCACTTTTAGGGTCCTGGGGACCAGAGTGTATATCAAGATTATTAGGTGTGAGCCAAGAACCAACTCTGGCTGAGACGTTACTCCATGTCAGACCAAAATTACAAACACACAAATTCTTAATTGGATTGAGATCAGGACTCTGACGCAGCCACTCCAGGACATTAACATTGCTGTTTATAGGCCATTCCTCTGTAGCTTTGCCTTTATGTCTGGGGGTTATTATCCTGCTAACAAACAAATCTTCCCTCCTAAGGCTCGGGTTTCTTGCAGACCACATTTAGTTTTTCCTTGCATATTGCTGCATTTATGTTACTCTCTCCCCTCACAATCCTTCCAGAACCTGCTGCAGAGAAGCAACCCCATAGCATGGTGCTACCACCAAAAAACTCCATGGTGGGAACGGAGTGCTTTTGATAATGTGCACTGTTTGGTTTAAGGCAAATATGTTGTTTAGTCTGGTGGGCAAGAAGCTCAGTTTTGGTCTCATTACACCACAGAGTCTTTTTCCAGCTGACTTCAGAGTCTTCCATGTGCCTTCTCATAAACTCTAACCAAGTCTTCATGGATGCTCTTTGGCTTGAACTTTAACAATCACTCATAGAGTTGTGACTGGTGAAGCACCCGGACAGTTCTATGCACAGTCTCTCCAATTTCTGTCACTGTAGCTTCTAACTCCTTCAGAGTTCTCATAGGCGTCTTGGTGGCCTCCCTCACTTCATTTCTTCTTTCACAATCACTCTGTTTTTGTGGACGGCCTGCTCTTGGCCATTCTATAGCTGTGCCATACTCTTTCCATTTTTAATGACTGATTTAACTCAGACTATCAAGGGATATTCAGAGACTTGAATATTTTCTTGTCTCCTTCCTGGTTTGCGCTTTTTAATCACTTTATCATGGAGCTGCTCAGAGTGTTCCTGTATCCTCATTGTGTAGGTCAGGCCACCATTTTGACTCACCACAAGCTGGACCTTTCAGACCAGGTGCATTTGTACAACAATCAATTGAAACCCCAGACCAGTGGTCTCCATTGAATTAATGGGACATCTAAAGCCAGTTTTGCTGACCCAATGATGACTTAGGTGTGTTGTATTAAAAAAGTTGAATACAAATGAGATCAATAAATTTGTGTTTTATATTTGTAATTAATTTAGACCACTCTGCAGAGATTTGTTTTCACTTTGACAATAAGAAGCCTTTTTCTGTTGATCAGTGTAAGAAAACACAAATTCAATCCACTGTGATTCAGTGGTTTTTAAGAAAGGAAAACATCTAAGGGGGGTGAATACTTTTTTATAGGTACTGTATGTACTGTGCGTCTACAGGGGGGGTTTAAGTTCAAATCCCAACTGCACCACGTCAGTCACATCCTAAAAAGTATCATTATGTATTGCCACAATAAGAAGACACAAAAGTCGAAAAAAGGTTTGGGGCAGCCACCCATATATTGTTCCCTGGCTGCAAAAGGGTATAAATTATGCCACTGATGTGCATAGATTTGAGTTCAATACAGAACTGATGGTATGGAGGTAAGATGACGGGTTTAAAGGCCAGAACAGGAAATGAGGTCATCTAGGGCGGAACCAGAAGGGTCCTCTTCCATAGGCTCAGACCCGGATGTAATGTCATCAAAAGGGCCGGAACTGGAAGGGTGTTTGTCCATGGGTTCGGTTCAGGCAGAATTTCCTGTGAATGGTCTGCAGGAAAGTGAGAAGAAGAGAGCACCATCCCCTGGTCTGGTGTGGAATTACTTTCGTTCAGGCCCTTCAGCTGTCTCCCAAACACACATGTGTGACAGTAGCTAAATGAAGACAATCTCGCTTGCGTAGAAGGTGCCCAAAAATCGATCTAAGATATGTGGCAACAAATATGCTCCAAGGCAATTTACATGGACATCAAGATGAGAAAGAAAAAGACAATGGGAAGAACATGCAAATCAGAAATGCTAGAACAAAAAAAAAAGTGCTCTAACAAGAAGGTGCTTTTCAAACATGTGGTGTGTTCAGCTATGATTTAAATGCTAAGCCTTCATAAGCAATCCACCCAGCATGTTCTGCTTTGATATTTTTTATTTTTCATAGATACTGTAGATTTAATGTCTCAGGACTGTAGGTGAGACAAGAGGCAGAAGAATGAGCACTCATGCCCCCTGGTGTCCTGGGATGGTATTGCTAACTTCTAACACGCCTACTCCTAACAAGGTGTGCATACTTTTGCTCATCCCTGAATATATCTCATATATAAATGTCTACGCGTGGAAGTTTGTGTATCTGTCATGCCCGGAAGTGAGAGATGGAGTTGGGCTAAGGGCTCCACCTCTGATGATACACAAGCGGGGCCAGCATATCGGCAAAACAAAACCTCCAAAGAAAGAGTCACTCACTTAGCTGGTAATGCAGAAGTGTGGCAAGCACATCGGCAAAACGGTGTCCCTTTTACTTTTCCTCCCACCACTAATACACAAACTATGCAAGCACGTCAGCAAAACAAAACCTCTGAAGAAAGACAGTCGCTTAGCCGTTAATGCACAAACTATGCCAGCACATCA
>JANRMT010062834.1:33804057-33819954 GCA_026402145.1 Polypterus bichir lapradei | reverse complement strand
GTGGCCACACCAGATACTGACTGGTACTTTTGATTTTGAGCCTCCCTTCATTCAGGGACACATTGTGAAACATTTTTAGTTTATGTCTTATGGTGTTGACTCTTTTAGTGTTCATACAGATATTTACACATTAAGTCTACTGAAAGTAAAAACAGTTGAAAGTCAGGGGACGTTTCTTTTTTTGCTGAGTATATATGTTTGGTATCATTCTTTTCAGAATTTATCAAACATTAATATGATGTTGTTAGATTTTCAGATTCTTATTTCATTTTTAAATTATAAGCTAAAAAATATCAAGAACTCAAATCCCGCGAGACGAGACATTCTGGCAAGACATTTAACCACACCCGGGGCCGGAAATAAAAGACAAAGAGTAGGACAGCTGCTGTACAGGCTTTTAAATGTTCGAAGCGCCGTACAAGATGCAGATCACGTGGCACGGCAGCAGCAGCAAGCCAGCAGCTGATCAAGCAAAGAGGAGGTAAAAAAAAACTGTATTTGTCTCCCATTGTATCATCGTTCAAGAGGGGGTTTCGGAGGGGCGACTGTGTCTAATTGGGGTGCGTTCAGCCCCCCTCCTCACAATGTGAGTGGCAAAGATGCGAAGTGACTGGCGCGTAGCGCATGCCGGGGGGGTTGGCAAGCGAAGTGAGCAGGGGGTGAATTCCCTAGTAAAGTAATAATAAAAAAATAAATAGCTTAATATATTTTAGCATGATGAATTGACTATAACAGTGTACACAAGTAGGAATAAATTAACAATCACCATTAGCAATAAGGGAATTTGTAAGAGAAAGGAAAAAGAAAAGAAAAAATACAAATACAAAATACAATTACACAGCAGTATAAACATAACATATCAAGTATTTCATTTTTTTTAAAGAAAGTAACCTTACATACAATCGAGTTCAAATTCAAGAACAAATCACATAATACTGTCAAAATAGAAGAAAAAGAAGAAAATTAAAAAGAATCCGAAAGTTAAAAAAGAAAGCAGAAACAAAAAAAGACAAAACCTAACAAAACGGAATTCAAGCCCCGGCTGAGAGGAAGAAGGGAGAGATGACAGCATATGCAAATATAGAAGGGAAAATGTCCCTTTCAACCTGATATAAATGCTTATTCTAACATTTTATTAATTCAATCTTGCTATATTTTTAAAACATTTTGAACAGATCCTCTAATTTGTTTTTTTTTTCCAGTTTCAAATAGTTTAGGACAGCACTTATCCACTGACTTATCATAGGTGGGCTGGGATTCTTCCTAGTAGCGTGGTGAGGGCAATTACATCAAGTATTTCAAATAATCTATCCACAAAATAGGGAAATGTAATGAAATACACAAATATGTGATGAATAATTGATTTTTAACAATAAACAAAAAAAGGAAAAATGAAAAATACCTTATAATTTATTAGCATAACAATATGGAAAATACATACAGTATACATGAGAATTAAAAGGAACAAGAAGACAAGGGTGTGCGAAATTGAATGAGTATAGTTAACAAATCATAATAATACTGTGAGTGAGCTCAATTTTTTAAGTCAGTCTTAGTTTATATTTTTGGTACCACTTGCCTGTCTTGAAGTGATGTCTCCAGCCCAGCACACCACAGTTTAGAAAATCACACTGGCAATCACAGAGTTGTATTAGACATGAAGGATGTCACTTCCCACATTAAAGGAACAGTCTTTTAGGGAACAAGAGCCTGCTCTGCCCTTTCTTCTATAGTACCTCTGTGTACATTATTTTAATAAATGCAATTGTTGACCAACTGTAACCAAGTGCTCTGTCAATGAATGATGGAGTTTCACCTCTCTCTGACCTTTTTATTATTTCTACTTTATTTTCAATGGTGATGGTTTTTCTCTTCTTTACTGTATCACCAGCACTTGCATCAGGATTTGTGTTTGACATTGTTGAAGAGTGAAGACAAAAGATTAAGATGAGTTCTTCTGCACAGCACTGTACACACTATCACAGCAGGAAGGCACCCGTCGTCAACATGTCTGATGTACTGACAAGAGACAACTTCCTGCTATGTACTGTACGTAGCAGTACAAGCAGGCTTGCTATTGAGAATGAATGGGGGCATCGATGAATGGTTCATCACCAGCCCACCTCACAGTCACCTCCACTACAGTATGCTGCCTGCAGCGTCTGCCCACCAAGAATGAACACGGTGCGGCCAATAGCAGGTAGTGAATCGCCCCCATTTAATAGGCAGCCATCCGATTCACACTACAATGCTACCCCCCCCCATCGCCCCGCTCACCCTCAATGGCCTCCGTTCAGCCACAACTGGGTCAACGCTTATGGCATTACCAGCTGCCCAACGAGAACGAACGGGACAGCTGTGTGTGGTGGGCGGGCATTGAAACCGCTTGTCGCCGGGAGTCGCAGAGGGACACTACACTGCGTGAACAGCGAAATCGCCCCCTCCAGCCTCCGTCCAGCCACCGCTTACAGCGTCCCCAGGCCGAAGATGACAGAGCGGCAGTTACTGAGGTGCATGCGTCGTAGCTGCAGCCCTGTTCGTAAGTCGTAGGTCGGATGTCCGTAACCTGGGGACTACATGTATCTATGTTATGTAAGCATGTGTAGATTTATTCTTATCTATTATTTTCAGTATTTTTTCCTTCTTATTTTTATCTCTAATTAGTTTTTCTTTTCTTGATACTTTTTTCTTTGTCATATTGTAAAGCACCTTGAGCTACATCTCTTGCATGGAAATGTGCTGTAAAAATAAATGTTAATGTATTTTGATAGGAATCTTGCATATTCAGCATATTTAATAATTTGATGACACGTTTTGAGGTAGGAACCTTTTCTTCAGGGCCAACCAAGTTTTTTGTGATTTTTTTTAAGAAAAGAGCTAAATATAATAGTGACAAATTCACAATTGTAATATGTAGAATTGCTATGTAAAAAAAAAAAAAAAGTGCTACTATTGAGTGTAAGAACATAGCAGTGAACTTCACTGGTGATGTCCGCCAGTCTATCGAGATCATTGACGTTATGGGCCCGTAATGTCGTCTCCACACAGGTGGTCAGTATTGCCAAGTTGTTCTGTTCATTGTTGCTTCATAACTCTTCCATCTGGCAGCTGACACTGTAAATTAGGATGAGACAGTTAGTAAGCTCCTTCAGTGTGCAATTTCATTAGTTTGCTACTTTGTTCACTCTGGTACTTTTTCTGGTAAGATATTTTGTTTGCTGCCTCACATCCCTGGAGTTCCTGATTTGACTCCCAGCCCAGGTACCATCTGTGTGGAGTTTTCAAGATCTTTAAATATTTACGTGTGTTTTTGTCTGAGAATTCCAGTTTTACTTTCACATCTCAAAGGTGCCCATGTTGTGTTAATTGGCAATGCTAAACTGGCAAAATATGTGAGTGCCTGTAAGTGTGTGTGCATGAGTGGGCTCTATGACACACCCCATCCTGAATTAGTTAGGACTTTGTTTGCCGTGCTGTGCCTCCAACTATGCAGAGCTGAATTAAGAGGGTTTGAGAACATTAAGGTGGTTATGGTCTCTTCTTACATCCCATGGATTTGTGTGTTACAGATTGTAGGAGATTCACAAGTGGCTCAGGATGTATGAGTGTGTGCTCTGATGGCTTGCTCCTGATGCTGAGGGGCTCCTTCCTTCACAGTTCGTAGCTTCAGTATATACAGTCGGCAATGAATGGAAGGATTCACTTTAGAAATATCATTGCTCTGTTACTGAAAGTAATGAATGTACTGCTCTAGAAAAAAACACCTCAGTCCTCAGCTTTCTTCACTCCACTGTTGATCTTCAGTGGTCAGTGGCTTTGGATTTATAAGCTCAATTAACAACAACATCTTTAGGTTGCCAGGATATCTTGCAGTTGTCTCTGACTAAGATATTTGGGTTTTTTTTATCCTTTTGCTCTGCGGTGGACTGACGCCCTGGTTTGTTTCCTGCCTTGTGCCCTGTGTTGGCTGGGATTGGCTCCAGCAGACCCCCGTGACCCTGTAATTAGGATATAGCGGGTTAGATAATGGATGGATGGATGGATGATCCTTTTTCTTCAGACCTCTTGCCTGTGCATTGACTACTCTTTTGTTTGTTCCTTTTTGGTCCGTTCCATTGCCTTCCTTGTGCATTTTGGGCTTGCACTCTCATTACACCTTTAGCATTAAGTTGGCATGGAGCTTGAATCCTTGTTGTTTATGCCAAATTCTGACTCGGTCGATAAGACCAGGAGAATTTTTTTTAAATCTTTAGTCATTCAAATTTGGTGATTACAGGCCCACTAATGTCTCAATTTCCCATTGTGAACTAATAGGAGTGGAACCCAGCATGGTCAACAAGAACTGAAGTGTTGTGCCAGGTTTCTGTTTTTCCCAGACAGTCATTCACTTTCAAGTCAATTATTATCCTCACTTTTGTGAAAATTTCATTTAGGTTGGCTGTACAGCTAGTGTTTCTGTGGTCACGGTGGTAGAGTTTTGACGTTGATCAGTCAGTTTCTCTTGTTGCTTTCTGAGAGTAAATATGGCCGCTCCACTTTCTGTTTGCACCAAGGAAGAGCGGCAAGTAATGATTCGATTTTTTTGGACTGAAGGAGTACCAGGATCTGAAATCCATAGAAGGCTGTCTTCACAATATGGAGACAGTGTTTTACCATTGTCAAGTGTTAACAATTAAGAAGTTCAAAAATGGTCAGACGAGCGTTAATCATGAAGAAGGAGGGGCCGCCCATCCAGGTTAACGACCTATGACAGCACTGGGCAAGTCCATACTATGATTTTGATGAACAGCTTAGGATTTCAGCCTCAGTACACCTTCAGCCCATAAAAAGTGGATCACTGCTCTGTGGTCACATGTGCCAGGAAAGCTACACAGTCAACCCAAACAAAATTATCACAAAAATGCGGAAACCCATTGACTTACCCTTGTATGCTAAAAGTGAATGACTACCCTGGAATAACAACACATCAAAAAGGAACAGCAAGCAAAGATACATTTTTTTTATAGGCTGAAGGGGCCGAAATCCCTGTTGGTTCGTCAGAATCAGGACTTGCTCAGTGTTATTGTCTGTAGTGGAATCGGCCGGGTATCTTCGTGCTTCACACTTACAAAACCATTTTTGACATTTCTAATCCATTCATGAGCACTCCACCGCGGTATAGTATTATCTCAATATTGTGTAGAAATCCTTCTATAGATTTTTGTCTTAAGGTACACCTTCAGCAAATAAAAAGTGGATCACTTCACACTGCTCTTCTTTGGTGCAAAAGGAGAATGGAGTAGCAATTTTTACTCCTAAAAAAAACAACAAGAAAACCTGACTGATCAAAGCCACTGTGACCACAGACAACATGCTTCCACGTGTGCGTGGGGAAAGCTGTACAGCCAATCATAAAAAAATGATCATAAAAGAGCGGCTAATGATAGACGTACTGCTGTATATTGTAAAGAGTTGTTATCTGGTGTGATAAACCCAGGGAGTCAGCGAGCCCCAAACCCTATTTCATTCAAATAATGGAAGGTTTTTATTATATACTAGCTGTGTAAGCCTGTGCTGTAAAAATCCCGGGGTCCTAGAAACTACTGAAATCATCAGAAAAAAATTTGAAATGTAGAGATGTCAGATAATTGAAAGGAACTACTCTGGGCATCTCTCTCCTAGGATTTGTTGTGCCGACGTGCTCGTCTCGGTGCATAAGAGTTTCTCTCTTTTCCCAGTGGTTTTACTTTAGCAACAGAGCCTTGCCAGCTCTCTAAGCTTCATGCTGTAGTGGCCTTGCACTTCCGGGCGGGACAAACAGACGCACACACTTCCATTTGTAGACATTTATATATAAGATACCTCCAAAACGTAACACCAGCACAATACCTTCTTTCTCCCTACCACACTACCCTCCTCCACTCAAGCGCTGCTCCACTACTTCCCAGCTCCGACTTGCCCGGATAAGGGAGTGCGGTCCCTTTTATTACTGACCCGGGAGTACTTCCAGTGCCAGGGCGATTGCCCGATCGAAGTACTTCCAGGTCACATGGCAGTCCTTCACAGTAGGGAGCTTGTCTCCTTGCAGCGCCCTCATGCAGTATCCCTGCCGTACTACAATTCCCGGCATGCCCTGTTGACTTCTCACTAGGCACCAATAACCAGGGCTGCTGCCATCTAGTGTGCTGGGGGAATAAAAATTACATTTTCTCTTTTTAATGGGCTGTCCGTCCACCCTTTCCGGTCCTTCCTTCCAGGTCTGCTCACTCCACTGGCCGGGATGCCCGTCCAGCCCATGTAGCATCTACGCAGGATATTTCTGGCCTTTCTGTTACCTTGAATAATTCTGCCCATTTTCTTGTGATGTCTCCCAAAATGTGGTGTCTTGATCCAGAGATCTGCTTCTAACTGTGTGCTTTTTATTTATCATACCCTTATCTATAAACTCTGGATACTGGAGTGCTTCCAACTCCCAGGAGGGCATCTTTAACAGTTAACATCAACATTCACACCATTGTCAAAGCCACTTTGGCCACCTGTCTTATTTAATTGAATAAGAGCTAAACCTCTTCACCATGTCTAAATGTTATGTATATAAACTTGCAGCCAGGTGAGTGGCTGTTCGGAGGACACTCTGTCTGTGTTAATGAGCAAGAATGCCCAAAAAGTTGCCACTGTGTGTATATTTAGAGTAGAAGATGGAAGGTAAAGGACGGCATTAAAAGATATGTTTGCACAGAATGCAAGGAATCCACTTGACGGGGTAGAAATGATGCGTAGCAAACAGCATGGATTCCGAGTTTTACTCTTCACAAGTCTTCACAAGACAAATTGTTAATTGCTGTAACAGTTTCAGTTATAGATCTTGCTGATCAAGAGAGCCACAAATCACCCCAGCTAGACTTCTGTCCCTGCTTTTTCCCTGCAAGTCAAATAATACAGTGTTAAAATAACTTTAATTTTGTCAGAGAGCTCTAAATACCAAACCCTGTGATTTTGTCTCCTACAAGATAGAACTCTTAACACTGTTTTTCTATCTCTTTATCAGCTCATTGTTGTTAAATGTTTTCTAAACATTCTTCCTGCCCGGAAGGTGCAGACATGTCGCCGCCTCAGCTTCAACTCAACCATCTGGTGCCAATTACAAGTATCCTAAAGTCTAAAAAGGCTTTATACTGCACATAGCTTTCATTCTTAGGACTGTATGGCGGACCGTCCTGACGTCTCTCTGAAAATGTTCAGGTACTTTGAATGAAACCATAACCTTTAGTCACTTAATGCATGTGGCCTCAGGCTTCTCCAATCAAGTTCTCTTTTAAACTCTTTTGAAATTTAAAAGCATAAGGGAGAACTGATGAAAAAGAAATGGTGTACTGTATTTAATGAATTCATTTACATATTTTATAGAAATGACCTATTTTACACACTTAATCAGTTATTTCTAAGTGTATTCTGCATGAAGGAGCATTAGCATTTGTAGAAATATTTAATGCAATAGGTATATTATTTTATTTATTAAAATGTAAATTCATTAGTAAAAGTTTGTAGGAATATTTTTATTCTTACTTGGTAATTTGTTAAACAGATTTCAAGAAGGCCTGGAGTTGCTCGGCACTTTCAAAACTCACTGTGTGACATAATGGTGTCTGTTCCCAACTTGTGTTGAATAAGCACCTCTTTACAATGAATTTGTCACCCTAGCACTGCGTCCTCACAGCTTCAGAACCTGAGTTCAGTTCACAGTCTGTGTGGACTTGCATGCTCTTCCTGTAGGCCTTGTCAGAAAACACTGATTTGCCTCCACCTGTTAAGGAACAAGCTCAGAGATATGCAGGTGGATGAGCCAGTGGTGTCCTGAATAATGGACTATCTGTCAGGCAGACCACAGTTTGTGAGACTCAAGGACTGTGATGTGGATGTGAACAACACTGGAGCATCACAAGGAACAGTCCTAAATCCTTTTCTCTTCATTCTGTACACCTCTAACTATAAAAATAATAGCAGGTCATGTCACTTGCAGAAATTCTCAGATGATTCTGCACTTATGCGGTGTATTGATAAGGGGGATGAGATAGAGGAGAGGAGTCAGGTGAAGAACTTTGAGAATTGTTTGCAACTAAACATCAGTAAAACCAAGGAATTAGTTATTGACATTCACCACACCAAAGAGCCTGTATGTCCAGTCACAGTTCAGGGTGTGGGTATAGAGGTGGCGCACTGCTGCGAGTACTTGGGGGTCCATATTAATGAAAGGCTGAACTAGTTGCGTAACACAGAGGAACTATATAAGAAATGGTAGAGCAGGCTGTCATATACAATATAGGGAATGTATTGTAATCGTCCAAAAATTCGACCTCGAGATTTTCATGAGTCTCGACGTTTTAGAGCTCCCTGAGTCCGATTTACTTTCTCGTAGGGAGAGTATTGTAATTGTCCAAAAATTCGATTTCGAGATTTTTAAATAATAATTTTGGAATTATGTTTGTGTGTCTGAGTGTGTGTATGTAAACATGATAACCTGAGTACGCTTTCACTAAGGTCAACCAAATTTTGTATTAGGTACAAAATGTAGATTTCTGTCAACTTTTGAGCTATTTCTGTTAACCAGAAGTGGTACTTTTATTGACATTCACTGCACAAAACAGCCTGTATGTCCTGTCACAGTTCAATTTGTGGATGTAGAGGTGGTGTACTGTTACAAGTACTTGGGGGTCCACATTAATGAAAGGCTGACCTGGTCTCGTAACACAGAGGAACTATATAAGAAATGGTAGAGCAGGCTCTTTTTGCTTTCTCGTATACAAAGTTAAGGGTAAAATATTATAATCCAAAAATTCAACCATGGGATTTTCATGAATCTCGACATTTTAGACCTCCCAGAGTCAGACAAATACCATTTTTGGAATTATGTCTGTGTGTCTGTCTGTGTGTCTATATAAAACCAATAACTTTAGTACACTTTCATTTAGGTTAACCAAATTTTGCACACATGTATTAGGTACAAAACGTAGATTTCTATCAACTTTTGAACTATTTCCGCTAACCGGAAGTGGTACTTTTTTATTCATGCAGCTGCAGGGTCCGATTTATTCACCCTTACTTTTATAATAATTGTTCAATATATTATTAATTTGATTTGATTTGTTGTTGATGGTTCTTTAATGTATATAATATAAAAATATAATCATTGTCTTGCAGTTTACTCCTCAAATATCCATCCCCATACCTGAGTATACGAGAAAGTCTAGTTTCTTAGGAGATGGAATTCCTTTAATGTGGGAAGTGACATCCTTCACATCTTCTACAACTCAAGCATGAATACCAAGAAATAAAGTCAAGAAACCACAAAGTTTCAGGCCTTTTCTTTACCTTACCCTCAGCTGACAGGGGGCACCACTCACATTCTTGCCACAACTTCTAAAAACTTGGCATATTTTCCTGCTCCATATCTGTACAAGTAGTTTCAGTAAAAGTGTTGAGGTATAACTTGTTTGTGAATGGTTTATTAAGTTCTTAATTTTTGCACTTTACAGATGGATTCTAGTGTATAGTACAGTACAGAGCTCTTATGACCACTATTTGTGTACAATCACATGACCGTTTCCATTTTCTGAGATGGTTGGTTATTTACTTTGCTGTTTTGTAGCTGTACGTTCAATGGTAAGAAAACTATGTTTACTATTACAATCCTTCAACGTTCTCCACCAGCTTTATCCATTGCAGCCTTCCATGGAACAGCAAAAAGGTTATAATATATGTGGTCAATCGAATGGCAAGTAATAGAAGGATTTATTAAGGAAAAGATTTAGCAACACTGCAAAGTGGATCATTAAACAACACCCTAAGTCTAACTCGGTCTTAACCACACTTACATGAAATGCAGAGCACGAGTCACGCTCGCCAAGGAAGTTAAAAAGTCTTGCTCTGTTAATCAATGTCAAAAAAACCAAACTAAATCTACTGTGAATTAAGTTTGTGTAATAATAAAATATAACACAGCCCGAAAGGGTGAATTTTTTCTATATGAACCGGACTTTGGAATTTAGTATTTTCTCTCACCAACTTTTTCAATATTTGTATGTTCTTTAAGTTTCTTTCTTTTTTTTGTTTGTTTCCTGGCTATCTTGCTTTTTTCCCCATCCTAAAGACACACATGTGAATCTTTATGTGCATATGTATATATTTATGTTTAATATATGCGTGCATGTTGGTCTTTGGACACATGTCATTTCTTACACTGTATTTTCTCCTTCCTTGTCTTTTTTGTTTTGTTTAAATCCATGGTTAATGTAAGCTTATCATTGATACTGTGACAGGGGCTTGGCGTCCTTACCCAGCCGGGACGTCCCTGCGCACTATATTCAGGGAGAGCAGCCATGGACATTGCAATACCTCCCCCTGAACGCTAGTTGGCCGACTCCCTGGGGTGGAACAGTGCCTCTGGTTCCCGCAGGGCATCCTGGGAATTGGAGATGGGTGCAGCCCTGTTGGGTCCCGCAGGTACCGGCAGGGGGTGCTGTATTTGGGACTCCTGAGCCCGTGTGGGCAACCAATTCATCACACCCGGAAGTGCATCCAGAAATCAGGGATCAAGCACCTGGAGCACTTCCGGGTGAACTATAAAGGGAGCCAGCGACCACCACTCAGGGGCCAGAGTTGGGTGGGAGGAGGACGAAGCTTATTGAGGAGTGGTGGAGAAGGAAGACAAGATTTATGTTTATTGTGTGCTTGGGACTGTGTTGTTTCTGTGGGTACGAGGAAGGCATAGCCCACAGACGAAGAAAATAAAAGTTTATTTTATTTTACACATGCCTCCCGTGTCTAATCTGTGTTGGGTTGGGCGCTATATAGCGTCATTCTTACAGTACACAGACCAAATGAATTTCCTCTATATGGGATAATAAAGTGAAAGATGAGTTGAGTTTAGTTGAACCGGAACCGGCCCAGTATGAGTGCATGTCAGAGTGCACTGTTAGCTCCATCCAGCAGTGTGTCCCACCTTGAACCCAGTACTACTGGTATAGGCCTCAGCTGAGAAGAACAAGCAGGGACTGAGAACGGATGGTATGTTTGTGTTGATGGAGTACTCCAAAGGAAGTGCATTCAGTCATCAATCCATTCCCGTAATTGGATTTTTCCATTGCTGGGTTGAGGGGATGCTAAGCCCAAAGATCTAATGATAAAAGACCAACTGTTACTTGCATTATGGAATGGACATTACATGCTGGTATTATATCTGAGTCAAGCTTAATCTAATCTTGTATTGTTTTAAAAGTACAATAATTCTTCAGTTGAAAATCTCAGTTTCTTTCATTTATACTAAATTTTATCTATTCTGGCATGCTTTGTTTCATATACAGTATATGTTACAAATATCTTCCCCAGAGAATAAAAACAATAAAAATGAGTCTATGACGCACAAATACAAAAATAAAAAGTATGTATTTAACAAAAAGTCTGGAAAAAAACACTGTGTGCTTTGGCAAAACTTGATTATCATTAAAGAAAAATCATACAAAATTCTAAAAATGTACAATAGAACAAAATAAACCAATAACATAACATTCTGAAACTCAGCGTTACAGGAGGACTGAAACCCCTCCAGGGAACAAAGGAGGAAACAGCCCTGGGGTCTCATTTATAAAATGATATGCACATGACAAAAAAAAAATGAAAACATGTACGAAAAAAATAAATAAATAAGAAACAAAAATAAAAGATTTCTAAAACCTGGCCTATGCACTTTTCTACACAATTTAGCCTTTATAACTCACAATCACCTTGCAAATGTGTGTGCGTGAATGCACATCGAATGCCACCCTGAAACATCCATAAATGGAGTATGCTAGTATACACACACTATTGCCCTCAGTAATGGCACATTGGCAGTTGAACTAAAAGCTTGTCACAAGATGTTCTGTCTGATGGAGGGAGGTCAAAAAGCAAGCTATGTCAAAATCAAGTAGTCAGGATTCTATATAACAAAACCCAGAGCATGTAGCAAGAATCATAGTAAAAGAGTAGAATAAAAGGGTCAAAAGCTAAATCTATACTAATAAAAGGTCAAGCCCTCACTCACTCAATCATTACTAATTCTCCAACTTCCCGTGTAGGTAGAAGGCTGAAATTTGTCACCCTTATTCCTTACAGCTTACTGACAAAAGATAAGCAGGTTTAAATTTGAAATTCTACACGTAACGGTCATAACGGTCAACAATGTCCGCCATATTGAACTTTCTTATTTATGGCCCCATCTTCATGAAATTTGGTAGGCGGCTTCCCTGTGCTAACCGAAACCGATGTACGTACTTATTTCGGTGGTATGACGCCACTGTCGGCCGCCATATTGAACTTTCCAACGGTCTTTGTTACTTATGGGCCCATCTTCAAGAAATTTGGTACGCGAGTTTCCAACGCTAACTGAATCCTACTTACGTACATATATACGACCATAGACTGCAGCTCGGTCACTGTGTGAGGTGGCGTTGGGTCCCCCATCACAACGCCTCCCACGTTGTTGGCTGCCTGCCTATATAAGGCCGTCCGACGCTCCAGTCTCTACATTCCCTTCCTTGCTTCGCCACCGGATTCACGTCTCCCTGCTGATAACTACAGCCTTTTTTTTTAATCCACGGCTTCTCCGCTGTTTTATTGTTCATTTATTACGATTATAGTTATTGTATAGGTATTTTAGACTTACTTTACATTGTTCAGGTGCCCATTTCCTTTATCGTTCCAACCGTACCCCCATTAACATGTCTATCGAGTCGATCACCATCGATCAGAGAACTGTCACTTACCGAGTGGTTTCCATGCCCAGAGATGGCACCTGCCTTTTCCATTCTCTTTGTTACATATTGCACGGCCATATCAGGGTCACTCTTGATATCCGGAGGAACATTGTGTCTTATGTATTGAATGACTGGGACAGGTTCAAGGTGTGGACTGATGACGGTACAGGAGATAATCATACTACACAGGAGCACTATAAGAGTGAAATGCTTAAGCCCTTCACCTATGGTTCTGGTATGTGAGTTGATGGCTGCCGCTGAATTGTTTGGTTGTTGCTTTCAGGTGTACCGAAATGGCCAAATATTTTACACCTTTCGACAACCGCCATTGCCTCTTAAACATCTTATGTTCACAGGTGACGATTTCAGTAGTGGACACTTTGATGTTTATGAATGTTTAAACTCTCAAAAGCTGGATGTGAAGTTGTCGATGAAACCGGTTGTGTGCTTACAACGCTTGACAGATGCCGAATGTCACTTCAACTCAAGTCCTGCAAATGCTGTCGTAATTGAAACAAACCATGAAGGATAACTGATTATGACAGCAGCAATCCAAGCTGTGAGATTTGAAACAAGATTACCTTTCACATGGCCAACTATACGTTGCATGCTCAAGAGTAAGCTCAGCGCACAGCTTGGTCATATTACAAACGGAGGGCCAAACTGACAATGTGGTATGCAAAGAGATCCTTAACAAATAATTATTGGTATATTTTCCCTCAGTTTAAAAAGGTTTAATTTTCTTCTTAATAAAAATTTTAAGGCAGTACTTCGCCGCTGCGAAGCGCGGGTATTTTGCTAGTTAGTACATATAACTGGAGCCAAAATAAAAGACGCAAATCATAATCAGAAACAGAAGAGAGTTTCTAACGTAAAAACGTTTACATTAATCAACTAAATAAAATACTAACATTTTTTTGAATAACCACAAACTTGGACAAAGTTAAGTAAAGGTAAGTAAAGGTTAAGTAAAGGACAAAGGTAAGTTGATGTTTTCATCTTCCGCACAATCACCACCAACTGTTTCAGCAGTCTATTGATACACATTTAACCAAGTTTGCTGTGTAACCGATCGACATTTTTGGCATTAATTCATTTGACTTCATCGTTTCTCAGTGCTAGGATTGTCCGTGTACTCATTTTTTCTGTTGATAATCCTTCGTGATGAAATTCTTCAATAAGATTTGCACATAGTACGTCTTCTTTAATTGTGAACTTAAAGTGGGGAAAACATAAAAATTTATAAGAGCTGAGAGAGCAGGAACTGTGTCTGTCAAAAGCATTCACACAAATGAGAGGTGTGAGGACCGTGTGTGTGGTTGAATATGGTTGAGAGGAGGGTGGGACTTGAAAACATCTCATGGCCAAAGTCTCGAGTCGTGGGACGTGAAAAAATCTTCCAAAAAATCTCATCTCATCGCAAACTTTTTTTATATAATACAGAGATATAAAAATGCTGTTTTTGAATGGATGGAGATCATTTTCATTTAAAGACAGCTTTTTTAAATGAAAATTTAGTAGTGTGGTTCCCACTGTAGGTCTTTAAAATGGTGCACTCTTTCTTTGTTCTTTCCTTCCTTTTCTTTAACACCATATGTAGACATTTTGAATTCTTAAGTTGTGTGTTTCAGGTAGAAGAGACCACTAGAAGGTGCTCCCATTAAGGGATCGGCCCTGCAACATTGGATTTGTGCTGTTTGTTCCTCTCTAGTCATCTCCTGATTTGAGAGATCACCTAAGCCTTATCTCTCCAAACAGCTAAGCTTATAAACATGCTGGGCTCTTGTCTTGTGGGATGCCATTTCCAGTGCTGTTTTCTTTTCATTCACTAACACACACTGTTTTGTTAAGGGCTTTGGCCAGCATTATGACGCTCCCTTACTGACCTTTTTGCTGCACATTAGGGATTATTGTGCTTATCCACATTTTTTTTTGTTGATCTATGCATAATTTAATGGCATCATTTGTAAAAAGCTAGCCAGAATGTGTTTAAGTGCTCTGTTACACTTGTGTTGTAATGTGCAGTTAGTAACAGGGGACAATAAATAAAAATAAGCATCATTACTAGAGTATAGAAGTCCTTAGGTAGCAAATGTCCTGGCTGGAAAGTACAAAGGCTTTTGCTTTCAAAATTTAATGAGAAAAAGAGAACGACAAAAAGAATTCAAGTGAAGGCGTAACAGATACCATAAATAATAGCACTCTTAAAACCTCAGAGTACAACAACACCAGTGACAGTCACTTGCAGAAATTCTCAGATGAGTCTGCACTTATGGGGTATATTGAAAAGGGGGATAAGACAGAGGAGAGGGGTCACGTGGAGAACTTGGAGAATTGTCTGCAACTAAATGTCAGGAAAACCAAGGAACTGGTTATTGACACTCTGCAAGTACCTGGGGGTCCACAACAATGATAGGTTTACCCCGGTCTTGAAACACACAGGAGCAATATTAGGAAGAGCAGAGCAGACTCTTTTTCCATGCAGCTGCAGAGTCTGATTTATTCAACTTTACTTTTATAATAATTTTTCAGTATATTATTAATTTGATTTGATTTGTTGTTGATGTTTCTTTATTGTACATAATATAAAAATATAATCACTGTCTTGCAGTTTACTCCTCAAATATCCATCCCCATATCTGAGTATATGAGAAAGTCTAGGTTCTTAGGAGGCTGCACTCAAAATAATGGAGGTAGAGACATCCTTCGCATCTCCTACAACTCTGTGATGGCCAGTGCGATCTTCTACTCTGTGGTGTGCAGGGCTGGGCTGGTATCATCACTTCAACAGAGGCCCACCGAAATAACAAGCTAGCAGAGCAGGCTCAGTTATGGGGCACACTCTGGAACCCCCATAGGTCGTAGCAAAGAAGAGAATGAAGACAAAACTCAGTGCCACACTAACACTGAGGACATTCAGCCAATGAATTATTCATCAGAAATGTGTCAAGAAACACTACGGGGGCTTCTTTATAACAAGAACAAAAAAATCAACATATGTAATGCAGCACTGGAATTGGGACTGACAAGTTAGAAGGTGTCTTCGTTTATGATCATTCTGGTGTGAGTTCAGATCATAGTCTATCTATCTATCTATCTATCTATCTATCTATCTATCTATCTATCT
>JANRMT010062834.1:33758467-33804047 GCA_026402145.1 Polypterus bichir lapradei | reverse complement strand
TCTATCTATCTATCTATCTATCTATCTATCTATCTATCTATCTATCTATCTATCTATCTATCATACAGTATAATGGCTTATGTATGTATGTATGTATGTATGTATGTATGTATGTATGTATCTATCTATCTATCTATCTATCTATCTATCTATCTATCTATCTATCATATAATGGCTTATGTATCTATCTATCTATCTATCTATCCATCTATCTATCTATCTATCTATCTATCTATCTATCTATCTATCTATCTATCATATAATGGCTTATCTATCTATCTATCTATCTATCTATCTATCTATCTATCTATCTATCTATCTATCTATCTATCTATCTATCTATCTATCTATTTCTTGTTGTTTTTTGTTTTTCCATTTATCTGTGTGACACATAATGCCAGCACATCTACACTTGAAAATAAGATGGCACTCACAGAACATTGATGAACAAAGGAGACAAGTTCATGACAGCTTGAATACCAAAAGAAAAACTATTAGGGAATTAATGACTTTATTGAACATGACCTCTCTCACCACATCCATAAACCTCCTCTTAGGCCTTTCTCTTTTCCTCTTCCCTGGCAGCTCTATCATTAACATCCATACCCAGCATCTCTCCTCTGCACATGTCAAAACCAATACAATGTCGCATCTCTGACTTTGGCTTCCAACTGTCCAACCTGAGCTGACCCTCTAATGTCCTCATTTCTAATCCTGTCCATCCTCATCACACCCAGTGCAAATCTTAGCGTCTTTAACTCTGCTACCTCCAGCTCTGTCTCCTGCTTTTTGGTCAGTGCCACCGTCTCCAGCCCATATAACATAGCTGGTCTCACTACCTTCCTGTAGACCTTCACTTTCACTCTTGCTGATACCCGTCTGTCACAAATCACTCCTGACACTCTTCTCCACCCATTCCACCCTGCCTGCACTCTCTTTTTCAGTTCTCTTCCACAACCCCTGTTACTCTCTACTGTTGATCCCAATTCTAATTATCCAATTCTAACCCATTATTGCAGTTCAGAATCTCCACCCATTCCCCCTTTCCTGTGCTCTCTTCCTTACCTCTCTTTCACAATCCCTGTTACTCTGTATTGTTGATCCCAAGTATTGGCAGACCTCAGTATGTGCATCTCGGGAACTGCAGGTCTGACATTGTGTTCAGCAGCACAGGAGCGCCACAGGGGACTGTACTTTCTCCGGTCCTGTTCAGCCTATATACATCGGACTTCCAATACAACTCTGAGTCCTGCCACGTGCAAAAGTTTGCTGATGACACTGCTATCATGGGCTGCATCAGTAGTGGGCAGGAGGAGGAGTATAGGGAACTAATCAAGGACTTTGTTAAATAGTGCGACTCAAACCACCTACAACTGAACACCAGCAAAACCAAGGAGCTGGTGGTGGCTTTTAGGAGGCCCAGGCCCCTCATGGACCCCGTGATCATCAGAGGAGACTGTCTGCAGAGGGTAGAGACCTATAAATACCTGGTAGTGCATCTGGATGATAAATTGGACTGGACTGCCAATACTGATGCTCTGTGTAAGAAAGGTCAGAGCCGACTATACTTCCTTAGAAGGCTGGCGTCCTTCAACATCTGCAATAAGATGCTGCAGATGTTCTACCAGACGGCTGTGGCGAGTGCCCTCTTCTATGCGGTGGTGTGCTGGGGAGGCAGCATAAAGAAGTGGGACGCCTCATGCCTGGACAAACTGGTGAGGAAGGCAGGCTCTATTGTAGGCATGGAGCTGGACAGTTTGACATCTGTGGCAGAGTGACAGGCGCTGAGCAGGCTCTTGTCAATCATGGAGGATCCACCGCATCCACTGAACAGTATCATCTCCAGACAGAGGAGCAGCTTCAGCGACAGACTAGAAATGTCAGTACTAAAAGGAGAAGGTTTATGTAAATTCATTTGTTCATTCCTAAATTTTCTGAATCCGCTTAATCCAAGTTTTAGGGCCACAGGCGAAAAAAGGAATGAGTTGAACCTTAGACAATATCGTAATGGGGCTGACGAGTTCCATCTGATGTGGAAAAGGTGAGCAGTCCTTTTAAAGATAGTGAGCCACCAATGTCAAGAGCAGGAAAGGATCCACTCTGTGCTGGCCCTACATTGCTATCAGCAGTGGGATGAGAAGAAGACCTACCTTCTAATTTCTTAACCCTTAAGCCGCCACAACCGGCTATAGTCAGTTCCCAATGCAATTTGCCAGCACGCCGGAGCTGAGTATATTTGGTGATGTACATTCGTTGAACGCCACAACCAGCTACAGTCGGTTGTCAGTGCAATTTGCCAGCATGTCAGAGCTGATCCATCAATGCCATACATCCATTGAGCACCCAGCTCATGACCACTGGCGCCCCCTAGCGAATTAGCATCACTGTTCCTGGGATTCAGCCGCTGCACTAGACTAGCCTGCAAGCGTCAGCGTTGGCCTCTGTGTGCTTGCGTGCAGTTGGCTTGGAGATTTACTGAATTTCGTCAATGGCGTCAGTTGTACCTTGTACATATAATAATAGATTGTTGCAGTAGTTTTTTTTATAGTTTTTACAATTCATTGATGTAAGAGTTGAATTTGAATCCTGGTCCAATATGCACCTAGTATGTGTCTTTTATTATTCACTACTAGCCAACCTGCGGCGCAGCATACGCTGCATAATTATTTATTGATGTGTGAACACTTCCTGAAAGACACAGTTGTCCAAATGGGGTGGGTTTGAGGATACAACTGTCAGTGAATGAAAAGATGGAACTCTGGAGAGAGCAACATACAATTGTCCGTGACTGAAAACTGGTTTTGGCAGATACAGGCATATCTTTTTGAAAGTTTGGTCCTGTGCCTTATTAATTGTCATTGCAAACGCCAATCTAACAGGAAATTGTCTGCATGTAAAAGTAAAAGGCAAATTTGAATCTGATGGGGTCAGTGAAATCCAGGGAATAAGGACAGTTTGTGAGGTAGCAGATGTGACAGTCTTACATTCCAGTACATTGCGGTGAGACGGATCTCCTCAACCATGTGCAAATCCATTCAACACAAACATTTGTCTGCAGCCACGCTGATGTGACGTCACCTTCCCACTATCCTCTTACTGAAAAACATTTACAAACGCATTTCACACCAGAATTTCAATGCAACATTTGCTCAAAAACCTTCACGCTCCAGAAATATCTCAAAGCACATTTAAACACACACTCCACTGAACAAACGCATTCCACACAGGTCTTTCAATGCACTATTTGTTCGAAAACGTTCCGACTGTAGAGATATCTCAACGCACATTTAAAATCACGCTCCTATGAACAAATTATGCAATGTGAACATTGCCAGCAATGCTTCAAAACAATTCGTGCTCTCAAGAAGCACTTACAAACTCATTCCAATTCCTTTCAGTGTCAACTCGCAAACCCCATGCACAGTCATCGCATTCAGTTTTACTCTGCTTTTCAAGAAGATACCGCCATTACCGTCCAAGAACATAACATTGGCCTACCTACCATAGTATGTACTTCTTGTAATGCTCTTCATTGGCCATCAGAGGAGTTGGTGGGCCTGGCCCTGTCGTGCGTATCCCATGGTCTTACAGTTGGCGGGCGGGGCTCTGTGAGATGGTGGGTGTGGCTCTCTGTCTTGCGTGCGTCTTGCGTGCCCTTAGTGAATGGCAGGCGGGGCTCTGTCGTGCATTCCCCGTGATGCAGGAGGAGGGTTAGAGTGGGCGGTTGGGGCTCTGTCGTGCGTACCCCATGGTCAGGCGACTTGGTCGATCATATATATAGAAAAGCAGCCAGAACCGAAAAGAACAATGAAAAGTCAACGTGTCTCAGAGGTGCATGTGGACTGTAGCACAGACGAAAGCGACTGAGGCTATGTTTGGTGAGTTGTTGCATGCGGGTACGTGAGCAGGCAGTGCACATGCCTCGAGAGCGACGGTGGACGCGGGAGCAGGGCTACAGTTGGCGGGCAGGGCACTGTAGTGCGTATCCCATGACACGGGAGGAGGGTTAGAGTTGGCAGGCGGGTCTCTGTCGAGCATATCCCATGGTGTTAGAGTTGGCGGGCGGGGCTCTGTGAGTTGGCGGGCCTGGCCCTGTCGTGCGTATCCCATGGTCTTACAGTTGGCAGGTGGGGCTCTGTGAGTTGGCGGGCATGGCTCTCTGTCTTGCGTGCGTCTTGCTTGCCCTTAGTGAATTATATATATAAATGATAAATGTATTTCTTGTTATTTTATATAACCCATTAGGAGAAAATGTTATATTAATGGCATAAGCATAGTACTAAGTTTGAACCCAGCTGAATCATAAAAAAAATTAGATCTTCTTCCTCTTTCTTTTAAAAACAGGATAAATCTGGAAGGAACTCACAAGTCTCCTAAAATAATAATAACGTCACGTACCCCTATATCTAACAGGACTATCAATCAAATTGTGGTCATTTAAGGTATTTAAATGTTCCGTTAGCAACTAGGTGTAACCAATCATGTTAAAAGTGTTCTGTTTATGTAATGAATTCCTTTTTGAGTAGTTGCCTAATCAATGAATTGTATAAATATAGCGCAGTGGACACTTTATTCTTTGTAGCATGTTGCTAATAAGATATGCACTTGTTGCCTTTTGCAAGATTTAGATAAAGAAAAACGATTGATGCTTTCTCCTGCCTGTGTTTTATTGCTTAATTTGGGGCATTCCGGGGGGGGGGGTGGTAGTGTCTGTATTTAAAATGTTCTTTCGGATTGGCAGTGTGTAAAAAATGTGTTCCACTAAAATTTCACTTTTTCTTGGTGACTTGTGATGTTTCCTTAAAAAGTGTAGCAAAAAAAGTATGTGGCATCCGAGGATGCATCAACCCCTCAAGTATGTGGCGGTTTAAGGGTTAATTATGTGTATATTTGTTAAATGAATAAAGCTAATATTATTGTAGTCATTTCAGGACTAAAAGGTGAAGGTTAGTATAAATTTGTCGATTCATTCATTCGTTTTCTGAAAGCTTTGATTCACCCATCTATCCATCCATTTATCGAATCCACTTAATCCAAGTTTTAGGGACACAGAAGAAAAAAGGAATGAACCGAGCCTTAAGGATGCCGGCCAATCACACACTCATACAAGTCACGTCTGTTAATATATAAAGATTACATCAAAGTGGAGAATGTGCAAAATCTACAGAGACGGCGATCAGGTCAGGTCAGGGTCAGGGTTTGAGCCGTGTCCTCTGGAGTCGACAGCGGATGACAGCAGTAATGAATGCGACTTCAATCAATCCTGACGGCTTTTACATTTATTATTTTATAAATTAGGTAAATGTTCTATTACATGTTCTTTCTGTCAAAGACTTTTTGCTGTAAGCTGTTCCATTGGTCAGTCCCCCAAATTTCAGAATCTGCAATGTCAAATTCATTTCTACACACTGAATGTATGATTTATCGATGAACGGGAGTTCTTAAAATATATTTTTAAACAAAACTGATGCTAGTCTGCAATAGATTTCAGTTGTTTCCTTGGTGTAAACTACAAGCCATTCGTGCTATGGATATTTAAAGATGTTTGCTAAGTCTTCATCTTAGAACAGGTTTGAAAAGAAGGTGGTTTATTGAGAAAGATAATGGGAGCAACATTAAGAAGACTATTTTAAGGGAAAATATTGCAACAGCAACCCATAATCCTGTCTGAGAAAACTTGTGTTTGTTTTTACAGCTGCTACTAAGAGGATCGGATTGTCAGCTTCCTACATAAATAAAGAATGTGACTGTCTGCTCCAGACAGCTTTCAGTTAGCGCACATTCTTTGGAGTCTTCTCTGGCAGTGCCAGTGTGATCTACGACTGCTGGGCTCTAAACGCTAAGCGGCCAGTTTATTCACACTTAATTTAATTTATCCCACTCAATCGTTCTTTTTTTTTTTTAATTGTCGAAATAGATTTCAAATATTTTAGCAGGCTACACAGTAAAATTGGGAATAATCGGTTGCAGTAAATTCCACACTTTGGCACATTCTAGTTCTTTGTTAGATGAACACTTAATCATTACAGTAAGGTTGTCAATAAATGATTTATTGTTTGAATATTTGAATTCTAACATCCAGTCATGCTCTTTGTTTTGACAGTCACTTTTTCCAATAATCTGCCAGATTGCAGCAAACCACGTGATCCTGCTTTTTTCCATCCCACTGACCCTACCAAATTGACTGCAGGGAAGGCACATTTGTACAGGGAACTGTAGCAGCAAGTGAAGTCAAGTCAAGTTGGGGAGCATGCACTGGTACAGTGTGTTGCCGCACTCACTACACGACGAAACAACAAACAAACAGTTGGGAACTGTAGCAGCAGTTAATATAAAATGTCAGAGAAATTACAGAGATTACAGAGCCGAAGTGGTCAATGTAACCAAATAGCAAACATCCAGAGGTCATTTACCAAAAATTTTACCATCACAAAACCTAAACACGAAACTGACATCTAAGTCGAAAGGTGAACCACCACAAGCACAAAGCAGAAGCTGCAATCACTGCTCAAGATAATTTGATACCCGTCCACCTCTGTGAGTTATCGCCACGTAGTTTAAAGTGTTATCCAATGATCCATGCTGGGTGACACATCTCTGTACAGGTGGGAGACATTGGTGGTGCTAGCATAGCCTATTGCAAGGCCTGAAAGTCTTTCCATAGTGTTGTTCTCTTCTGCTTCCCAGATCCATGAAACTCTTGTGGGCATCATTGCCCACATCATCCAACTTTTATTATCCATATTATGTTGAATACACCAAGGTGACCATCTCCACCTCACTATGACCAGTAGAAGAAGATAAAGCATCACTTATCAAGACACTCAAAGTGCTTTACATAGAGAGGGGGAGACATCCACCTCCATACGACAGCAGCCATTATTGTGCCAGTCCATTCACCACACATTAGCTATTAGGTGGTTAAGGTGTGAGAGTTAAACAGTTAGAGACAGTGGATGATTAGGAGGCCAAAGTGACTAGGCCAGGGGTGGGCAAAGTCAGTCCTGGAGGGCTGCAGCGGCTGCAGGTTTTTGATCCAACCCAGTTGCTTATTTAAAAATCAATCCTTGCCAATAATTAAATTTCATGGTTTGTTAGTGCTTTAACTCTGCCATGGCAGGTCGTTCTCATATCCTAGATTTTTTTTTCCTTTCTGAGGGAGAGAGGTACACCCACTACATGACAAACCAACTCAGGATCCCAGATTAGGACCCGAGTGCAGCCATGCAGCAGGTGACACCTCGGCACCACACTAGCTCAGATGGAGTGGAACAGCGTGAGGGTTTTTATGGTGGCTGGAGTGCCAATTCTGCCACCAACACCCAGGTTTTTCCCTGCAGGTTGGAGGACCTACATGCAGGGCTGGATGGAGATTAATTGCAGGTTAAGGGCCTTGCTCAAGAGCCCAACGAAGTGACTACGGGCGTTTACAGGATTCAAACTGGTAACCTTCCCATTACCAGTGCAAATCCCTAGATTCAGAGCCACCACTCCGCCCTTTCTAAGGATATCATAAAAATGACTTGAACTCTAAAACGGAGGAGTAATTCTCAGTCTTTCTCTTTTTTCTCTTTACTTTCCTTCCAAGTATTTAATTAAATCAAATAGTGCACAATAAATACAAACAGGTGTAAATGAAAACAAGCTAATTGGGAGCTGCTGTTTTCTTTTGTCATTTCTATATTATTGCTAATAAGGAGCAATTAAAAACTGAGACTACAGCTGTTTGAGACTAAAATAAGCAAAAAGAGTTCAAAATCTTAACGAGCAAGACAGCGAAAATGGAGCAGAAGTGTTACTTGAGCAATAAGTGCTCCTTATTAGGCCATTGGGTTGAAACAAAAACCTGCAGACGCTGTTGCCCTCCAGGAACAACTTTGCCCACCCCTGGACTAGGCCATGATGGGCAATTTAGCCAGGACAACGGGAAACACCCTGCTTTTTACAAAAGATGCTCAGGGATCTTTTATGACCACAGAGAGTCAGGACATCGGTCAACGTTTCATCCAAAGTAATCATCACACATCATCTTTGTGTTCTGTTCAAATAGCAGAAAGAGGAAATGTTTCTGAAGACCTGGATCCAACTTTGTTTCTTCATTTCCTTTTTATGGTGAGCTACATAGGAAGCTTTCAGTGGTCATTGTGGGCACATTGATCTGCCAGGCCTGCTTTAATTCAAAATGGACCAATCCTTCTTTTTGTAGCAGAAGCTATTAATCGGATATTTAAAAACTGACTTAATTTTGAGTTGTTTTGAGACATCTGCAGTACATTTCAGATACCAAAAACTATAAGTGGTTCAAGGCCAGTTAAACTCCAAGTCATCGTCCTTGGTGACTTTGCATGTTCTCCCAATGCCTACATGGTTTTCTTGAGAACATTCTAATTTCCTCCCACCTCCCAAAAAAAGGTACATTAGTTTTAATCGGCAATCGCAAATCAGCCCCAAAATGAATGAGTCTGGACATCCGAGGAAGTAATTCCTGTCTGAGACTTGTCATCTAAGGCCCTGAACCTCTTTTTAGGTTAAGGTTTGCAGGGTCATTACCGTCACATGTACACAATACAGTGAAATTCTTACTTGCATATGCTAACAAACATGGAATGTGTGATTAGAGAGGAGTCCACCACCCCTCAACCATGGATGGGATAATTGGGCCCAAAGATCAGTGGGGTTGATGGAAAATGCAACTGACTATTGAATTCCATCATGTTTTGGATAAGTTAAAATTCACTTCAAATTTAAAGTCCCTTTTTCAGATCTTCTGAATCATGTGGCAATAGGGTTAGGGTTGAAAAATAGACATGAAATCCTATTGCAAAGCTTTTTTCGATACCAAGAAATTAATTCCAAATGTATCAAAATAGCAGACATGAAGTCATGTGAAGAAAACTTTTGGTAGTTCCTTAATGATTTTAAGTGCCCCTTGATGTGAATCTAAAAGTTATCCTTATTTGATATGTAAACTTACGGAGAGTATCATGTCTTTCAGGAAACAACAACACAAATCTTTTATTTTCTTGGTTTTCTTCAATTATTTCTTGGCCTTATATTCTGTAGACGTCTTCATAAGTGTTTTATGTAATTGCAAGAAAAGATAAATTGGCCTTGTCAGTCTGAGATCATAGAAACAGACTATTTAAATAGCTCCCTGTAGGTTTATGCAAACTGAAGATAATGAGAAAGCCTTTTATTTAATGGATTTTTTAATGCAAGCTTATAAATGGATGGTTGACAGTATTGGCTGACTGTAATTTATCTTTCTTGTGCCAGGGTAAGCTGGCGTCGATACAATTTAAGTAAAAATTCAAGAAGCAATCCCAGACTGATTTATCACATTTCACAACTATATTCAGTCTTCCTAATTCCTCCCTTCCATGCGTTTATCTGAGCTGCTTCACCCAGTCGAGAGTGCAGAGAGCTGCTGGTCATCCTAGCAACATGAAGAGCAAGGCAGCAAATAACTGTTGATGGGATGAGCACATTACTTATACAGGCCTGGTCTGGAGTGATCAATGGAGACGGACCCAGCTGCAGACCTCTGCAATTCCAAGATTCAGTCGCTCCACCTGTCAGCCAAATTGATTGAAGGTTTTTGTGACTTGGTTTGCTTGACGTGTGTCAGATAATCCTCCCCTAACCCTAACCTTAACCAAAGTGTAACAAGGTGTTATTACTGACATAAAACATAAAGCAACAACCTCCTCAATGGAGTGGAGCTCTGGAGGTCTGCCACCGGAGTCTACTGAGCCATCTTTTGGGTGTGAAAGTTACTTAGAAACTCTTTATGAGTACAGCAAGGCTGGTTAGTGGACTGAGCTCTGAGGCACTAGTGGTGACCATGGCTGTACCTGCTTGTTTACTGTCTTACTGCACATGAAGCACTCAACATTAATTCCTTAATGATCTTTTTTTAAAGTTGGGTTTTTAAGTTTATACATCCAAAATGAACATGTTATATATTTTAGAAATGTAAAATATGGCAGCTTTGTGCACTCCCTGCAAACCTTTCTGGAAATGTGGTTTCTCATTATGACATATTGAGTGTAGATTGATGAGTAAAAATGTCAAATGTAGTCATTTAAAATATAAACTAAGTGTACAAAAAGTGAAGGGGTCAGAATATTTTTTGAAAACTATTATATGTTCTCCCCGTGTTTGCATGAGTTTCATCCAGGTGCTCTGGTTTCCTCCCACAGTCCAAAGACATGCAGGGTAGGTGCATTGGCGACCCTAAATTGTCCTTAGCGTGTGCTTGGTGTGTGGGTGTGTGTGTGTGTATGTGTGTGACCTGCGGTGGGCTGGTGCCCTGCCCGGGGTTTGTTCCTGCTTTGCACCCTGTGTTGGATGGGATTGGCTCCAGCAGAACCCCGTGACCCTGTGTTAGAATGGATGGATGGATGGATAGTTTGTGACCTACCAGGTGCATCAGAAATAAGCACTACCACCCTGGGACACGAGGGGGCGCTGTTGCTGAATATGTTGTCTCTTTTTCCACTCACTGAACAGCAAAACCATCTAATGAGCGCAACTGGCTCTGCCCCTTCTGCTCCAGCGACTATAAAGCTGAGGCGCTCCCACAAGGGGTTGTCTCATTACAGAACAATCAGATAGCCAGATGGACCTCTGATTTACCCAGCATGATGACACTTTGTATGACAACACAATATTGCCTTATCTTTCAGTTCAGCGCCATCGAGCTCCTGTTTCTTTTGAACTTTGTGCTTCTTATAAGGGGCTTCCTGGTTGGTGCCCTGGCATTTCTCTGGTGGATGTGTATTCCTTTGACCTGACAACAAGTTATAAAATGATATAGAGGGCAGTAAACTGGCTGTATAGATGAATGCAATGTATGCTGTACAGCAATGTTCAGGCATATGCATTGTGATTTGTCGGAAAAGATGACTTATTCAAAATATTTATTACTTTTTAGGTTCCTCTGAAGAAAAGCAAAGAAAAAGCTGGTAAGTCAAAAAATTCATTTTTATGGGTTTGTCCTTCCATGCATTAGCACTCCGCCTTGTTTGTTTGATCATTGGGATGTTTTTATGTAAGAATGTGTTTTCCGCCTTAAAATAGAAAGTTGGAATTTTTAGGATAATTTCTATGAGTTGTGCTAATTTAATGTATTGTAACAAATGAATAATTCACCAACTTGAAAACGTTTGCTAAAGGCAGGTGTTTGACTTGAAATGTTTGATTCATTTACGTTATGCTTGATTTCTTGCTAACTTATTCCTTGTACGCCACATGCCAAGTTTCAGTCACTGGAGACCATGAAATTGCCTGCTCTCTTATTCTCTAGTTTTATGTCTGCATGAACTTCTGATGCATATTTTCTAACTGGAGCGGAAAATAGCAAGTAAGTTGCATTGAAGAGCACTCCCTGTGTGAGCAGTTGTAGAGGGCATTCTTTACAGTAGGATATTGTGTCTTTGTAATGCATGATTCCAAAGCCCTGAGCCTTGTGCTGGTTTTGGTGGCTGCAGAAGTGGCAGCAGTTGTATTGTCATGTCTGCAGGGCTTCATGAAATTCTTAATATCACCACTCTTTGGCTCCTTGATGAACAAGAATGAATTAAAATACAGAATATCAGATGTTCTTATTCCTGGTGTATGTGGTACGAGTGTAAATGGAGTGCACATGAAGGTGGAGGAGGTGGAAGCTTTAATCTCTTCCACCATGGCTCAAGAAAGTGGATGCTAATTAATAGTATGGATAAACCTTAGTATATTTAAAGAGTTACTGACGAGTTTACCACGGTGTAGTGTACTGTGGTAAGCATTCATGAAATGTGTACAAAGAACTTTGTTAATGTAGTTTTCACTGGTTAGCATCACGTCTTATATTTTTACCATATAGAAAGGTACAAATTACTTTTTCTTCTTCTTTCGGCTTCTTCAGCGCATCATCTGCCCGCATATGTATTTGGCAAAATTTTACACCAGATACCCTTCTCATTTATCCAGGCTTGGGACCGGCACAAAGAAACACACTAGTTTGTGCATCCTCTGTGGCTGGGTTAGATAGGTACAAATTAGAAATGAGTCAGTTGTAACTCAAGATAGATGCCATAAATGTTTGGTGTTGACTTAATTTGTTGTGGTTTGGTGTTCCAGTGCCTCAGAACTGTTAGCAGAACTGGAAAAGTACACCATTATGTTCTTTTATCTGTTTGAAAATTGGTGTTCTGTAATGACTTCTAAAGTGTGCTCCTGGAGGGCAGCAGTGGCTGCAGGCTTTTGCTTCGACTCCGTTACCAAGAAGCCAAATATTGCTCCTGCCGCACCTATGTATTGCTCATGCCACGGTTTTTGCTTTATTTTTATTAACTTGCTTAAGATTCTCAGCCTTTGACTGGTTCATGTTGTCTTAGCCAACTACCAATTAATAGTGAAAAGCAAATAACAAACTGGCCAGCAGGTCACCATCTAACCTGGTAGCATTTAAATCTGCTCTTTAAGAAGAATCTTATTGAGATATTGGCCAGCTTAGCTCAACAAATGGGCTTGAGGGACTGAATGGTCTCCTCTCATTTGTCAAATTTCTTATGTTAACCATCAAGTATTTGTTACAATGACATATTTAGAAAAATATCAGAGGCAAAATTGAGAATTATTATTCTGCTCTGGTCCACAAATCATTTGGATGAAATTCTTGGAAAAGATAAATCTACACTATAAGAATGAAAGCCCTAGAGTTATGTGACAAATTCTGTTGTCAGCAAGGATTGAAACTGAGTTGGAGCTCAAATCTGCAGCCACTCTCAGCCCTCCAGGATGGAACTGTTTAGTAGCACAGTATGATACAAGTCTTGGTTATTGTATTATTGCTTAATGAATAATTATGAAAGTGTCAACCTTTTCTGCTTTCCCTGTCATCACAATGCATACAATACAGATCATAAAAGTGTTACAAATATAAAACTCGGTCTAACAGTTATGTACATCCGCCTCCTCCCCTCATTCATTGGTCAAGAGTCCTGTCTTCAGTTCAAAAAGTGACTCCCATGAGGCTTCAGTTTCCCATTTATGATTTGTGCAAATCATTCCAGAAGTGTCTATTTAACAATATTTTAGCAAGAAAATGTGTTTTACATATTTTGAGCATACAGCTGTATAACTGATATGTGGATTATGCAACACAAGTTATGTGAAATTTTCTTTTCTTTTTACCATGGACGTTGTTTCGTATTATTTACCATTGTACAGCATTGGTCACTATTGGCTTCTATTATATCATAAACTTTTTGTTCTTTCTATCTGCATAAAAATGTGCACAAACTATGAAGTACATACATATAATTTTGGGGTGGAGAGGAGTATTCCTTTAAACTTCCTTTCAATAGAACTCACTGTTAAAGTTCATTAGGTGTTCCTCCACAACTCTTCTCCTGGTATTCACTGTCAGTGCTACATTTTTTGTTTTTATTCAAATTTTCTGTTACAAATTTTTATTAGGCTAATTTTCTTGAACAATTGATGTTGTATTGTAATTGTGTTTACTTTGAAAAAAGTCTCCTAATGATTCATGCAAACAGCTTTAGTGCGTACATTTTGTACATTTTATACCCAGTTTTTTTGTTTTGTTTTTTTTAATTTTGACTTTTAGCAAGAGTGCAGATATGACTGGAAATTACAAAGTTTAACTGGATGTATTCCTTACATCTTCACTCTGTTAAAAAAATCTGTGCAAATGAATAAATAATAAGAATAATGAGAAGTGTTATAGATGTTTAATAAAGGCAATAAAATCATAAGGCAAAGAAAATAAACAATAAGGTTTATCTTGGGAGTTTCAGTCAAGAATGGCTGCTCTTTGTTGTGGAGTTCATTGTGCTATGTCAGTGTGGTCCAAATGAGAGTCTGTGGTTCAAATAGCTCCTGGGCTGGAAGTGACATTATGGTCTGGCTCAGGACTTATCCTCAGGGCTGGTGGGAAGAGAGAAGAGGTGATTATCAGCCCCCTTCACCCCTGTCCTGTGTCAACTGTCCTACCTTGATAGAGGCAGTTAGATGCTCCCCAAGTATGGTCCTTCAGTCCAATAGTTATTGACTAGGAAGACTGATATGTTGGGTACATTTATTGTAAGCTTTATAATGTGCAGTTGGCTTAGTTGCACCTTGGTTCATGGATTGAAAGAAGTGCATTTAAAGGAAGGTCCACACTGGACTCACAGGGAGTCTTCCAGGATGGGATCATCATGTATTGTCACCCTTACAAAAATGAAATATATTGTGGACCACCGGGGCGTGTAAAGCCATCCTAACCGGACACAGACAGGCAGACACAAGTTCCAGTCCAGCACATGCATTTTATTTACAGCTGGGGAGCACTTTTCTCTGCTCCCCACAGCGCAGTACACAAAGCACCACAACACAGTCCTTCCTTCAGCTGCCAATTCCCAGTCCTTCTGCCTCCACTCCTCCCGACTCTGGCTCTCTGATTGGAGTGCGGCAGCTCCTTTTATGATGGCTCTGGTAGGGTTCCTGGTAGCTCATTAATTGGACCATGTTTGGTGAGAGCCCAATGAAGGGCTCTGCAGCTCCCCCTGGTGGCCCCCATGGAACGCAACAGGGCTGTGCCAAACTCTAAATCCCAGCATACCCTGTGGGAATCCATGGTGTCACAGCCGCCCAGGAGAGCTGACCAAGAGTGTCCCGGGGGAGGTGTTGCTCTGCCGATTCTCTCCACCCCAGCCCTTCCATGCAGTTGGCGTCCCAGCCAAGTAATGGCCTTGGCCGCCTGTCACAGTATATAAAATAGATTTTTAGGAGGTATATTGAAAAATGAATATATTTTAAAGTATGTCACCATATACCTCAAGGATGAATATATTGCAGTATTTTGCAGTATACTGAAATATATTGTAAAGTATTTAAATTATTGCCATTGTTTAATTTTGTAATATATTTTCCATCCATCCATTATCCAACACGCTATATCCTAACTACAGGGTCACAGGGGTCTACTGGAGCCAATCCCAGCCAGCACAGGGCGCAAGGCAGAAAAAAAAACCCCGGGCAGGGCGCCACACCACCACAGTATTTCTTAATATACATTATAAAAAATATATTGCAATATATTTTAAAATATACTACAAAGTGTGTTTATAATATACAGTAGCATACTATACAATATAATTTAGAGTAATAATCATCCATCCATTATCCAACCTGCTATATCCTAACACAGGGTCACCAGGGTCTGCTGGAGCCAATCCCAGCCAGCAAAGGGCGCCAGGCAGGAACAAACCCCGGGCAGGGCGCCAGCCCACCGCAGTTAGGGTAATATATTTTAATATATTTTAATAAATATGTCAATTTTGTATATTGATACACTTTATTAACCTGGCATTGGAAATATCATCCGTGTGTTATGTAGTGTAGCACAGTTTGCCAATGAAATAAACTACGCATAGTTTTGTGAGTCTCTAAATATTACAGTATGTTCAGTATGTGGCATGCAACAAAATCAGAACTTTTATGAAAAATTAGGAATCCAGCTGTTTGTTCACAACTACTTAAAAAACATGAAACTAACACCAATCTGCTCAGTTTCTTAAAGTCAGGGTGATGTTTTGATTAATCCTTGTGTTCTTCCTAAGGAGTTTAAGGATTTGTCCGTCCATCCATCCATCCATTTCCCTAACCCACTTCCGCAGGGCAGCTGGAGTCTATCCCAGTAAGAGTTTAAGGACTTTTATGGTTCTTTAAATGTGGTGTGAATGGCATGCTGGAAACTTTCACACAAGGTAAATCCAGAGTTTATATTTAAATGTATACAGTTTGTTTGACTTCATGATGTGGAAGGAGGTTGAACTACCAAGAGAAAACCATCTCTGGCAGGGAGAGACGTGCAGACTTCACACAGACAGGTGACGACCAAAGAATTCAACTCAGGTCTCATTTGAATCCATCATAACTTCAAGTTTAAAACATTGGATGGCCGTAAATTTTTTGAATCTCAATCCAAGTAAGACTGAGGTTATTATATTTGGACCAATGGCTACTGATGGGGCTGTCAGGGATCAGCTCGGCTCATTAGCTGGGTTTTGCAAATCCCACCTAAAAAATCTTGGGGTTATCTTTGATTCCAATCTTTATTTTAATAAAAAGATCTCGTCCATTGTCAAGAGCTGCTATTTTCAGCTTAGACTGCTTGCTAGAGTCAAACCGTTCCTGGGGCACTCAGGTTTGAAGAAGGTATGCCATGCTTTTATTATATCGCGCCTCGACTATTGTAATTCACTTTATTTCAGAATCAGTAAATCTCATCTTTGTTGGCTGCAAATGGTTCAGAATACAGCTGCTTATTTTCTTACTGGTTCTCAGAAAGTTGTGTCTATTACCCCAATTCTGGCCTTGCTTCATTGGCTCCCAGTTGAATTTAGGATTCAGTTTAAAATTTTACTTTTGGTTTTTAATTCACTGAATGGTGCTGCCCCATCCTATTTGGCCGTGTTGCTGGTCCCGTATACACCAGTCCGCTCCCTATGATCCTCTCAACAGCAATTGTTTGTCATGCCAAAGTCTAAGATGAAGACTAGGGGTGACCGTGCCTTTGTAGTTCTAGCACCAAAGTTATGGAATGCTCTGCCAATTAAAATTAGGTCAGCTTCATCAACCCAAATGTTTAAATCAAGACTTAAAACACTTTTAACTGTATATGAGTAAGTCTGGTATCAATTTATTCATTTTTTCATATCCTTTTTTTATCCTCTAATCGGTTCCTTTAACTTATTTGTTTTAGTATTTATGTAATTTTTGTTCTTTGTTTACTGATTTATTATTAATATTTTTTTTATTTTATTGTACAGCACATTGGTTTACACTAATGGTGTTTTTAAATTGTCCATCCATCATCCAACCGCTATATCCTAACTACAGGGTCATGGGGGTCTGCTGGAGCCAATCCCAGTCAACACAGGGCGCAAGGCAGGACACAAGCCCCGGGCAGGGCGCCAGCCCACCACAGGGCACACACACACACACACACACACACACTACGGACAATTTAGGATCGCCAATGCACCTAACCTGCATGTCTTTGGACTTTGGGAGAAAACCGGAGCACCCGGAGGAAACCCACGCAGACACAGGAAGAACATGCAAACTCCATGCTGCGAGGACCAGGGAAGTGAACCCAGGTCTCCTAACTGCGAGGCAGCAGCGCTACCCACTGCACCACTGTGCTGCCCGTTTTTAAATTGTGCTTTATAAATAAATTTTGATTTGATTTGATTTTGATTCTAACTTTATATATTACACTTACACTGTCTGCGGTGGGCTGGCACCCTGCCCGGGGTTTGTTTCGTGCCTTGCACCCTGTGTTGGCTTGGATTGGCTCCAGCAGACCCCCGTGACCCTGCAGTTAGGATATAGCGGGTTGGATAATGGATGCATGGATATTACACTTTGTATTTTAGAAATGTTTGCCATTGATTTATACTATTAGGGTTATGATCTTTACCAGCTTAATACAGTATAAACATTAAAGTATGTTAAGTAAATTAAAGCATGGATAACACAGATTTTTCAGACCTACTTACTCTAATTCAGGCTTGTGGGTATACAGAATAAAATTTGTAAGTCTGGGTAGGTTGAGTGTTGTCATCACTCATTAGTGTTTTCTGTTTGAAGTTTTATTTAATTCCTATTTCTAAATCAGTATCTAACTCTAAACATAACCTGATTAATTCAATTCAGGGTCACATAAGGCCAGAAAGGCTATCCCACCAGCATTCGGTGCATGGCAGAGATCACCCATGGGCAGCATGCTTTATAAAATGTATTCAAATTGTATTGAACTAAAACATATTATGATTACACTTGAATGCAGTGCAGGGCTCTGTTCATTGCTGACATCTTGGCTATGTGCATATTCCACGCTTAAGAATTAAAAGCTAGCATACGTTTTTAAAGGGACCTGAAGCTTTTTAAATGTTTAATGGCCTTGTTCACCCATTTTTAGCTCTCAGCCAGCAGTGGTCTGTACCACCACCTGTTACCAGGTTCAGACGGGCAATTTTTTTTTAACCTGTCTGCTAACAGACTTCATATCAATGATAGATTTGTGTGAGCGCCGCACACCTGCCCGCCATCTGCCTCACGCTCACAATTTCTTTGCCAGCAGGCCTCATTGCAGCCAAAGCAAAGGTGAAAGATCGGGTTCCCAATGTATGTTTTAAATGCGTTACGTTTTTGTAATTAATCAAAATAATAAAAGTCCCTTAAAAATTAGTTGCATGTGCTTTTTTGGGTTTCTTTAGCGTTTTGGCATACCTTTATAAGTTAGGTCAAGAGGGAAAGAAAAGTATTTTCAGCTGCATATAAGGATGGCAATGCCTCACACAACACTTCAGTGACGACTTTAAACTGAATTGTGGTTTGCTGTCACTCATGCATTGGTGATCTTGAGTACAACGTGAGGTCTGCTTCACAACTTTTTCCATGTTAATAAACAGAAGCATTTTCCAGCACACATGGGTACAGTGAACAGAGCCGGTCAATCCTCTAGGCAGCACAACTGACCACCTAAGGTGGTGTCAGCCGAGGGCAGCCATTTATGAAAGTTCAGGGTGTGCGATAAAGACATCGAGGGGCACTGTTTATGTGGCTCAAGCATTGTACACTCCAGATCTATCGCAATGCACAATGGACACTGAGGGGCACCCTAATACTGAGGCGGGGACCCATATGGGCTTTATCCGGCACTGATGATGAATTTGGATTTATGTAAATGCCAGGTACAGGAAAATAGACTGTGAGAGATATTTTAAGTTTTGCTTTGTTTTTCATTGAGCAAGGGGTGTGCATTCAGAAAAGGACACCCTGATAGAGAGAGAAACTCAAGAGCCATCATATACGGGGGAGATGAAAGCGAACGTTAAGCTTTATATGTATACTGAATATCCCTGTAAGTGCATCAGTCAAGGGCTGCTTAAAAAAAAAGGAGACGCCAACACCGATACTGTATGTTATGCTTCTTTGAGATTCAACAAGGTGGTTGATCAAGCAACTGGCAGGTAAAAGGTGGTCTTTATATGAAAAAAAACACTTAAGGTCAGGAAGGAAATGTCATCCACACTGTATGGTTGCTAGAGGGCACAGAGTCTGCAAAAGTCGGCAGCCTGGAGGTTTCCACGCGGCTTGGCAGTCTACGAGTTATGCTGGTATGAGTGACGAGTTTTTCCATCTGTAGAGCTAAGAGTCGAGTGGCAGAGATTTCGAATGGCTTAAACTGAAATGCTAAGAAGCTGGTGGTTAAACAATCAGGAGAACATTTGTGAAATGGGGGAAATAAGTAAAAAAAGAAACCTGAAATTCTGTACAATTTTTCACACTTTTATTGGTATTTTGATACATATTTTTATGAAGTCACTGAGCACTGGAGAGATTCCGAAGGACTGGAAAATGGCAAATATCATCCCATTATATAAAAAGGTATGACAGGGCAGATCCAAGCAACTATAGGCCAGTAAGCTTAACATGCATCACAGGAAAATTAATGGAAGGAATTATTAAGGATAAGATTGAGCAACACATGGCAAGGACAGGAGTTATTCTGACCAGTCAGCATGGGTTCAAAAGAGGGAGGTTGTGCTTTACTAACATGCTGGAATTCTATGAGGTTGCAACAAAAGCATACGATCAAAGTGGAGCTTATGATATTATTTATCTGGATTTTCAGAAAGCATTTGATAAGGTGCCACATGAGAGGCTGGGCATCAAATTAAAAGAAGTGGGAGTTCAGGGTGATGTTTTTGGATGGGTGCAGAATTGGCTCAGACACAGGAAGCAGAGGGTGATGGTGCGAGGAACCTCAACAGAACTGGGGTGATGTTAGGATTGGTGACCAGCAGGGGTCAGTGCTAGGGCCGCTGCTATTTTTAATATATATAAATGATTTAGATAGGAATATAAGTAACAAGCTGGTTAAGTTTGCAGATGATACCAAGATAGGTGGAATAGCAGATAATTTGGAATCTGTTATATCATTACAGAAGGACTTGGATAACATACAGGCTTGGGCAGATTTGTGGCAGATGAAATTTAATGTCAGTAAATGTAAAGTATTACACATAAGAAGTAAAAATATTAGATTTGAATACACAATGGGCGGTCGGAAAATCGAGAGTTCACCTTATGAGAAGGATTTAGGAGTCGTAGTGGACTCTAAGCTATCAACTTCCCAACAGTGTTCAGAAGCCATTAAGAAAGCTAACAGAATGTTAGGTTATATAGCACGATGTGTGGAGTACAAGTCCAAGGAGGTTCTGCTCAACCTTTATAATGCACTGGTGAGGCTTCATCTTGAGTACTGTGTGCAGTTTTGGTCTCCAGGCTACAAAAAGGACATAGCAGCAAAAGAAAGGTCCAGAGAAGAGCGACTAGGCTGATTCCAGGGCTACAAGGGATGAGTTATGAGGAAAGATTAAAAGAGCTGAACCTTTACAGTTTAAGCAAAAGAAGATTAAGATGTGACCAGATTGAAGTGTTTAAAATTATGAAGGGAATTAGTACAGTGGATCGAGACTTGTATTTTAAAATGAGTTCATCAAGAACACGGAGACACAGTTGGAAACTTGTTAAGGGTAAATTTCGAACAAACATTAGGTAGTTTTTCTTTACACAAAGAACGATAGACACTTGGAATAAGCTACCAAGTAGTGTGGTAGACAGTAAGACTTTGGGGACTTTCAAAACTTGACTTGATGTTTTCTTGGAGGAAATAAGTGGATAGGAGTGGCGAGCTTTGTTGTGCTGAATGGCCTGTTTTCGTCTAGAGTATCCTAATGTTCTAATGATTTGGTTGAATGCCGCAGTGGGTAGCGCTGCTGCCTCACAGTTGTGAGACCCGGGTTCACTTCCCATGTCCTCCCTGCGTGGAGTTTTCATGTTCTCCCTGTGTCTGCGTGGGTTTCCTCCCACAGTCCAAAGACATGCAGATTAGGTGCATTGGCAATCCTAAACTGTCCCTAGTGTGTGTATGTGTGTGATCCTGCCCGGGCTTTGTTTCCTGCCTTGCACTCTGTATTGGCTCCAGCAGACCCCAGTGACCCTGTAGTTAGGATATAGCGGGTTGGATAATGGATGGATTACTTTAACCTTTTTCTGTGTTTCCGAATTGAAGATTTCAATTATTCTGTGTCACAAAAAACAGACGCAAGAGTCATAAAAATGTTTGGGCCAGCATCCCGTATAATATTTCCTGGCTGCAAAAGGATAAATTGTTCACATTGATGTGCTCAGTATGGAGTCCAAAACAGAACTGATGAGTTTGGGTAAATATGGCAGCTTTAAAGGCCAGCAAGGGAAGTGAGGTCATCCAGGGTGGAAGTGGAAGGGTCCTCTTCCATAGGCTCGGACCTGGACGTGACATCCTCAGAAGTCCCGAACCGGAAGTGATGTCATCAGGGCCAGGCGGGATTTCCCATGAACGGTCTGCAGGAAAGTGAGAAGAAAGGTCAGTACGTTCTGCCACCCCCTGGTCTGGCATTGAATTACTCTCATTTAGACCCTTTAGCTGCCTCGCATGTGCACATATTATTTAAGTTATGGATTTGCATTAGGACATGATATGAATTAATTATCATTTATTTTAATTTTAGCACAGCTCCGTCTTCTCTTTTCTCACAGGCACTTCTGTTCTGCTAGTTGCCTGATATTGGGAGCCACAGGTCACACTGAGTGGCCGCATCAGAGAAACAGTACTTAGTATATTCACTGCCTTCTTGGGCTATTTAAAGTATTTCAGGTTTAAAATTAATTAATTGTGATTGTTTGCCTGTATTATAATGTCAGGAATTGGCACATGTGCACTGCATTGTTGTCATAAAAAAAAGCACCCATAAACGTAAGTGAGGTTGTAGTGTGAATGACATTATTATTAAAGTAACCAAAATAATGTGAAAAATCAATAAAAATAAATCTTAAGAAAAAAAAATACCTAAAAATGCACCAAAATATTCACGACACATCATGACAATAGCAGTTTATTGTCACCTTTTTGCACATGTCACAATGGGTATGGTGGTGAGTTCTTCATGTCCAGTATGTTCTGATGGAGGGCCGGGGTCCTTTCCCAGCCAGGAGGAAGCACTGGGGGAGCAGATGTGCACAGGCTACTGTCTCCCCCAGAGTGCGGAGTTGCAGTGGCGTCTCAGATTCCCACAGGGCTCCATGGGAGCTGGAGTTTGGCACAGCCCGGCTGGGTTCCATGGGGGTCGCCAGGGGGAGCTGCAGAGCCCTACTTCAGGCTTCCACCAGACCTGGGAGTACATGCAGATAATGCTGATGGGCCACCAGGTGCAGCGTAAAAGGGACCATCTCACTTCATTCGAGCAGCCAGACCCAGGAGTCAGAGGGACAAAACTTGCTGGAGGAGGACAGGTGGTGTAAGGAGAGAGAGAGAGAGAGAGAGACAAGAAGAAGTAACAGACTTGAATTATTGTGCTTGTGTACTTTGTTGGCTGTGCAGCTGGGGATCGAAGTAAAGAGTTTGAGTAAAAAACTTGAGTGTTGCTGGACTCGTGCCTGGTGTCTGTGTGTCTCAGGATTGGTAAGTTGGTGTGCCCCCTGGTGGCCACAATATATAGCAATAGGTTGTCTGGCTGGCAAGGAGGAAGCATAGGAATGGCACATAAGAGGGGACATCAAGTGGGGTCCAAAGAGAGACACTGTCACCTGGATAGCCCCGTAGAGGTGGTATGTTCCAGTTATTTAAATGGTGCTCCAGGAGCATAAACATCAAAATCCCCACACTGTGTGGCTGTTGTCTGGGACATCTGGTCTACACTATAGGGGAAAAGATGTTGGTCTGAGGGGGCTACCAAAGTGCCTGGCTCTTCAATTCCAATTAAATGTTTTCCGAGTGCAGGGATATCTTAGACTGCCAGATAGAATTTTCAAAGTGTGCACCTGAGCCTGAAATTGAGTTAGGACAAGGGTAGGACAAGGGTTTAAGTGTTAGATGAAGGAATGGTAAGTGGGCTTTTCTTTCTTTTTTTTTTGAATGGAAGCAAGCGAGTGATTTTACTACACTTATTTTTAGGTAACCAGACCCAGTAAAGTAGAGGCCAGTGCAGCAACTAGAATTGCAATTAGGGGCATATTATACAGGTTTGTTTGTGGGCCTTTGCTGTGATTTTATTTGCTACCAACCCCTGCCTGTTGTACCTTTCATCTCCAGGTCAATTCCTCTTGCTGTCCATTCCACCCGAGCGTCTCTTTCACAAAACGTTCACTGCACACCATGATATGGAAACCTGCATAAAGGACCAAGGAGCGACTCTGCCTGTCCTGTTCAAACATACCAGTCATACAGTCTTGTGTAAAAATATTTGCCCCCTTTCTGATATTCTCTATTTTTGTAGGTTTGTCACAATGACTGGCTTCAGCTCTTTAAACAAAATGTAAAATTATGAAGGGAACCTGAGGAAACACAGCACGCCATTTCCAGATTGTGTCACTGTTTCTAGTTGAGTTGTCATAAAGTGCAACAGCACACAATGCACCACCCCGTCAGAATGCCTGCCCAGATGCATCAACACATTCACAGACATCGACGTGACATAAACAAAGAGGTCTAAACACACATAAAGATATGATTAACAGTAAAGGAGATGTCAGCATGTCTTAAAATTAGACAAATCCAACCTACACTCTTAAAAATGTGTGTTCCTTAATGGTATTTAATGGTTCTTTACTGTGTTGTATGGTTCCTCATTCAACCATTGCTTGACAAAGCACAATTTCATTCTGGGAAGGGTTCCTTGCATATTGTGAAATAAACTGCCTCGACACACACAAAAAGGTTTGGGGCAACCACCCATATACTGTCCCTGGCTGCAGAAGGGTTTTGAAAGAGCACACATGTGCACTGCTTTGAGTCCTGAACTGAACTGATGAGGTTAAGAAAAGATGGCGGCTTTATAAGCCGAAAGGCAGAAGTGATGTCATCTGACCAGAATCTGAAGTGACATCAGTCTCTGTGCCGGAACCGGAAGTGGCGTCAATCTCTGCGCCGGAACCAGAAATGACGTCAGTCTTGGCACCGGAACTGGAAGTGATGTTGAATCGGGCAGTTTTTCCCTTATTTGGCCAGCAGAGGTAACAGAGGTAGGTTTAGTGCACCCCGCCACCCCCTGGCCTTATGGGTAATTACCTCCAAGTGGTCCGCTCAGCTCCCTCCTAGTCGCACATGTGTGACAATATGAAGATGGTTCTTTCTGCTTTGAAAACCTCCTTAATATCTAGAAAAAAATGAAATCTTTAATTTCTGGTTGGCTACCTAGGAGGACACAAACAGGTTAAGAAAAGCTGGACTTAGCCTGTGTTATATGCAGCAAGAGTCCTTTTGAAATCATGACTCCTTGGTATTTCGCAAATCTGTTACCAACTTGTCATGGTTATTTACTGTATGAAGCCTGTTACAGATCTAAATAAATAAAACATCTGTCTGGAACCTTCATGTGGATGGGTCTTTTGGGAGCCAAAAATGGTTCTCCTACGGCACCACTCTGAAGAACAAGGCTGGGATCTTTCTTTTTTAAAAGTGCAGGGTGGCAAAACTGATACAATGTTTTTTTAGTTTTTCATGATAATGAAAAATAAGCCAATATGCAGACACAATGTGTACAGATGAAAGTTTACTCTTCATGCACCCAGAGAAGTCATTTGACCCAAGTGCAGCAATTCAAGTACACTTGTTTATCTGATGGCCTGGAAGTGCTGTCACCTTTGACACTTCGGTCTGAGCCATTCAGGTTTCTGGAGAAAACATGCCAACCACTGCAGTGATGTCAAAACAGCAGTTGTTGCTGCTCTTCATCACTCTGGAATGGTTTTCAGGCCATTCCAAATCATTATAAGCCCACCATTACATAGCATGGCGGATTATTTACAAATGAAGAGCATTCAGGACAGCCAAAAGTGAATATCCCAGCAAATTCACCCAAAAATCAGGCCTTTGTTAAAAAAAAAAAATGATGTACAGGGTTCTGTCAACATGAAAAATATTATAGATCATAGACCCTACAATCTGAACAAAACTGAAGAAGTGTGCCTATTCGTAGAATGTTGGCCCAGGATAAAACCCTGCTGTTCAAATAGGACACGGTGAGTTAGTGTTCAGCAGGTGTTACGTGGTGAATGAATACAGAGACAATGAACACAGAGACGATGAACACAGAGATGATGAACACAGAGACGATGAACACAGAGACGATGAACACAGAGATGATGAACACAGAGACGATGAACACAGAGACAATGAAAACAGAAACGATGAAAACAGAGACAATGAACACAAAGACGATGAACACAGAGACAATGAAAACAGAGACGATGAACAAAAAGACGATGAACACAGAGACGATGAACAAAAAGACAATGAACACAGAGACAATGAACACAAAGACAATGAAAACAGAAACGATGAAAACAGAGACAATGAACACAAAGACTAGCCACGCACCGCTTGGACACAACGGAAGAACCAACACTTTAATCACAGAATCTTCTTCTGAGGATAATGATATTGAAATGCTCCTTGTCTCTATGGCTGCTTGTATATCTGACATTAAATCAACATTAAAAAACAAACTAGTGCTGTTGTTTGAGTATTTTGTCCTTCGCCACCTGTTTGGCAGTTTATGGGTGTTTTAGAGACAAAACATCAGGATTCTGCACCCTGCAAAGTGGCATCTGAAAGAACTACAAGACTACTGAACCAAACTTTTTAGTCCTTAAGGACGCCAGATAAACCAGGTCAGGTCAGGTTGGGGATCATGCACTGGTACAGCACGTTGCTGCACTCACCTCACGACGAAACATCTCAGGATCCTGGTTGGCAACCCCCACAGGCAGACACCAGATCCAATCCTGCCCTTCGGAAATGACCCTCTATCTGCTGCAATGAGGCGTCCCCTTAGCCTGGTCCAGCTGCTCGGGTTCAACAGTGAGGATCACCTTCAGGGAATCGCGCCTCATGGTCGTAGTGCCGTAACTGACACTCCCTCACAGTGAAGATAATGTGCCTTATTCAGGACTCCATGAGCAATGGCTCATTCAACACAAAGTCAAACCAGCGATAAAGTCAAACCAGATAAACCACAAGTAAATATTCTAAATGGTGCTATCCTCAAGCACACAACCCTGCTCCTGAGATGGGGTTCTTTCCTAAGTTACAAAAATGAAGATATTAGCCAAAAAAAAAAAAAAAATTAAGCAAATACATTAATTTGAAAGAAATCTGAGCGAGGGTGATGGTTTTGGTTTTGAGACGTATGGATTGGTGAAGCATGACTGGAACTGAAATATTAAACTGAATGAGAGTGGCATCTTGTATGGAAAGTCAAGCCACACAAAGCAGCAAGCCAAGGCTTTACTTACCACCAGGCATACAGCCAGACAAAGAGTGGTCCCCTGAGGCCGGCACTGCACGAGTGTTGCCAATTTAAAGAACTTCCTGTCAGGCTTTGAAGTCCCTGGTGCTGACAGGTCCCAGTGCATCATATTAATTGGTCTGGCATCAACCTGCTGCAGTGGGGTTACATTGCCATTCAGGGAGCACTCAAAAGCATTTCCTGAGGTTGAGTAATTATGCCTTTCTGGCTCTGGCATTAATTCTCAAGGTACAAATCTTAGAGGAATAGAGCGGCAGAGGAGGAGATGAAGGTCACAAGTCTGCTTTGTATGCCTTACCGCTGGAAAATAATGTGGGCAAAGGTAAAAGCCGAAAACTCATTAATCCTCCAACTTTCTTGGAGAAAATATTCATGAATAAACTAAAATGAGCTGTTTCTATCAAGTATACTGAAGGTGTCATGGCTTTGCCTGTGCTTCTGTACCATTAGTCCTCAGTCCGTATTCAGTCTGCACTTTGGAAAAGTATCATAACCGATTGAATCCTACCTTCTTACTGAGTGGTTGTGCAGGGTTTACTTTATGAAAATCAATAAGAAGAAGCACAGTGAGAGTCAGTAATGGGTCAGAACTGTAAGTTTTTTCTAATTTTTATATATGCATCATTCTCTAGTGTAAAGATGGGAACTCAAAAAAGCGGTGAGCTTAAACACCCAAAATGGAAATACTAAATTCTGTATATACAGTAGATACTTTACATATTATTAATTATAGAATAAATACATATAAAGACTAGAATGGTTTAAACACGCACAGAAGCAAAGCAGTTCCAAATTGATTAAATAAATGGACCCTAACAATATCTCTCCTTTAATATCATTGTTGAATTATGGCCAGTTGACAACGCAGCAGAGGAAAACAAAGCATCCTGAGAGAAACTAAAGCTCTGTTGGGGGTCCACAGTCAGTGACAGCACAAAGTCAAAGTCAGGCGCAGTCAGAGTCCGGAAAACCTTGGACACCTGGGGGTGTGAGAGTTGGCTCCGTGGTGAACTTGGGGACCAGAGTTTGCTCTTGCCTTGTTTTTGGTGCTGTCTGGATGCTCTCTTTGGTGATTTTGGGGTCGGCCACATCCCACAGGTTTGGAATCATGGGTGTAGTCCAGGGGTCCTCAATCCCAGTCCTGGAGAGCCGCAGTGGCTGCAGGTTTTTGTTCTGACCTGGTTGCTTAATTAGAAAGCAATTCTTGCCAATAAAGCACTAACAAGCTATGAAATTAAATTAACTCTGCTATGTCAGGTCATTCTCATATCCTAGATTTTCTTTCCCTTTCTATCATGCAAATGATTTGAAGGCTAAAATGGACGAGTAATTCTCAGTCCTTCACTTTTTTCTCTTCATTTTTCTTCCAAGTATTTAATTAAACCCAATAGTGCAGATAAATACACACAGGTGTAAATGTAAATAAGCTAAATGGAGAAATGCTGCTCTCTCTTGTCATTTGCATGTTATTGATAATAAGGAGCAATTAAAATAGCTGTTTAAGACAAAATTAAGCAATAAGGGCTCAAAATCACTAAAGTGAAGCAGAAGTGTTACTTTAGCAATAAGTGCTTTTTATTAAGCAACTGGGTTGGAGCAAAAACCTGCAGCCACTGCGGCTCTCCAGGACCGTGATTGAGGACCCCTGGTGCAGTCTGATGACCAAAAACCACAATCAAACCATAGAACTTTTTTTCTAGTTTTTTTCTGTCTGACAAACTCTAGCTGGGATGTTCTGTGTGTGTTTTTTTTTGACAGCACCCTTCTCTTTGCTGCCCACCAATAAAGCTGCACCTGGAGAAGCATCGGGGATTATACAGTATATCCTAAAGAAAACTGTCACTTGTGTCTCCCATACCGCCTTCACAACAGTTAGCAATTGATGAGCTAATAGACAGACAACTTTAGAATAATTAATCATGAAGTACCACATAATGTGTGCAGTTGTTGTCTGCACAGTGTCTCCAGTCTTGTCCACTGTAGCTAGAAATAAGTTGGCCGCCCTCGTTATTTTTCTTCTTGTATGATCACACAGTTTTTGTGGGTGGTCTCGTCTAGACAGATTACTGCCCTGTCACACTCTATCCGTGTCTTAATGATTGATTTAACTGAATATTCAATGACTTGGATATTTTCTTCTCTCCATCTTTTGACTTGAGCTTTTCAGTCACATTTTCATGGTGTTGCTTGGAGTGTTCTTTTGTCATCATTGTGTAGGTTAGGCCATCATACTAACTCTCCATCAGCTGGACCTTCTAGATAAGGAGCATTTATACAATAATTATTTGGAAGCCCAAACAGGTGATCTCCATTGGCACTTAATGGGTTGCACTGCTGATGATTTAGGTGTGTCATATTAACGGGGTGAATGCTTATCTGATCATCCATCCATTATCCAACCCGCTATATCCTAACTACAGGGTCACTGGGGTCTGCTGGAGGCCAATCCCAGCCAACACAGAGCGCAGGGCAGGAAACAAACCCCGGGCAGGGCACCAGCCCACCTCAGGGCACACACACACACACACACACTAGGGACAATTTAGAATCGCCAATGTACCTAACCTGCATGTCTTTGGACTGTGGGAGGAAAGCGGAGTACCCAGAGGAAACCCACGCAGACATGGGGAGAACATGTAACCTCCATGGAGGGAAGACCCGGTCTCCTTACTGCGAGGCAGCAGCGTTACCCACAGTGCCACCATGCCACCTGCTTATGTGATCAGTTATTTTATATTTGTAGAGATCATGTTGTTACACTTTAACATTAGTCTTTTACAGTGGCCCTGAAGCGCAATGTGCAAACACAAATTGAATCATACAAAAACAAATCAGGGAACATAAAAACAAATTGGAAACATAAACACAAATGAGAAAATGCAAAAACAAATTGAATACACAAAAGCAAATTAGAACATGCAAAAAACAAATTTGCTGCTCCATTTGTATTTGTTTTTCCATTTTCTGATTTGTGTTTGTGTTTCCAATTTGTTTTTGCATTTTTTGATTTGTTTTTGCGCATTCTGATTTGCTTTTGCGTATTCACTTTGTTTTTCCATTTTCTGATTTGCTTTTGCGTATTCGGTCCGTGTACTTTTTGGTATTTGAAATATTGTTTCAGAAAATTTCATTTAAAAAAGAAAAAGAGACACTTATTTGATTTTCAACTTAAAAGGCAAAAATGAAAAACACAAAACAACTACTTCTTTTCTTTTGTTCATTCACACATCAGAAAAGAAAAATCCAAGAAACGAGAACAAGAAAACACCCTTTATTTATTTTGTCTGAACAAGAAGTTTTTGTAGGTCAACAACCTGGTCAGGTAATACGCCACTTGCAGCAAACACTGGTCACTGGTGTGTAGACTGGTTTGCAAAGCTTGTATTTTTACCTGAAAGGTGCAACTCAGTTTTTCTGCAGTCATGTCCTCGTCCCGGAGTGTCACCCTTTTACTGTTCAAAAAAACAACGTAATGGTCCATCCTCTGCTGATACCATTGTAACTTCAAGGCCGTCGGTCGATGTGTTGTGAGGAGGACTGTTCGAACATGTCATCAAAAATCGCACAGAAGAAGTACTTCTGTTTTCAGACAACGAAAATGTGTCTGTTTTGTTGTTTTTGAGCTTTTACACTTTCATTATTTGAATCTCAAATAAATCCAGAAAAGTATGTGTAATTTTAAGTTTATGACTGCTATTTGTTACCATATAATTAAAAAATACCTTATTTTCCCTAATTTTATTCTTTAATCTAAAATCAAAATCAGAAAATTCCTTTCATTTTCGTTTTTTCGTTTTTGCTTCTAAAACGAAATTTCAAATACCAAAAAGTACACGGACTGTATTTATTTTGTTTTTCCATTTTCTGATTTGTTTTTGTATATTCAATTTTTTTTTTTTTTTTTGCATTTTCTGATTTGTTTTTGCACATTCAGTTTGTTTTTCCATTTTCTGATTTGTTTTTGCATATTAAATTCTTTTTTACGCATTCTGATTTGCTTTTGCGTGTTCAATTTGTTTTTGCATTTTCTAATTTGTTTTTGCTTTTCCATTTTTTTTTTTTTTGCTTTTTCTCATTTGTTTTTCCAAGATTTGATTTGTTTGTGCGCGTTGCACTTCAGGGCCACCATAGTCTTTTTCAGCTGATCACTATAAAAAAACAATATAACTCCACTGTGATTAAATATTGTATTATAAGAATAAAATGTGAAAACTTCTAAGGGGGTGAGTTTTTATAGTAGGTACTGCATATATGAGGGGTGATCAAAATGTTTTGATCCTGACCTATTAAGAAAAAGATTGGAATCAAAGAACTGCAATTTTTTTCTATCATAATCCCCATGAATATCAATACAACATTAGCTTTGCCATTCAAATATTTTGTATTATTTGTGTAACGGCTCTTTGGTAGGTGACTTAAGGTGATGGCACACTCCATGCAGGTAGGACTTATTATCGACTGTGCTAAGTGTATCAGCCGTGCCCAGTGGAGGGTGGGTGACTGGCTAGCCGAGGCTGTTCATGATGTAGAAACTGATTACCATCACACCTAACTATTTGATTTGCTTGTTTCTCTCTTCTGGCCATGGCCCTCCAGAGGTTTATTTTTCTCCCTTGGCCCATCATAGGAGTTTTTTATTTTCCTCTCCTCCGTGTCAGCTGGTCAAAGAATCACATTTAGGAATCACAAACTTCATCTCCATCCTAAATCAATGGAAACCAGCATGGACTATTTTATTTGCTTTTTAATCTTTTCATTAACTTCAATAACATCAAACTCTACTGTCTCTACTCAACAGGTTGCCATGTACATATGCCTAAGTAAAATGGAGAGATATATTCTGTATATGTTTATTTTATGTATATTATTTAGATCTGGTTGTTCTATTGTCAGCCTTAATGTATGACTATTTTAATTAGAAAACCTTTTTCTAATAAGAGTTGTTTAAATAAGGTTTATTTTGCACTTTAGTGGTTAAATTTTACTTAACACTATACCTGATTGATTTGTATTTAGTATACTCACATTTATATGAAATTACCATAGTATTAATGAATGATAATAATCCAGGTAAATGTGGTATATCTTTGTTTTTGTTGATTAATCTGTGGAAAGCACCTTGAGTTGCATGTACAGTAAATGATGACGATAAGGTGCTATATAAATAAAGTAATTATTATTATTATTATTATTATTATTATTATTATTAGTCGTTTGAATTGGGTTAGCATGTGATAGTCACATGGGGCCAGCTCTGAAGAACAGCATGGGTGTATCATCTTTTTGATTCTAATGTTTGGTGGATCAAGCTTTTCAACCAGTTAGTTGGGGTTTTGCCATAATGGCCGTCAGCTTTACTGCCTGACTGACTACTGTGAATACTAAGGCAAGTCATCATGGGCTTTTATAGGCATATACATAATATTATAAAAACTAATGCACATGTCCTTGTCAGCATCGGGTGACTGAATCAGAATCTGTTTGGTATTGGAGAAGCCATTGTTTTGACTCTGAATCATAGTGACATATCCAAGTTGCATACCTAGTTATGAAATGTTTCTTAACTTTCCTCCATCCCTAAGTTATTTATTTGAGATTCTCATTGCAGTCAACGTCCTAGGCAGGCAATGTGCACAGAACTTAGTCATGTTTAATTGCTCATGAAGAATGGATTCAGCACTGTCTATAGTGTTTTCAGTCTCATGCTCAGCTCTCTGTTTGCTTCACAGTGGCAACGTTTCTTCTGCCATCCATGTTGAAGGTCAGCCAGACCAATAGGTCTTCTTCATGAGTCGTTCTACTGTGACCAAATTTTGTAGCCCACCCGTTGACTGTGGGAGATGATGGGACTAATCTTAGTACGTGTTCAGAAGACAAGAATGAATTTGAAATGGAGTATTGTTCTCAAGTTTTACAAATGCAGTCAAGGCTTGATACTTGAATTTGCAGTTTTCAGAAGTTCAGTTGGTTCTGAAACAAGAAACTATAAACTGCAAATGCTAAAAAGTTGCCATGCACGTCGTTTGGATCCTGAAAATCAGTATTATTTGTAGAATAACCCTTTAATGTTCAGGCTCAAAAGGTTTTGATCTTCATCTGTAAATTCATGTCATGCGGCACAGTGATGACGTGGTTAGTGCTGTGGCCAAACAGATCCAGAATCCTGGATTTGAATCCCTCACCTGGCCATTGTTGGAGTAGAGTTTGCATGCCTTCCTCCAAGTCGTGCCTCTGTGGGGTCATCACCAGGTCTCTCTTTCCCAAAGACGTGTGTTTGAGATCAACTGGTGATTCCACATTTGTCCCAGTGTGGCCCTGTAATTGGCTGGCACTCCATTCAAGGCTGGCCCAGTGGGGCCAGGATAGGCTTCAACCCCCACATAAGCGTTCTGAGCATATCCAGCAACGTTATGTTTTTGTGAAAACTTGTTAGCTAATTGAAGGTGACATCATCCTTACCAAGTTGTAAGCACTCAAGGGTCAAGCTTCTTGACTTCAATTTCATCTGGATTCCGAAAGTTGAGTAAGCTCTTTAATTTAAGTAAGCCATTTATAATACGATTATAGGCTTTAGTCCTGCCGCCATCAGACAGCTAATTGAATTCAAGCCACAATTCATTTTCTTAACAATCAGCTAAGAAGCGCCTTGAAATTGTGTGTGCCATGAAAAGTAAGAAAAAAATTGCAGACTGTTTAACTTTTGTTTATTTGTACAAACAGAATTATTCATCTGCAGAACGGTCCCTAATCCAAGTTTTCTTTTCTTTTATTTGTTCATCCTTTCATCCATTTAATATCATAAGGAGCTGCAACCTAACTCGACATCAAAGCAGGAAGCTACCCTGAATGTACCTGCAGCCCTTGGAAGGACACACTCACAGATAACAACGGTTTATTTCTCGTAGAGCCCAAAAGCACACAAGGAATGCCTCAATGGCTTTAATAGGCCTTGTTTTATGACAGTTAAGAAAAAAACCCACAAAAAAAAAACACCATGTAGGAAAAAAAATGGAAGAAATCTTTGGAAAGGCAATTCAGAGAGAGATCCCCTTTCGGGTAGGTTGGGTGTTCAATGGGTGTCGAAACATGGGGTACATACAAAACAGAACTCAAGTAATCTTCGTCACAGAGCTCAATGGCCGATTTATCATGGCCACCACAGAAATCCAATACAATAATACAAGCTACAAAGCAAAATGAAAGAATAGATGATACCACTCACTAAAATCAGAACTATCACATACGAGGATGCAGATTTGTTCACATACATCAAAAACAAAGCAGAAACTAATTAACATAAATGGAAACCAACAAAATCCTCAGCTCATAGTAGAACCACAATCACGTTTTAGAAATGTCAGACAAGCCAGACATAGGCAGAATCCTGGAGACCTCAGTCAACACTCCTATTGGCCATTCCATAGCTGAGTTATTGTTGGGCCAGCCAATCAGATGAAAGGACCCTTCTGCCTCATGTCTCCAGTGCTCCTTTATCTGAGATGACTTTTCCATAGGCAGACAAACAACTTGAGGGTAGAGCAGTGGCACCAAGTGATACCAAGAAAAGAAACAAAACAGGCAAACATTAGTAACAGCTTATAAATATCGGTCAACAGCATTGATGCAGTATGCACAGCTAATCAGCAGCTCTAATCAGGATATGCCAGACTAAAGCTGTGAGTCTTCAGCCGGGATTTAAAAGCTGAGACTGAAGGGGCATCTCTTAAAGTAGCATTTCCCAGCTTCAGGACCCTGTAACTAAAACCTCAACCTCTCATTGTTATTTTATTAATCCTTGGAATCATAAAAAGGCCTGCATCTTGAGATCTTAATCTGCACCCAGGTTTGTAAGTATTGATAAGTTCAGATAAGCAGGAGCCTGACCATTTAAGACTTTATCTATTAACAGGAGAGTTTTGAAATCTGCCCTAAACTTGACTAGGAACCAGTGTAAGAATCTGAGAACTGGAGTTATGTGTTTGTACTTTCTGGTTCTTGAAGCAGCATTTTGAATTAACTGAATAATTTGAGCAGCCAATGAACACGGCATTGCAGTAGTCAATTCAACTAGAAATAAAATAAACATATACAGTACTCTACACACTGGCAGGTTATGATGAGCTAGTAACCTTCTTTATGTGTTGTGAGTAGAAATATTAATTTCCCAAGTATGGTGCAAACATGTAAACCAAAATGCATGACAGCCACTGTGCCCATCTATATATAATCCAACGTCTTTCTGCTTTTCACACTACTTGACAGATTTAGGTCAGGTTTTTTCCTATAATTTGCTTGAACATTCCAGTTGATTTTGCGACTTTATTCATCACACTAATTATCATAGTTTGCTTGCAGTACCGATTTATTTGCGCAAATCCGAGAGAGCAGCTGTGGGCCGAGGGGAGGGGGATGGTCCCTCCTCACTCACGTGCCAACCTCCGTTTGAGTCGCTCTACCTCTCACCATGTGTTGGAGCGTACCTTGCCTCTGCTTAGCTAGTGATACCTGTTTGTTCAGCAGACATTATCATCTAGAGATTGTTAAAGATTAACGTTTGACTTTTTTGAGAGAGAGAGAGAGATCAGCGCTACGTGTGTTTTAGAGGGTAGCTGGTAATTGACAGAGATATCACAGCCACATGCTTTTTTCCCACACGGTGGACACTATCCCATCAGAGCTGAACACGATCAGATACAATGCCAATGTTTGATGTAGTAGCGTACCAACCTTCCACTTGGCCAGAATTACATTTTTTTTAATTGACTTTTAAAGTTTGTCCTGTTTCACTACTACGTGGGTGTAGCCATGGAGGACAACTAGTCTAAAATAAGATGCACTCAACTCAATCACACACACCAGGTCAGTCTACCTAACTGTGAGAGACTCCATTTCCATTGATCCAGTAAGCAGGCATTTCTATCCAAAGCTACGTACAAATGATTTCCACAGGTTTCCAGCAAAGCATAAGGAAAACTTTCAGATTGACCACAGGGGACATTCCAGCCCATAATTCAACCAGTTGTTATGAGGGATTATTACACAATGTCTTTATGCTGCTAATAAATCTATATAATCTATGTAATCTGTATCTATATATATATTTATATATATATGTCGATGTCAATTTATTTATATAGCATATTTAAAACAACATAGGAATGCTGTGGCCAAAGTGCTTTACAATAATAGAATAAAAGAAAACAAACAAATAACATAAATAGAAATTAAATATATAAACATAAATAAAATAAATAATAAGTAGATATAATGTTACATAATCACAATGAGGAAACCATCAGTATTACTGAAGGTCACGGAATGCAAGTGAATAGAAATGAGTTTTTAATCTTGTTTTGAACAGTTCGATTGTAGACGACTCCTTTATGTAATGAGGCAAAGAGTTCCACAGGCGAGGCGCAGCAGCTGCAAAAGCCCTGTTCCCCTTAGTTTTACACTTGGTACGAGGGACAACAAGAGACAACTGACCAGAAGGTCTAAGTACTCTGGATGTCTGGTGTAAAGCACACAATTCAGATAATAGGCAGGAGCAAGCCCATGTAAAGATTTAAAAACTAGCAACAAGATTTTAAAATCAATTCGAAAACTGACGGGCAGCCAGTGTAAAGAAGCTAATATTGGAGAAACAGAATCAGACTTTCTTGCCCCAACCAGAAAGTGAGCGGCAGCATTCTGGACCAATTGTAACCTGCGTATCAGGGATGTGCTAATCCCAGAATACAGCGAGTTACAGTAATCAAGGTGAGAAAAGATAAAAGCATGAATAGCTTTCTCAAGATCCCTAGAAGATAAAAAAGACTTGAGCTTACCTAATAGACGAAGCTAGAAAAAGCAACTCTTAACTACAGAATTAACATGTTTCTCAAAAGCAAGGTTACTGTCAAAGATAACACCAAGATTGAGGGCTTGAGGTTTGCAAAAGACAGAGAAAGAGCCGAGAAGTCCAAGACCAATTTGAGCTTTAGCTGATGGACCCACTATAGGCACCTCTGTTTTATTTTGATTCAGATCAAGAAAATGTATGCAAAGTTCACTCACTCATTCACTCATCAACAAAAACATTTTTTCCCTTTTAACTAAAAAGCTGAAATTTGGCAGGATGGTACATCTGGCGCAGTAGGCATCCACTAAGGACATTTCAATGTTGCAATATTTAGGGGCTTACCCTCCACAGACACAATAGATAAAATAAATACCCCAAAATATTGTCAGATTTGATTGAAATTGTAGACAAAACAAAAGTAGCCATCACTTGTTGATATCTGTTGTTAATAATGCTCTAGTGAGTGGGATGTTCCGTGCAAACCCCCCCCCCCATTTTTCCACAGCTCTGACAGTGATCTCACAGAGAAATGGGGCGTGGCAGTTTATAAAAATGAAGGCCTTCTTTAGATGTAAAGGGAAAGGAGCAAAGTTTAGGGAAAAAGTAGACGTGTTAACAGTGCTTGCTAGGTGCTGTGTCTGAGAGCGTAGCCCATTTTGAGCAACAGATCCTGTAAGAAATTAACTTACTGTAACATTTATTACTACCTTCACCCCCTTCATTTTATATGCAACCTTATGCAAATGTCAAAGAGGACACCACAATTCCCACCAACCAGGCAATTTCAACAGAGTGTAATTGCAGCCCACGATGCCTGTGTGGTCAGTCACGTGCCCCTCCAACATCACATAATGCCCACAACATTAATCGAGCCAAGCCACAATTGAACAGAATGAAGTGTGATTTTTTTTCTATAGCTGATGCAGATGCTGTTTTTCAGAATGTGATAAGAAGAGAACAAGATGGCACTTTTGAGTGAGTAAAAGTAATTTGTAACTCCAGGCTGTGTAAGGGCTATTTGACCAAGAAGGAGAGTGATTGAGTGCTGTAAATGGTCATGAAAATAAAGAAAACACATTGAATGAGGAGGTGTGTCCAAACCTTTGGCCTGTACTGTATTTATTCAAACCCAATGCATACTGAGGTCGTACTAATTTTAGGCTTTGGTGTTGATAGAGATTTCAGATTTTTAGCAGTTTTTAGCTTTGAATGCATTAGCCTTGTAACATTACCAATTACCATTTTAATATGGAGTTCCACTGCAATCTCTTTCACTAACACCACCACTTACTGCAGTGGTTCTCAACCTGTGGGGCGGGCCCCCCTAGGGGGCGTGAAATAACAAAAAGGGGGGCGCGGAGATGTGAAAAAAAGAAAACAAGAATCAAAAATATGAAAAAACATCTGTTGAAACCAAAATAAATTAACTTAAACTACATTCCGATACTAGAACAATAAATATAGAGTTAGATAAATGGCGATAAAAGTTAAGTAGGTATAATAAAATATGCATCTACATTTCAAAAAAATGTTAGGGGGGTGCAATTAAAACTGTTATGAAAACTCGGGTTGCAGATACTTAAAAGGTTGAGAAAGGCTGACTTACTGTATGTAGCATGTTCGATAGTAAGCAGCTCAAGTGACCTAATAATACAAGCCCCTGGTGAAAAAAATAAAAATATTGTGTACAGAAAAATAGTTACGTAGTATCTCTGATGCATCCGATTAACCAAAGGCACTATAACTGAGCTCACTGACTTAGATCATTTCCCACGTGAAGCCGGGTAACACAGCTAGCAAATACTAAAATTCATCTGTCAATTTTTCCATTAATGTTTTACTGGATTGGCTGCATGGTGGCACAGCATTAGTGCTGCCACCTTGCAACAAGGAGACCAGGGTTTAAGTTCCATGTTCCATGTTGCATGTTCTTCCAGGGCTCCTGTGGGTTTGTTCCAGTTGTCCAAAGACATTCAATTATAAGTGGATTTGCTAAATTGGACCCTGATGTGGATGCTGGTGTGCTCACCCTATGATGTCCAGGGATTATTTTTGCCTTGTGCCTGTTGTTTGCTGGGATAGTCTCCAGCTTGCCTGCTACCCTGTCTCTGGTTAGGTGAGTTTAGAAAATGAATTGATATTTCACTGGAACACTGCAGTTTTGCTAGCAGTGATGAGTGCAAGGCAAGAATCATATTTATATTTGATGCCAGTCAGTAGCAGGGCGCACTCATTTTCATATCCACACCAGACCAGTTTTATTGGTACAAGCCTAACTAAAGACAAGTCTATGGATTATTCAGGGAACAGGGAGCACAAGGAGAACATGCAAATGCAACCCCTAGTCGGAAACTAAATGACTGTATGAGTTACCATGCTGTCCCAAATAAAAACCATAACACCAGGAGCATCACCTGCAGTCATCCATCACTTCAGGACACCCTCACTCACACTGCTGAAATTTGGAATCTCTGCTATCGGGATGTAAAAGGATACTTGGAGTACTCGGGAGAAAAAAAGGCACATAGACAAAACTGTGAGATTCTACTTGCTGTACCTCCATGCCAGGGAGACTGGGCCTGTGTCCCAGCAGTTCACTGTCTGTGGGGCGTTTCTGTGTTCTCCCTGTGTTTGTATGAGATTTCCCAGTTATCCTGGTATTCCTCGTATTGCAGAGCAAAACCCCAGCTATGTTTCAAAGTATCATAAATGAAATTGAAACTGTTCAGGATGGTACATTGATTTCCTCTATCAGCCTATTTTCCATTACAATATTTTACAGAGCCAAAGCCAACCCCGGCGGTGCAACACATGGAAACCCCACACACAACATCCATCTCTTTGTTGTGAGAAAACTGGGAGACATCACACCACATCAACGATGACCCTGAAATTCAACCCGTGGTCTCTTACGACCATGAAGTGAACATCCATCAATCCATGAAGTTTTAAACTCACTTTAATCTTATTAAAGATCACAGGGCTCAGAGCTTATGCTGGCAGAGGAATCAACCCCAATTGTGGTGCCAATCTCGCCCACTCATTTAGGCAGGGGCCAGTTTAGTGTCATAAGATAACCTTAAACAGGTACATCTTTGGGATGTCATGTCATTTTCTAACCTGCTTAATCCCGACTAGAGTTTGCATTTGGCTGGAGATAATCCTAGTGAGCATAGGACACAAGCCAGGAGCAAACCCTAGCAGGGTGAACACATACACAGACACCATTTTAACGTTTCCAGTCCATGTAACCTATTTGTCTTTGGACTGTGGGAGTAAACCCACACAGACATGGAGAAAATATGCAAACTCTAAGCAGGGAGGACATGGGACATGAACCCTAGTCTCCTTACCTTACCTGTGGTAGAAATTTAACATCTTATTAAAGAAAGAAATGTCATCTAACAGGATAATTCAGTAATCAGGCAGGAGAAAATCTGTTCACTCACCGCACAACCATGCCACCCCATATCTTTTGGATGTGGGAGGAACATACAAGCAACCACAAAGATACAGGGAGAGTACGCAATCCTGGCCAGGATTCAGACAGAATTATCCTGTCCACCATAGATTGATTTTCTTACAATGAACATGTCTCATTTCAAAATGATAGACTACTGGGCAGCCATGTTTCATAACATTTTCTCACCAGACTGATGGTCTCCTTGGAGTTTTTTTATTTTTATTCAAGGGTGGTTTAACAATTAGAGAGCGGATGGAAGCTGAAGCTTTTTTTTTTCCTTTCTACATGATCTCCTTCAGGGGAGTAGTATGTTCCCTTGAAGGTCATCGTCTCTTTTCACTTTGTTTTCCCCACTGGTAATGTTTTATTTGGAATGAACAAGGCCATTATGTGCCGGCAGGCAGACATTGATCTGAATTCATCTCATTTTCAACACTCAGCAGAACGCAGAAATTGATTAATAATCCCATCGCTGCCACCGGGGAGGTGCTCAAGGAATGCGGAGGAGCTGGAATGTCGCCGCTGTGCTCAGGATGAGCCAATAAAAATAGTCTGACGGCCAGCTGGCGGAGCAGGTTGACAGCTATAGCTGTGGAGAGGAGCATCGCCCGTCCAAAGTTTATTTCGGGCAGCAGAATACCTGCTAAACTAAGTGAAGGCAAATCTTCAGTTACAAAAATGTTATACCACTGTTGACTCCCTTTAAGATGCCTCCATTCCTCTATATAAGATCTTTAAAGCCGAGCCTTCTGTGAACAAATCATCTCATAGTTAGTTTTTACCAAATGCTAGCATCAGCTCATAATAAGCTAAGAAAGTAATCCATCTTTCCATTTTGTAAAGTGCTTATCTAGTAAAGTGTCATGGGGAGCCAATGCTGTCTCAAGAGCAGCTGGAATACTCCACCCAAAAGTCCCATTTTATTATACGTATCTTACTCCATGTGCACTGATCAGTCAGGAAGTATCTGTTTAACAATATTTGTGTAACACTTCTTTACCCTTTAGTCACAGGGTAGCGCCCTAAGTTTGTAAACTCTATTTTTTTTCCCAAATTAATTTTAACAATGTGTTTTTTGAGGATAAATTACAATCCTTTAATTAATACCTACTCCCCTAGCAGTAAGTTGCCAGCTGTTTCACGATTAGTAACACATAACACATTTCACAATATAAATATGTTCCCAAAATATAACAAAAGTTGTTAACTAAATTGGAAAAATATTAAAAAGAAATAAATAAAACTATTTATAGTTAAGTCCATTCAAAATTCCCACAAATTATCAATTACAGAAGTTAGAAAACTCACACAAATTGCAGTAAATTTGCCCTTCACAACAAATACCTACAGGTTCAGGCAGTGTACTTAAACCGTATAAATGCCTTTTTAAATCTTTGCTTTTACCAGCACTTAAAATATCCCACTGTTAAAGAAAACAAATAACCAAATCTATAATATTAGCAAAATTTATTACGACAACCTCATTTTAACTTAACAACTTTATGGGCCCACACACACACACAAGCCGGCGACCACACAAAAAAAAATAATATTAAAACAAACCCCCCTCGTTTCAGGCCTGGTCGATGCTCAGGAACTTGGTGTCCAAAAACATTAAGGCCCGTTCACTCTAATGAGCCCACATAAAAGGTCCCAGTACTCACAAATAAGCGGAGTGAATGTCAGTATCCATTGTCCAAACACAACACTTCCATGCTGTGGAAAAACAATGGAGTCGTCCTGAAGTCAGGCTCACGGCAAAACGCTGCAAGCAAAAAGGAGCTAGTCCATCCAAATGGGGTGAAACTTGCTGTTTTTCCTCGTTGCCAGAGGAGCTGCCAGGCTTTACCTTGGTCACCTGGAGCGCTATCCCGAGTATACAGTGTCCCTAAGCTAGTTCGCCTGTAATGCTAATCTGAACTACACCGTTTCTTTGACGATGAATCCTTACTGTCCTCGCGTCCAACTGATTTTAGTGTGTTAACCAACAGGAGCTAAAAGCATCAGCAACACCATCAAACTCCAACTTTAAATCTCTGTTTAGTCATTCTCTTGTCCTAGTACGAGCGCCACCTGTCCTCTCGCCAACACACACTCACATTACAGAAACACTGACATGACACTTCAACTCCCAATAACTTAAAATAAAGTTAAACAACATTGGTTGTCTTTAAACACAAGCACATGGTTCACAGTACATTACAACCAAACTAGAGAATGTATTAACCTTAATGTGAATCATTTTTATTAACCAAGCACAATAACTGAACATAATACATCTTCAACACTTAACATGACTAAACAATAATAATTATCCTTTTCCAAGAAACCACTAAACAGAATATTATATGAGCATTAGGGCTACATTTGAGCAAAAATACACGTTGTGAAACGCTAGGGGTCACTGTTGCCCCTTTAAACCCAACAGACAGACGCTAAGGACACAGGGTAAAAGCACTAAGAAGATGTTTGTTTTTCTTCTTTAACAGTGCCCTCAAGCACCACAGCCACCATAACACAAGTAAATACAATATATTAATCACAATTCTCTTTCTCTATCTCTATCTCCTCCACACCACCCAGCAAGCTTTGTCCACCTCCACCCAACTCCGGCTCACTTGCTGGGTCTTCAGCAGTCAGTGGTGTAGCTCGAGTTCGTGCCGCTCGGGGTGGGGCCGTGCTTCAAATTGCCACCCTTCAACATATCTGAATATGTTAACCTATTTAAATAGAAAATTAAAATAACGTATAGAGAAAAATTAAGAGAAATTTTGCATAGATTTATTCATTTATAGAGAAACAGCAATAATTTTTCACATCTAATTATTTGTAAGCATCAACTAGACAAGAATATAGTATAGACGCACTGATAAACCGTGTTCTGATTATTGGCTTAATATAATTACACTGCAAAAACCAGAACCAGTGTAGTGTACAAGTGATACGTGGGGATGTTTTCTGCACAGAGCAAGAATGCATTCGGATTGATAACGAAACAAAATTATAAATTGTAGTTGTTTATCTTCCTAGAAGTTATCATCAGTGTAATGTTTCTGTTTATTTTTGTTATTGTCTCTTAAATTTCAACTGCTGTGTCTGCTTCCGTCACAGAAGGACAGTCTGAAAATGATTTTTGAAGCATTTGTGGATAAAAATCAGAGAATTTGACTTTTTTCATTCATGTGTGATATTTTTCTGAACCCTGCTGCTTACACACGAATTGTACTGAACATTTTGGCCAATAATGCCGCCCCACAAAAATGTGCCACCCAGGGGGTACCGCCCCCTCCGCCTGCCCCATCAGCAGTCCTTTATATAGTGCTTCTGCTCTTCCGTCCACATGACTTGTCAGCACTTCCGGGTCAGACGGAGAATTAAAGTTCTTTAATCAGCCCGGAAGAACTTTGGGATTTCAGTTGTTGTGACTTCCTAATACTTCCGGGCTATAAGGGAAGCACGACTCCCCAGGTCCTTCCACAGCACCCTCTGGTGGCACCCACAGCACCCAACAGGGCTGAGATACCAAACTCCAAGTCCCAGGATGCCCTGTGGGTATCTGGGGCACCGCTACACTCCAGGGGAGCTGCCATCTAGTGTCTTGGGGGAGGCAGTGTCCAAAAGTTGCTGCTGTCCCCCATCCTTCCATTCTTGGGGAGTCCCAGCTGGGTTGAGCTGCCGGCCATCTCTTACAACGTGTTTTCCACATATAGCTGGATAACTGGATTGTGCAACACAAGTAACGTGAGAGTATTTGTTTCTTTTTTCCTTGGACATTATTCACACTGTTTACCATTGTACAGAATCGGTCACTATTGGGTTCCATTATATCTATTATCCTCATCATTCTGCATGAAAACATGAGGAAAGATCTTGGCCAGCACTACAAACTAAATGGGATAAGTAACATGTACAAAAATATCATTTGTGGGTGGAATATTCCTTTCTATGAGGAAACCATAAAAAAACCCCTGGCTATACTGTACACAGTGTGGCCACCAAGGGGCATATTAGTACCCCCAAACCCTAGACCCAATTGCACCACAACACTTCAAGTTCATTTAAAGTATTTTTAATTTCAACAATATCTCCTGCACAACTCTTTCTGTTTACTTTTTCTGTTCCACTCCCCCCTCCATGTCCGACTCCAACTCTCACTGAGTCTTGACTTTGACTGCTGAGTTGAGTGGAGGGCTCGCTTTCAGCTCCAGACTCGGATTTGCTTCCAGTGCTCAATCTATTAATCCCCCCCCCCCTCCACAAAGTACTTCTGGGTCTGGCAGGACCCCAACAGTCCTTCTGCTGTTTGTATTCCACAGGTACCCAGAACCCAGCAGGACTGGCCCCCAGGACTACAACTCCCATGCTGCCCTGCAGGTGTCCATACTGAGATGCTGTGTATGAGAGAATGCCCTGCCCATAGCAGGCAGTCACCCAGAAGCCCAATCCGTGTGTCCTTTTGGGGTTGCTGGGGCACCAACCCCGCTGTAGCTGTTGCTGCAGCATCTTCCTGTGTAGAGGAGTATCACCGCTCCCCAGTTCTTCTTCTCTTATGGCGTCCTGGCCAGGTAAGGATGTAGGACTCATCCCAGCAGAGACACCCGTTGGTCCTTCGCAGCAGACAGACAATCAGCACACTCCCGGATCTGCAAGGTGCACATTCACATTTTTTAATGAAAACTCAGGTTGAACATCATATACAGTAGGCAGTACCCAGCCTGAGACCCTGGAGGCAGCAGAATTAACTACCAGACCACCCCATACTCCCTCAAGAAACATTTAAAGTACAGTATCCACACCAGCAAATGGTTTTTCATAAGCAATTTGGATAAATCCCTCAGGCTACAACTGGCCCAGTTCTGTATTTTTATTTCAGAAGAAAATGACAGCATTTCATAGCTTCTGGACACAAAGCGGCCACAAGAGTTGCACAATTGACGCTTTTACAAACACACAACAGGCAGCACGTGAAAACCTCTGTCCCTTAGAACTTCTCCACACTTGAAGGGAATGTGGGGAATTCCCCTTCCCAGTTATAATCCCTAAATCCACAAGTCACACGCAGAAGAGAATTTCACCTTCTGTGACCATATCCTTTGTTAGCCTAAAGGCTCTTAATTTAGGACTTCAATGGTTCACATTGTTAAAAGCTGAAAGCTTTTGCTTTGAGTAATAACGCCTCTCTTCTGATTTTAATATCCTCATATTGTTTATGTAGAGTATTGCTCTATTCATGACGGTGTTGTGAATCTTTAAAGCTGATAGAAGAGCTGGACCACGTAATGCATTAATGAGTACAGCATAAGACCTGACCCTGAAAGGGACACCAATGTGTCACCACATACACACAAACACACACATCAGCTCAGTTAACCTGCCAGCATCTCATCAGTCTGGAAGCCATAGGAGAAAGAATGCAGGCACCACAGAAAGGGTCCGCATCTCGCCCAAATGGGATCCAAGTGTTTTTAGAAGAAGAGTCATGTACCCTAATAATGTTCAGCAGGAGTCTAACCCAGCACCATTCAGTGCGAGGCAAGGAACATCCTGGATGGGACATCACCCAGTCACACACACTCACCACAAGTCATGAGCGAAAACAGCTGAAATTGTTTTGTATGCAGTTTTGTGAAATTAGGGTTTTATCAGGTTATTTGGGGTGTAAATCAAGGAATAGGGCTGCCAGGGGTCATTCTACAAACAAAATCTTAGTCTGCTTCATCAGTCACCCTGCAACGACGAACCTTTCATATGGCTCCACATACTCTGGTCAGTGCCAACCTGTCGTCACATTCCCACCATGTAAAAAAGGCACGATATAGATAGATAGATAGATAGATAGATAGATAGATAGATAGATAGATA
>JANRMT010062834.1:33732239-33755964 GCA_026402145.1 Polypterus bichir lapradei | reverse complement strand
TCTTTCTTTCTTTCTTTCTTTCTTTCTTTCTTTCTTTCTTTCTTTCTTTCTTTCTTTTTCCACTTCTATTTGAGGGTCAATGTGCTTGATCAACCTTCCCCAAACAGCTCGGTCCTCTTTTCTTTCAGTTCTTCTTTTACTTTATCCTCCCACCTCCTCTTTGGTCTCCCTTGCTTTCACTTCCCCTTTACTTCCATTCCTATCACTCCTTTGCCCACATATTCATTGTCTCTCCTTATCACATCAACAACAACAATAACAACAACAACAACGTTTATTTATATAGCACATTTTCATACAAAAAAAATGTAGCTCAAAGTGCTTTACAAAATGAAGAATAGAAAAATAGAAGACACAATAAAAAATAAAAATAAGTCAACATTAATTAACATAGAATAAGTAAGGTCCGATGGCCAGGGTGGACAGAAAAAACAAAAAAAAACTCCAGACGGCTGGAGAAAAAAAATAAAATCTGTAGGGATTCCAGAACAAGAGACCGCCCAGTCCCCTCTGGGCAATCTACGTAACATAAATGAAACAGTCCTCTTTGTATTTAGGGTTCTCACGGAAGGACTTGATGATGATGGTCACGTAGACTTCTGGCTTTCAGTCCATCAATGTTGGAGCATCATGATGCTTGGAGTAGGTGGTGGTGGCACAGGCCGCCACCACAAAGAAACCGGAAAAAGAAACAGAGGAGAGAGTTGGGGTCAGTACGGATTTTAGAGCCACTATGAATAGTTATTATGATGAATTGAACATACAGAGTATCAGGATTAAGTTAAAGTGAAGTTATGAGAAAGCCATGTTAAAGTAATGTGTTTTCAGCAGTGTGTTAAAGTGCTCCACTGTATTAGCCTGGCAAATTCGTATTGGCAGGCTATTCCAGATTTTAGGTGCATAACAGCAGAAGGCCACCTCACCACTTGTTTTAAGTTTAGCTTTTGGAATGTAAGGAGACACTCATTTGAGGATCTGAGGTTATGATTTGGAATATAACGTGTCAGACATTCCGACATATAAGATGGGCCGAGATTATTTAAGGCTTTATAAACCATAAGCAGTATTTTAAAGTCAATCCTGAATGACACAGGCAACCAGTGTAGTGACATCAAAACTGGAGAAATGTGTTCGGATTTTCTTTTCCTAGTTAGGATTCTAGCAGCTGCATTCTGCACTTGTTGCAAGTGATTTATGTCTTTTTTGGGTAGTCCTGAAAGGAGTGCGTTACAGTAATCTAGTCTACTGAAAACAAAAGCGTGAATTAATTTCTCAGCATCTTTTAATCATATAAGAGGTCTAACTTTTGCTATGTTTCTTAAGTGAAAAAATGCTGTCCTAGTGGTCTGATGAATATGCGATTTAAAATTCAGGTTACAGTCAACAGTTACCCCTAAGTTTTTTACTTCCGTCTTAACTTTTAATCCTAATGCATCAAGTTTATTTCTGATAACCTCATTGAATCCATTATTGCCAATTACTAAAATTTCAGTTTTCTCTTTATTTAGTTTTAGAAAATTACTATTCATCCGTTCAGAAATACCAGTAAGACATTGTGTTAGTGAATCGAGAGAGTCGGAATCATCAGGTGCTATTGATAAGTACAGCTGTGTGTCATCAGCATAGCTGTGGTAGCTCACGTTGTAACCTGAGATAATCTGACCTAACGGAAGCATGTAGATTGAGAACAGCAGCGTACCCAGGACAGAGCCTTGTGGAACACCATATAGAATATCATGTGTCTTTGAGATGTGATTACCACAACTCACAAAGAATTTTCTCCCTGCCAGGTAGGATTCAAACCAATTTAAGACACTGCCAGAGAGGCCCACCCATTGACTAAGGCGATTTCTAAGAATATTATGATCAATGGTGTCAAATGCGGAACTCAGATCTAAGAGGATCAGAACAGATAAATGGCCTCTGTCTGCATTTACCCACAAGTCATTTACTACTTTAACGAGTGCAGTTTCTGTGCTGTGATTTGTTCTAAAACCCGACTGAAATTTATCATGTCCATACACTTTAACCTCCTTTCCTCTTCTTTCTTTGATATCTCTCCCACTTTTGTTGTACCTCTGATTGTCTCATTTCTTGTTCTGTCCTTTTCTGTAATTCCACACATTCATTTCAACATTCTCATTTCTGCCACATCTAACTTCTCCTGTGCTCCCTTTACTGGCCATGTCTGAGCTCCATAAGTCATTGCTGGTCTTACCACTGTCTTAAAAACCTTATCTTTAACCTACACCTTATTTCTTCAGTCACACAATACTTCTGATACCTTCTTCCAATTGTTCCATCCACACTTCACGCTGTGGGTTATCTCTGCATCTAATTTTCCATTTCAGGCTACCACTGATCCTCGATATTTAAATTTATCCACTCTTCTCAATAGTTCTCTCTGCAGGCTAACTTCTGAATCCTGATCATCATTAAACCTCAGCTATTCTAACTTATTTATCTTCAACCCTCCATCCTCCAAAGCCCTTCTCCATTCCTCCAACTTCGTCTCCACTTGATCTTTTCTGCTGTTACACAACACGATGTCATTAACAAGAAGCAGGATGGAATTAGACCGATCAGCCTCAATCACTTTAGAGTCCTGGGTTCAAATCCTGGACCCAGTCACTGTGTGTGTGTACACTGTACATGTTTTCCTTCCAGGTAAGTGTGTTAGATTGGTATCACATGAGTAGGCCACTCCATCTAAGGCTGCTTTCTGACTTGCATCCTCTGCTCTCCAGAACCTGAATTCAAAGGGTTCAAAAATGAGTAGAATCAAAAATGTGAGGGAAGAGTGACAAGGATCTCGAGTTACTAGACACAAACAAGAATTGGAAGAAGTATAATGGCTCTTTGATTCAAGAGTGGAAGAGACCTACCATGGACCAAGAGACACTTTAAGGCAGCGTATTTGATCAACTAGTTATTTGCAGTGCCTTTCAAGTGGCCATTCTCCTGATGCTTGTGTCAGTTGTCTAAATAACATCCTTAGATGACTATGGTATATTATTGGCTCTATGGGTAATGGTAACGTATGATATTTCACTATCCAAGTGGCTCAGATTCCTCCGTTTCACTTTCTACTTTATTTGACCCCAGCCAGTTAAGACAACTCCAACTATCTGCGGACACATTTTGTCCCCAGTGAGAGTCAGCAGTTTCCGCTGCCCTTTCAGGTGACCTCCAACAGCTGTCAAGTGATATCCTTTGTCGGAGGGGAGCTGCTGCTGTCAGGCTCCAGTGGGTCACGTCATTTAATACAAGCTCTGTCTGAGTGGTAGCATTTCATCGTCGTGTATTTTTATTTGTGTGCCTGATATAGTTTTGCTTTTCTTGTTTCTCAGATTTTTTTGAAGACATTACAGATGACTCACGTGTTACGTTAATTAGTAATCCAAAAATGGCGCGGTGTCAGTAGATGAGCTCAGTGATGGGTGCTGCCTTGAACCCTGAGATAAGCCGCAGCTTCCTGTGGCCCTGAACTGGACACATTAGGAGGTAGAGGGATAAGAAGACTAGTGTTCTCCATTAAGGATGTTATCGTATTGCCTCACAGAGACTTTGAAGAGCTGCTTCCTGGCACTCAGATTCTTATATAGTCAAGGCAAAAAGTGTTCTCCTTTCACAGAAAACAAGGAGCCTGAGGAGCAAAAAGTGATAATATTTACAATACTACCATATTTGTATGACATTTAACCTTAGAAAAAGGTATGGAAGAATAAACGCTTCTGATGAGCCATCAGTGTAACAGCGACTGAGGAGGGCCCTGCCTGGCTCCCCACTCCTGATGTTACGCTTCCCCTTCCCCTCGGCCTGCAGCCTCGGTTTTGGATTTGCGCAAATATATCGCTCCTGCAAGCGAACTATGATACTTAACATGATGAGAGAAGTTGCAAAATCAACCGTAATGTTCAACCAAATTATAGAAAAAACCAGGTCAAAATCCGTTAAGTAATTCTCTCGTGAAAAGCAGACAGATGGACAAACGTTGGATTTTATATAGAGAGAGATAAATGTGCAGTGCCTCCAGGAAGTATTCAGACTCCTTCACTATGATCACATTTTATTATATTTCAGCCTTGTGATAAAATCATTTAAATTCTTTTTTTCTCTGATCTCACAACACTCAATACCCCAGAATGACAAAGTGAAAGCAATTTTTTACAAAGTTTAGCACATTTATTTCTCTATATTTAAAATCCAGCGTCCATCTGTCTGTCTGTCTGCTTTTCACGAGAGAACAACTTAACGGATATAGATCTTGTTTGTTCTATAATTTGCATGAACATTCCAGCTGATTTTGCGACTTCTCTCATCGCGCTGTGTATCGTAGTTCTCTTGTGGTACCGAATCCAAGAAAGACAGAGCAGGCTGAGGGGAGGAATGTTGTGCCCTCCTCACTCACGCGCCAGCCTCAGGGCATATCTTAGTTCACTTGCAGGAGCGATTTATTCGTGCTAATCTGAGGTAGAGGCTGCAGGCCAAGGGGAGAAGGAAACATGACGTCAGGAGTAGGGAGCCAGGAGGGGCCCTCCTCACTCACGCGCCAGTCTCAGAGTGTACCTTGCCTCTTGCTTAACTAGCAAATGAGAGGACTACTTAACGGATTTAGTTCGGGTTTTTTTTATAATTGGCTTGAACATTCTGGTTGATTTTGCGACTTCCCTCATCACGCTAAATATCATAGTTCACTTACAGGAGCGATTAATTTGCACTAATCCAAGACAGAGGTTGTGGGCCTGGGGAAGCGTGACGTCAGGGGTGGGGAGCCGGGCAGGGCCCTCCTCATTTACTCGCCAGCCTCCGTTCGAGTCACTGTACCGCTTGCCACATTTTGGAACGGACCTTGCCTCCGTTTAGCTACCAATACCCGTTTGCTTATTGATTATGTCCTGTTTCACTACTATGCAGGCAGAGCTGCTAGCTGAAAATAAAAATAACCAAAATACTCCATTGACACGAGTATTCAGACCCTTTACATTGGGCCTTATTTGAAGCACCTTTGGTAGCGATTTCTGCCTGGAGTGGTCCTGGGTTTGACGTGACAAGCTTCACTCACTTGGATTTGGGGTTTTCTGCCATTCTTCTTTACATGTCCTCAAATGTCTGTCAGGCTGGATGGAGACCATCAGTGGACAGCAATTTTCAAGTTTCTCCAGAGATGTTCAATTGGGTTCAAGTCTAAGCTGTGTCTGGGCTACTCAAGAACATTCACAGAGCTGACCCTAAGCCACTGCTGTGTTGTCTTTACTGTGTGCATAGGGTCATTATCTAGTTGGAAAGCAACGTGAGGTCCAGAGTACTCTAGAGGAGGTTTTCACTAAGGATATCTCTGGACTTTGCTCCATTCAGCTTTCGCTCAACCCTGACCAGTCTCTGACTCCTTCCCATTTAAAAGCAAACCCACATCGTGACGCTGACACCACCATGCCTCACTGTTGGACTTGTATTATGTAGGTGATGAGCACTGCCTGGTTTCCTCCATATGTTACTCTGAGAATTGAGGTCAAGTAGTTCAATCATAGATTCATCAGACCAGAGAATTTTGTTTCTTATAGTCTTAGAGTCCTTTAGAGTTTAAAGTGGGCTTTCATGTTTTGTAAGGCCACCATGCCATACAACCCAGATTAGAAGTTTCTTCAGTCGCCACACAGGATTTCTGGAGCTCAGCCAGAGTGACCATTGGGTTATTGGCCCCTCCTTACCAAGGCCCTTCTCCCTCGATGGCTGAATTTGGACATTTGGACAACTCTAAGAAGAGTCATGGTCGTTCCAAACTTATTCTATTTAGAAATATGGAGGCTAATGAACTCTTGGGAACCTTCAATACTGCAGAACATTTTTGTAGCCTTTCCTAGATCTGTGCCATAACAATCCTGTCTCTAAGCCCTGCAGTCATTTCCTTCGACCTGATGGCTTGGTTTTTTCTCTGACACACATTGCCAACTGTAGGACCTTCCACAGAGAAACATAGGCCTTTCCTAATCATGTCCAGACCATTGAATTGTCCACAAATGAACCCCAAACAAGGTGTAGAAACATCTCCGCAAAGATCAATAGAATGGTATGCCAGGCCAAGCCAGATTTCAGGTGTCATAGCAAAGGGTCTAATTAGTTGTGTGAATGTGATGTTTCTGGTTTTTTATTTTAATTAAATTTTATTTTATTTCTAATAAATATGCAAATCTTTTTAAAATCTTGTTTACACTTTGTCCTTCTGGGGTACTGAGTGTTGCATGATGAAGGAAAAGAATAATTTAAACTTTTATAGCACAAGTCTGAAAAATAACAAAAAAGTGAAGAGGTCTGGATGCTTTCTGAAGGCACTGTATATAAGACATCAACCAAAAAAGTGTTTCAGGTGTTAACCTACTGATAATTTTATATCCTTTTCACTTTCATTATAACCTTAATGTTATGATTATCCTAAATTACGGCAGTTCAGGGACTTTCCTGAGGAGGTGAAACACGCACACTGCAATCGGATCCCTCCTTGCTTTGTTTGTACGGTGTTCACCATGTCCAAATATAATTCTTTTAAACTGAAATGAATAATTTATAGTAAGAATTTTAAATAAAAATTGCATGAAGTCATTTTGAGACGAGATTGAAATGATAATAAAATAATATTTCTCAGGCCAAATCGTGACTGATTGTTAGACTGAGGCCCTGGGAATTAAACCTCAACATTGCTGGTTCAGTTTCTTCTTCTGACTCCCAGATTGACTCAGGTTACTTAACTCCAACTATATGTAAGCAACTGTAATGAGAAGTGGTCTTATAAGTCACCCTGGATTCAGACGTCAGCCAAATTTACAATAATTCACTTAGGAGAAGAAGCGTAATGAACATGGACTGTTGGAAACGTGGAATCGAGCTTTTGATTGAATGCATTGTAGTAACGGCACACACACAACGTAAAGTGACTCACAAGCACCAGCCACTAATATAATGAAACCTAACACTGCAGTGGCCACTTATTCCTACCATTGCCTAATAATGTCTGGATGAAAGAAAATTTAATTTGCATCTGTCCCTATCTGCTACTAAATGAACTGACTACTGCAGGTCTCGTTCCATTTTGGCAGCTCTGCCTCTTGACCGCCTGTCAGCCTGCAGCTGATCTCCATTTAACTCTCCGTGATTTATGGACTAAGCAATAAAACACATATTGAAATAATAGAGAAACCCGTACACATTTAATCTGTAATGTATACTAATCCAATTAACTAAAATGGCTCCTGCTTGTTTAATGTTCCCATTAGTCAATCTGTCTGGTCAAACTGAAAAGACTGCTCACCGTCCACTTTGTGTCTACTGAAGATCGTGTTTATTTCCTGCAGAAAACACCACCAACACTTTTCACACATTTGTAAATGTATACCTAATTCCCACTAATACTCAATGATCAACTCGACGACTAATTTTAAGGGGTAACCCATTGGAATGGGGTCTACCTTGAAGTCATTACTACTACAAAGAACAGGCTCTGGCTCTATGTGACCTTGGCCTTAATAAAGGCTGGAAGTATGGATGGATAGATGGATGGAGGGATGGAGAGATGATCTTAAGGGGGCTTTTTATGCAGTACTTGGCACTCTTTTCCTTATTTCACACTTCACATTTCAAATTAATTGCCTTATGAACAATATTATAATGATAATAATAATAATTCTTTCCATTTATATAGAGCTTTTCTCACTATTCAAAGCACTTCAGTGAGCAGTGAGCCCCTTCAACCAGCACTAATGTGTAGAATCCACCTGGATGATGCAATAGCAGCCATTTTTGCACCAGTAGGCTCACCATGCACGAGCTGTTAGGTGGTGAAATGGTGAGAGAGAGAGAGAGAGACAGTTAAAGACAGGGGATCATTAGGGGGCCAGAATGACTAGACCATGGTGGATGTAGTGAGAAGTCAAGTAAAATGACACCTTTTATTAGCTAACTAAAAAAAATTACAATATGCAAGCTTTCGAGGCCACACAGGCCCTTTCTTCAGGCAAGATGTACATTGAAAGCTTGCATATTGTAATCTTTCTAGTTAGCCAATAAAAGGTGTCATTTTACTTGACTTCTCACTAGACCATGGTGGGCAATTTAGCCAGGACATCAGGGTAAGCCCTACACTTTACAAAGGATGCCTAGGCATCTTTAATGACCACAGTGAGTCAGGACCTTGGTTTTACATCTCATTTGAGGGATGGTGCCATATTTACAGCACAGTATCCCCGTTATTACACTGGGATCCACATTCAGATCACAGGGTAAGCACCCCCTGCTGGCCTCGCCACCACCTTGTCCTTGTTATGTTAGGTAGAATGCCCAGAGGGGACTGGGCGGTCTCATGGTCTGGAATCCCTACAGATTTAATTTTTTTTTCTCCAGCCTTCTGGAGTTTTTATTTTGTTTTTTCTGTCCCCCCTGGCCATTGGACCTTACTCTAATTCGATGTTAATTAATGCTGATTTATTTTGTTTTCATATTGTGTTTTTTTTATTTTTCTATTCTTTATTATGTAAAGCACTTTGAGCTACTGTTTGTATGAATATGTGCTATATAAATAAATGTTGTTGTTGTAGCAGCAATCCAAGCTTTTCCTTGATGGTCTCCCATCCAAGTACTGGCCATGTTTGAACATGCTTAGCTTCAGGTGGATGACCTCTTCTGAAGTGCATGGCTGCTGTTAAGACTTCCCTCTCACACTTCAATGCCACTATGCTCCAAGTCCAGCATGGGCACTATCTGTATGAAGTTTGTGTGTTTTCCGTGTGTCCATGTGGGTGTTCCTCTCACATCCCTAAGATTTACAGGTTGGGTTAACTGCTGACTTTAAATGCAGGTGTAGTTGGGACGAATTGGGTCTGTGATGGCCTTGCACCCCATTCAGGGCTTGGCTCTTGTCTTGTACCCAGTGCTGCTGGGATAAATTTGTTAGGAGTAGGACCAGGAGAAGGAACATCAAAAATACAAGAAAAAAAGTTCACTACTGAGAATCAGTCTTATCTTTTGTCAAACATAAACACCAAAACTGGAGTCAAAGCCAGAAGTAAGGGTCTGAAACACGAAATAAGACACCAGTTCTATTAAAGATTTTTATTGATATTTAGAGAAGTCAAGCAAAATGTCACATTTTATTGGCTAACTAGAAAGATTACAATATGCAAGCTTTCGATGTACATCTTGCCTGAAGAAAGGGCCTGTGTGGCCTCGAAAGTTTGCATATTGTAATCTTTTTTAGTTAGCCAATAAACTAATATTCAGGCCTTCAAGGCAGCCCAGACCCCTTCTTCTGGCAAGATGTCATCATTACAATTATTTCTGAAGAAGGGGCCTGAGCTGCCTGAGCTGCAAAAAATGCATAGGCAAAAACTAAACAAAAAACTTTAAATGAGAGTTGGTTTGCTTCTGTTTAGCAAAGAAATCTGCCAATGGGGTAAACAAAAGATGCTTGACAAGTTATCTTAAAATAAGTTAAATACTCGTAAATACACATTTTTTGATATGTCAATAATTCTTACAAAGAGGAAAACGAGGTTTAATTGCATGAAAAAAGTGTTTTTCAATCAAACATACATGTTACCTACTTTAGGTATCGGCTTCAAAAGCTTTGTTGTGAAAAACTGAGATTTGGCACTTTGTGTTATTTGTGCATCTTTATTTATGTTATCTATTTTTACTCATTTTTATTTTATTATTTGGAAATAGCAGAATTTGCACATTATTTTATATTTTTGTCTGTCTTATTACAACATTTCTAAAAAATAAATCATTTATTATGTTCAAACAGTTACTCAGTACTTGAGTAGTCTTTTCACCAAATACTTTTTTTACTCTTACTTGAGTAATTTTTTGGATGACTACTTTTTCCTTCTACTTGAGTCATATTATCTTGAAGTAACGCTACTCTTACTTGAGTACAATTTTTGGCTACTCTACCCACCTCTGCTAACACCCTAATACTATTAATATTTATAAAGTCATGTATTATCATCAATGTCCTTTTATATTCTTCTTAGATGCGCAGCCATTGGAGTTTAGCAACTGTCTGTTTCTCTACATATTGTACTGTATGCATAATTTGTATGTGATCAATAAAGTTCAATTTGATTTTATTTGATTTAATTTGAAAAAGCGACACACAGAGCTCTCTTAGGAATTATCTGGGAAGTGCAAATGCCCACCTTTTATCTGTTGTTACGAAAAGTCAGTTTTGTGCACCTCTTGTACAGCAACTGATGCTCAAAAATGTGATACCCAGAAAAACAAAGATAGTATCTGAAAATAAATAACTATTAATAAAAACTGATACCAAAATTGGGATTTACGACCGTTGTGGCAGACGGCTGGGGACCCTACCCAGCTGGGACACCTGGAAGGACCACGAGAGGGACAATACCCCCCCAGGGCCACAAGAGGACAGCCGCCCTGGTCTGCTGGGAAGCTCATCCCTGTTGGGGCCTGTGGCCTTCGCCAGGGGTGCCCGGAGAATTAAGGAGCCCCGGGATATGGCACTTCCATCACAACCAAAAGTGCTGCTGAAGTAATTCCAAGAACACCCGGAGTGTTTCCAGGTGCTCATACGGCACTTCCACCACACCAGGAACTGCCATCAGAAGACTATCAGGAAGCACCTGGAGCACATCCGGGGTATTATAAAGGGGGCCGCCTCACTCCAGTAGATGAGCCGGAGTCGGGAGGAAGGACACGGAGCTTGTGTGTGGAGGAATAAAGGAGGCAGAAAGAGAAGAAGAAGAGTGAAGAAAGAAGGGACTGAGTTTGGGCTGATTAGAGCTCTGTGTTGTGTGCAGGAATAAGAGAAAGCAATAAATAGTGTGTGTTTTGGACATTTGGTGTCTGTCTGTCTGTGTACAGAGCGCTGTCTTCCACACCATAAAAACCTTTATTCAGCAAAACTGCTCCATGGGCACTGTATAAAGGCAGACGATGCACTCTAACCCACAAAAGTGATGCGAAAAGACCATTTCCTCTCGGGGTTAATAAGTATATTAAAAAAATAAATGAATAATATCAAAAACAGAGCTCTAGTAGATGAGTAATCAATTTAAAGCGAGCCCAAATGATAACAACATTCAGTACCTCATACTTCTAAAGCAGAACAGACAAATTCAGAAAATGGAAGGATGAACTGACAGTCGGGGCTTTTGGAGCAAGACATTCAAAGCCTGCCAATTATGTTACACCAGTGTGTGAAGGAAATGTCATTGAAAGAAAGTTAACCAGTGCAGATGTCACAATTAGTCATTCGGACTTCTCTGTTTTGACCTAGTAACATCTAACACTTCATGTGTGGCCTTTTAAACTTGTAAGGTATGGATATACAGTAAATGTTCTTGAAAGCCAGTTGACATGTGGCGCGTCTCGTGCAGTCTAGTCTAGAGATGGAAGAAATACTCGAAGAAAGGAAAGGAGACTTTAGCCTTCACGCCTCGCTTTGTTTCTGTAGTGATGGTAGCCATCAGTCTGGCAAGCTGTGTTTTATGAGAGTGTGTCACAGGTCACACGTGCTCATGTTTCCAACAGGCATCACACATCAAGTTTTCCCTGACAGTGATATTACACCCACCACAGCAGTCCCAAGCGCCCTCTTCCCTACACCTGTCCTCTACTTCTGGGTTCTTTAGTCGCGATCTTCTTTTTTGCATTCGAACATCCAGGCTTCCTTACTAACTGTGGCGTGGCTTTCTCCTTATAGAAGCTGCACATCAGGCCATGGGCATCAACTCACCTTGAGACATTAGTCAGATATCACCCTTCTGTCACTACACGATAAAAGGATTTTCTCAAAGGAGATGTAAAATGAGCTCCTCAGCTCCTACCCAGTATGACGTTAAGATAAAATGTCTGGGAACAGGACAGTTAGGTCAACTTACACAGCATGCTGTAGCATTAAGCGTGATGATGGTGAAGTGAGTGACAATTTGGTGATATTCATAACTGAACATGTTCATATGTTTTATTGTATCTGGGATGTTCTCTTTCATGCTTTGTTTAAGCATTTTATCAGAATTAAGAAGGGTAAAACTCAAGGCAGGTGCTTGAAACATGGTGCTCTGAAGATGCTGAGTTTATTGAAAACAAGAACTTAACAGTGTGGAGTTTGCAATTCTAGATATTGTAAAAGATTCAGCCTGGATCACAGACAGACACAGGACACCCACGTCCAAGAACACACTTTTAATTTCTGCTCTGTCTTACAGCACACACACAGTGCATAAATCACCACAAATACAGTCCACAGATACTCAGCCCTTTACGTTCTTTCTCTTCTGCCGTCTCCACTCCTCTCTCACAAGCTCTGTCCTCTACCTCCCGAGTCCAGCTCCACGAATGGAGTGAGGCTGCCCCTTTTATGTTGCACCCAGATGTGATCCAGGTGCACCCTGATGAACTTCCTTCAGCACTTCCTGGTGTGGCAAAAGTGCTGCATGGGCACCCGGAAGTACTCCAAGTGCATTTGGTTCCTTTTCCGGCAGCACTTCCTAGTGTGGCGGAAGTGCTGGCATCCAGGGCTCTGGGACCGTCCTGGTGGTGGCCACAGACCTAAACAGGGATGAACCTCCAAGCTCCAAGCTCCCCAACCCACTGTTTAGGGTCGGCTAGGCACACCACTAAAACAAAGAAATGTCACTATGCTGTCTTTACTCCTTTTTGTGCACCGTTTTTTTAAATCACTTTCTCTGTTCACTTTTGAGGCCTCCTTTCTCCATCTCCCCATCCATACACACACGTGCACACACACCTCCTTTGTTCCTGTTTCCTCCCCTCCTGCGCAGACACCTTCTGTCTTTCTGTGTAGTCATAGACAACCCAGAGCCTCTCCTAACCACAGTAAATAGAAAACACTCTAAACATTAATTACAAGATGTCACAAGACCCTTGATGGCACACTAGTCACCCTTGTTGCCTCATGGATTAAGCTTCCTACTTTTTGTTGGGAGTTTGCATGATCTCATCGTGTCTGAATGGATTTTCCAGGTACGCTGGCTTTCCTAGCACATTACTAAAGGAAGGATTAATTGACAATTCTGAATTTTGAACCCCTACAAGCGAGTGTACTTGTGTGAGTGTGTATGTGTGTGTGTGATGGAGGACTCAGCAGTAGAACTGCACTCAATTTGATTTGCTGTTTTTATCTGAAACATCATCCGCATTGTTCCTCCAGGACAGTCATTCACCTTCAGCCTGTGAGATTTAAACTCGGCCGCTGGCATCCTACAGCATAAATTTAAAGGTAAACGGCTGACGGTGAATGGATGCGTTGGAACAACAACTCTGGTGTTTCTTCTAAAATTGGGTTCATTGTTGGTTCCTTCCTGCCTTGCGGGATAAGCTCAGGACCTCCATAGTCCTGAAATGTTAGATAATGTTTGGATGAATGTGTTGTGCAAACTTTATGAATTAAAGGATATGTTTGGTATTTTTCAAGTCAGTTATTTCTTCACAATCATGAAATAAATTCATTTGCCTCAAGAAATTGGATTCTAGAGTGAAATTTTACAAATGCCTTGTCTGTTCTTACAGTTTACAATGGGGCTAAAGGGTACACAGGTCCATAGCTGAATGGAAAAGCCTTAAAAGTTACCAAATATGTCCACTTTGAAGCAGTAACGTTTTGGATTTAAGAAAAGATCTGCATTTATCAGATAACAAAAAGGGAGTTGCAAATTATTATTTTATCATTGATTCTTGGAGCTATTTTTCTTGAGGTAAGAATACATTTCCTGTTTGCTTGTCTACACATGACTGCCTCTCAAACGTATGCAGTTTTTAATGTCTGGAAAACATTTGGGGTTAAATTACTTAGAGATCCGAACATAGGCAACGTCTTCACAAACAATTACACTCCATATTTAACTTTCCAGCAACACATTCTTTCACTAACTTCAAATTAGAAACTCTGCTAAACGAAATCTACCCAATTTTTCTCACCTCCTGCTTATTTCTATTCTGGAAGAAATATTGATCAGTCTCGAGGACTCAGACAGCATTTCTGTAATATATTAAAAAAAATGTTATAGTCCCTCCCTTTCAAAGATCCGAGAGTACAGTGGAAAAAGGATCTCTCACTCAACATCTCAGAAAAGGAGTGGAAGGCAGCCATGCACAGAATTCGCTCGAGCTCCATATGCGCAAAGCATACAATTATTCAACTTAAAATCATCTGTCGAGCACATCTGTCTCGTTTAAAACTGTCCAAAATGTTTCCAGGGCGAGATCCAACCTGCGAACGCTGCAATCAAGTTCCAGCCTCATTGGGTCACATGTTCTGGGCCTGCACCAAATTAACATCATTCTGGACCAAAATCTTTAAGTGCCTTTCAAACGGCCTTGGTGTCCCAATCCCTCCTAACCCACTAACAGCTGTGTTTGGTGTTCTTCCAGATGGGCTTAAAGTGGAGAAGGACAAACAAACTGTAATTGCCTTCACTACGCTATTGGCACAAAGACTTATCTTGCTCAACTGGAAGAATCCATCCATCCACCCATTATCCAACCTGCTATATCCTAACTACAGGGTCACGGGGGTCTGCTGGAGCTCAGCCCAGCCAACACAGGGCGCAAGGCAGAAAACAAACCCCGGGCAGCAGGGCGCCAGCTCACTGCAGGGCATGGAAGAATCCTAACTCTCCTATTCTAAGTCGGTGGGTAACTGATGTTATATACTATTTGAAATTGGAAAAAATCAAATTCGCACTTAGAGGATCGGTACAAAACATTTTTAAAACCTGGCAGGATCTAATCAATAACATTTGTGAATTAGCATTTAAATTGAGGAAGCAGATCCTCTTCCCTTTTTTATTCTATTTATTTTATTTATTTGTTTGTTTATTTACTTTTCCTACTATTCAAGTTTTACTCTGTTGGCCTAGCTCTCTTTCTCAGGGATGCTGGTTGACTTGATTCAAACCTAGTTTTGTAAAATTTGACTTGTTTGTATGGAATATTATTTGATTTTAATAAATTCAATAAAATGTTTAAAAAAGAATACATTTCCCGTTTGCTTGTCTGCTCACGACTGCCATTATGGGTCTAAGTTATGACTTAAATACAGAAACCAAACTCGCTTCGTTTGAAGCTACTATGAGCAACTTTGTCTTTCAACAAAATGGTTCGAAAAGTTGCATATCCACATTTATCCAGGATGTGAACAAAGAAAAAAAAACTGGGGTCATTATTTTTTGTAGGATCCATGACCTGCGACTGAGACAAGAACTTTCTGACACTGGGCTATGGGTTTTGCTCCAGAATGTCTTGATAGTCTTGACATTTCAGTCTTCCCAGCACAAACTCAGGCACCCCATACCGGATACAGCAAGGCAGGCCTAAAACATAACTGAGACTCATCCATGTTTCACCGTAGATATGGCGTCCTTTTCTTTGAAAGCTTCATTTTTTCATCTTTAGACACAGAGCTGATGTGACTTGGCAAAAAGCTCCAGTTATGTCTCATTCTCCCAAAGCATTGTGACTTGTCAATATACATTTTAGCAGATTCCAGGCAGGCTCTTTTATGTTTTTCTTTTAACAGTGGAGTCCTGCTAGGTCTTCTTTCCCTGAGCCCACTGTCACTCAAAAAGCAATTTGAGCAAGTTCAGACACTGATGGACCTTGGAGTTCAACTTATATCTCATTGAAAGTTGTTGTCCTTGGCTTTCTGCCTACCATTCCCAATTTTCCTCTTGTGATTGCATCCATGGAGGTTGACTACAGTCCCATGGACTTTAAACTTCTTAATAATATTTGCAGTTGTTGTCACAGGAACATCAAGCTGCTTCAAGATGGTCTTGTAGACTTTGCCTTTAACGCGCTTGTCTATGACTTTCTTTCTGATCTCCTTAGATGATTGTCTCCTTTGCTTTCTGTGCTCCATGTTCAGTGTGGAACACGCCATGATGCCGAGCAGCAGAGTGACGACGTCTCTCCGTTTAAAGAGGCTGAATGTCTGATTGCATAATTGGAGACGTGTGTGATGTGAATTAAATAAAAGAGCTACTTCGAAAAATCACTCAAATCCAATTATTCATGATCTTTTCTAGGGTTACCAACAAATGTGCCCAGTCTTATTTAAGAATATCTTTGGAGAATAAACAATATTCTCTTGTCATACTCGATGGCATATCAAAGACATGCAGGTACACAGCAGAAAATGCTTTTCATTTATTGCTTTTCAGGAGGCATGCAGCACTCTTTCAATGAGCTGTAAAGCTACCAACAAATTTGTCCTCGTGAGAGCTAAAATAAAATAGAACCTATTATATAACGTTCCCTGTATATAATCAATTATTTTAACCAGACAAAGAGCTCAATGCAGGCAACTCAGATACTTTACAAAGGCGTCTCTTGTAGAGCATCTTAAACAAAAAGAAAGCTCTTAGTCTACTGTCTTAAACTCAGCCGTCTGCCAACTCCATATTTTACTGTTAAAAAAAAAATCCAGGATTTTTTTTTTCCAAACAACTCCAAAGCGCACCTTTTGGAAATGCAGTCGTGTCTTATTTATAGAGATTCTCTGTTTATGAATTGGTTTTGCAGAGACAGATTGAAAAGGTATAACTCAAGTTTCCCTTTTTTTTTTGCAATGATATTTTGGGAGTAAAACCTTTCATTTGCCTGCGTCCTTAGTGCAGTGAAATCATGTTTTAAATTTAAACACTTGCCTCATTTGTCGAGCTGGATCAAAAAGAGCAATTGGCAAAGGGACTTCGATGAAAAATTCCACATGCTGAAAGGAAGGATGGAAAATTCCCAATGCGCTGCTGCTGCTGTGTAATGTGAAGCTCACCGTGTATAATTTGTGAAGTTTCTACTTCAGTGGGGAGGCAGGAAGATATAAATAGAAGTGAGAGAGTGGGCAGTGGGCAAATTCATCATTTAGAAATGTTCTCGCTGGAAATGAATTGCAACCTCTCAGCCGTACATCTCTGCCCTTGTAACATTATAGGAGATGAGTGAATTGCTTTAACATTTTCACGATATCCCACTCCATTGTACAGAATACTCTTTATCTGATCTCACTACACAGCCAGACTGAGGCGCTGATAGTTTTTAGATCCTGCCATCATGTTAATGCCATTTCATTCCTGGATTTTCAAAACAGCATTCTGTATACCATTTATCCATCCCAGTATATCCTAACTACAGGGTCACCTGGAGCCAATCCCAGTGACAAGGCAGGAAACAAACCCCAGCAGGGCCCCAGCCCACCGCAGGGACAATTTAGAATCGCCAATGCACCTAACCTGCATGTCTTTGGACAGAAACCCAAGCAGACACAGGGAGAACATGCAAACTCCACGCAGGGAGGACCCAGGAAGCGAACCCGGGTCTTTTAACTGCGAGGCGGCAGCGCTACCCACTGCGCCACCGTGCCGCCTGTGTTCTGTATAGTACTGAAATAATAATATAAATTCTCAAACTAGCTGGGTGTCCATAGCCTATCCCAAAAGGTTTAAGTGTGAAGCAGAACACGTTCCTGGACAAGGCACCAGTTCGTCATATGATCCTCTCACACACACACACCTTCACTCCCACAGAGGCCAGTTTAGAATCACCAGTTCATCTAACTGGCACATCTTTGGGAATCTGGAAGTAAAACTGGAGTACCAACCACACAAACACAAACTGAAAATACAGACTCCACACAAACAATGGCCAGAATCCCACAATGTACACTGGATCCATGACAATACAGCACAATCCATTGTAATAATAGCACAATTCTAAAGTTAGTTTAAAATTGAATGAATACCATCAATATAATGCGAGGGTAACACAGAAGGTAAAGGCAATTTGAAAATTACAAGGTAACCACAATGGACAGAAGCTGATGCAATGCCATATGTTGGCAGTGACTTATGGGTACTTTGAGCAGCTCTGCCGTTATTCCAGTTGAAGCCAAGGTCAAATAAACATGCGGGATGGCGCCATTGTTGAATAACACACCGTAGTGAGATTTCTTTGGGCAGAGGAAGTGAAAACCTTCTGAAATTCACCAAAGGTTGTTGTCTTGTGCAGATCAGTAAGCTGTTTGGGTACCCATTTTGGATACTTCAAGTCGTCATGCATTATGTTGTGTTCAGATCCATAGCGGATATCTAAAGGTGTAGCATCAGCAGACAATGCAATCCATCGGTCTACTCTGATAAAGGCATTTGCCATGTCGATGTGGGATTCTGTACGCAATGTTGATAGTCGATCAGATAAAGCGTCATCGGTTACATTTGTTCTTCACACTTTAATCCTTCCTAACCATTCATAAACCTTTTTCTGAGTCAGGCTGCTTTTAACTCAATACTGAGCCAACTTCTTTCAGTGAATTTCAGCAGGTTTCACTCCCTCTGCCCAAATAAATCTCACTATTGCATGCAGTTTAACAGAGGCACAATCTCACAGCAGAGCGTCCGTGTTCATTTGACTAATGGCAGAGTGCTGTGTTGTGTTGCGTGCGTTCATACTACCCATAAGCCATCACGAGCGTGTTGTATTGAGTCAGCTTCTATCCATTGCAATTACCACGTCATTTTCAAATTGCCTTTAATTTTTGAGTTATCCTCATAACAACCATAACCCTGAACTTCGTTCATCAGGTTTAAAAATGAATTGATATAATAATAACAGTTATTCCCGTAATCCTGAATTGGAGTCCTGAAGTGGATTTTAAAATCAATAAATGAATAATAACATTAATCCATCCATCTTCCAAACCCGCTAATCTGGAGTAGGGTTTGAGGAAGTTGGAACGTATCCCAGGTAGGAGAAATCCCTGCAGATGGCGACCAGCCCATCATGGGGTGAACACACACACACAGGGCCAAATTACCAATGCCAGTTCACCAAACCTGCATGCCTGTGGACTGCGGGAAGACACCAGAGCACCCAGAGGAAACCAAATGTCTTTCCTCTGTTGCAGATGACACTGGAATTTGGTGTGTATTTAAGGAACAAACCAACTGAGGACCTCAAGACAGTAACAGACACAGCAACAACAGCATTTATTTCTATAACACATTTTCATACAACAATGAAGCTCAAAGTGCTTTACAAGATGACAAAGAGAATGTTACCAGAAAACAATTAAGATAAGGCAATAATATTAAAGTATAAGTAACAGAAACACAAGGTAACGTCAAATGGCTGGGACTCCAGTTAGGCTGGAGTAAAAAAAAAATCTGCAGGGGTTCCAAGGCCAAAAGACCACCCAGCCCCCTCTGGGCATTCTACCCAACATAACAGTCCCTAAATCAGTCCTCTTTGTTTTCATGCTTCACATGATAGGATTTGATGAAGTTGTACTCAGAGACAGATGAGACTCCTTTGTTTAAAATCTTCAGTGTCATGGAAATCTGTCACATGGCAATCAACACAGTGACATATCTCTGGAGGGGGGGCTACCATTTTAGCCAACTTTAGGAATGCCAGTTATTTGCCACCCAAGCAAATAGAATAACAGGTTTCAGCTGTGCGAATGCAATTTCAAAGGTTTATCTAATAACCAGTTAGCATTTAAAATGACTAATTAGAGGTAGTCATTTTAAGGGAGCTGACCATTAGGACACTGAAGGAACGGCTACTGAAAATAGGGCTTTACAGTCTTTTAGTGTGCATAGTATGAATTTTTCCTTGGGATTAATAAAGTATCTATCTATCTATCTATCTAAACACAATTACTAGTGAGTAGCCAAATAAGTAGCAGTATAAAAAAAGCCAATAATGTACATCAAAAAAAAAAGAAAGACAACTTTTATTGATAATGACCCTCAAGGAGCTTTACATCCTTCTGAGCTCTAATGGATGCGGGTTTCATTCCAACTACTACTAGCTCACAGCATAAGATTTGAAAAGCTTTAAGTTCATGTAAAAGCATGATTCCTCTGCTGTAAGCAGGTATGTGGTGTCGTTCATTTTCTCCACCAAATCTGCCAGACCTTAGAGAAATGTGGTGCACTAACACTACAGCACCAAGAGCAATTGTCACTGTCCACCTCTTACACCCTCTTGTGATCTTCAAACCTTAAAAAAATTGCCATTGCCACAAGCCACAAACAGAGTTGAAATCCCATCGCATAGAAATGCTTGACACTACATGAACTTTGGTAGTGGACAGTGGATAACAGGTTCAGTTGTATCATTTCCAAGGACTCATAACTCTATAAAGTGATAATTAGCATCCTTGCACATCCTTCAGGTAAAAGGACAGCAGCCCATCCTTTACACTTTGCTGTAAATTCAGAGTCAACCGGTAAGTTGTGCCAGTGCAGGCAAGAGACTTTTCTGTGTTCTTAAATTCAGCAGTGTAGGAGTTGATACAGCAACATCTACTGGTACACAGTGGAACTGCAAACTGTATGATTAAATAATAAGGAGTTTCAAAAAGGCAAATAGTGAAAGTAAAAAGCACTCGTCAGTTACTTGAATTAATTGCCAACTTTGTGATTGCTCCACAAACCTGACTAAGGAGAAACAGAGTAATACACATAAAACTGTTACAAAAGAATAAGGAGTCAAAACCTATAGCTGTTGTAAGAGACATGAGATGACAACAATAAAAAGTTGGGGTACCAGCCCAGTAGCTCCATACTATTGAATTGCAAGCAAAAAAGAAAAACATGCAACAACTGAAGAGACGTCATGTCAGACACAAGTTCAAGATTGAACTGACAAAGTTGGCGGAGCTCCCAGTTCTCAGTCCTTCTGGCATGAAGAGGCGGAGCCAGGTGGGCAGACACCAGAAGTGATGTCATGTCAGAGGTGTTATAGTTGTCAATCTTGTGGTCTGCAGGGGGAGAAAGAGAAAAGGGCATTAGGACACAGCGCCATCCCCTGGTTCTGAAGTAGAATTGCAGTCACTAGAGCCCTATGCACACATCACTTAAGAATAATAATTGAAATCAAGAGCAAGAAACAAGAAAGTAGTGTATTACAAAATCAGGACCGACTCACTTTGATGTTTTAATCCAACAGTGTTTTATGTGTTGTGATGTTTTTGTTTTTGAAACATACTACTTTCAATGTGCAGCACATTTGCTAAATTTGGAATCAATAATGTTATTTAATTAATATTCCATGTAACCTCTTTTGAATTTTGTTTTTAGTCATTGTGAGCTCTGAAATTTTCAGATTTTTTTTTTGTCCATTACAGCATGTTGTTGCTACAATGTGGTGGTAGGTGAATACTGCGTGACACCATCGAGCCAACACTATTTATGGCGGCTGGCTGGTGTGTCCATGTTCTAAAACTTCGTGTGGTAGCTAGCACAAAATCTTATTAGGAAGTTAGAACTTTTTTTTAATTTTTTTTCATTTTCACTTCGTTTTTTTGGATTACTAGGGGGCTTAGCCCCCTGCTTGCTTTGCTCACCAATCCCCCTGGCCTGCGCAATGTGCCAGCCAATTCACGTCTCTGCCTCTCGCTTATGTGGATTTCAATATCACCAAACAACAAATCTTTTAACTCTCGCAGATACACGTCTTCATTGGGAAGAAACACTAGTTTTCCCTGATGGCAACACGAATTAGACGATCTACAAGTCTCCGACTTAAAGTTTAAATCCGAACAATATATTGGGAAGACGTAGTACTTTTCCCTGATAGCAACATGAATTAGACAATCTACAAGTCCCTGACTTAAAGTTTAAATCCGAACAATATATTGGATCTCTTTTCACTGTTCCGTTATTTCACCGAGTAATAATTTCCATTTGTTTGCACTAATGCAATCTTTACTATCATTTTGTGAGACTTTCGAATTTTAGTACTTTCATTATCTCTAACCTGCTCTGCATGTGTATCACGCTAACGATACTGAATTCTTTACGATGTTCTACTTTGTCATCTCCTCTTTGTCTTTTATTTCCGGCCCCAGATGTGGTTAAACCTCTTGGCACAAAGTCTCGTCTTGCAGGACATGAAAATATCTCTCTGAAAAAGTCACGTCTCGTCCCAGGCTAAAAAGTCTCATCTCATCCCAAGATTTTTTTATTATAATAGAGAGAAATTTTAAGCTTTGGTGATTTGAATTTTTGAGACTTCTGGCTTTTTGATTCCTGCACCTGATTAATGATTCGTTTTCATTTTCTAGTCCTGCACCTTGCTTTTTTTTCCACTTTGACAGAACAATATTTTTTTAGGCCGGAGTTAAGTCTGCCCTGTGGTGGGTTGGCGCCCTGCCCGGGATTTGTTTCCTGCCTTGCGCCCTGTGTTGGCTGGATTTGGCTCCAGCAGACCCCTGTGACCCTGTAGTTAGAATATAGCGGGTTGGATAATGGATGGATGGAAGGAACACCCCACATGCTTATCTTTCAAATTTTAGTTTTTAACCTACTGGGAGTAGCTCTTAGAGGACCAGGAAAACCAGTAAAGAGTCAAATATCAAAAATATGATCATATTCATGATCAGCACCAAGGCTGGATGAACCATTAAGCAAAATAATCACATGCTTAGGGCATCATGGGAAGGGTGACACAACAGAAATTTTCCATTGCCAGATTTACCATCAACCATATGGTACAAAACAGCAAACGGTGCTGCTGAACCAGTTGGATAATGGATGGTTGGATGGAGTGAAGTCACTTCAGCAGGAGTCCCCACTTCACCATATTTTGAATAAGTAGCATTCCAGCTAAAGGCAGTAACAGTTATTCCTTATTTATTTATTTATTTATTTTAGGTAGCCGCTTCTCTTTTTTAAATAATGACATGAGGTTCATACCTGAAGGAGAAGTGAACTAATCCCAGGCAGAACTCTGAGAAATGAGCTGTTAGCTAATTAGAAGTATACGAGCAAAAGATTTCCCAAGAGGTCTGTATGTCTCTTGTCCCTGGATCCATTAACCAAATTAAATTATTCGATTTCGAGAACCTGGTAACCTTTTTTTTTATGATTTCTTTAACCATGCCGTATATTTCATTCAAAGACAACTATGAATAATTCATTTAAAGCAATGCCTTTTGAGAAAACTCAGAAATAGCAAACAGGGGTAGACGCTGCTGTCAAGCCCACTTACAGAGATTTGAATGCCAGCAGCAGATTGCACTTCTGCTGCCCTGTTGGATTCTAAGAAAAGCAATATTAGACGGAGCGTGAAGAACAGAACTTATTTCAGTGTTTGCTTATAAATGCTGATTTCCAGAACTTTTCACCGGTAAGTGTTCAGTTCCATAATATATATAATGGAGTGTCTTTTACTTTCAATCTGAAAATATCTCCTTAACTAATTGGTACATCCTCATCTCTGTATAGTGCCTTTCAGTGTCAGTGCTCTTACTGACTGCTTTGAAGCTCACCAGAAGCACAGCAGTGAACCCCCAAACTGGAAAGAGTAAACGACTAGCAGGGAAATGGTAGAAGTGGCAGCACCTCCTGACCACTAGTTGTCCTAAAATTATTTTTCCCAGTTCCTCTTTGGGACACGTTATATTCTTGTTTTATAATTTTTATAATTTATCATTTTTACCGTTGTTTTGTTGCCTTTTTTTAAAGTCTGCATTTCCATTGGTCCCACCATTTTGTGCTTCTGGATTTTCATGGGTGCCACCATTGTGTGTGCAGTTGCTTTGATACTGATTGGTTGCTGGACACGTGATACACATGCCACATTACATGTGACATCAGATAGATAGATAGATAGATAGATAGATAGATAGATAGATAGATAGATAGATAGATAGATAGATAGATAGATAGATAGATAGATA
>JANRMT010062834.1:33713893-33732229 GCA_026402145.1 Polypterus bichir lapradei | reverse complement strand
ATAGATAGATAGATAGATAGATAGATAGATAGATAGATAGATAGATACTTTATTAATCCCAAGGGGAAATTCACATACTCCAGCAGCAGCATACTGATAAGGAACAATAAATTAAAGAGTGATAACAATGCAGGTATAACAGACAGACAATAACTTTGCATAATGTTAACGTTTACCCCCCCCGGGTGGAATTGAAGAGTCGCATAGTGTGGGGGAGGAACGATCTCCTCAGTCTGTCAGTGGAGCAGGACGGTGACAGCAGTCTGCCACTGAAGCTGCTCCTCTGTCTGGGGATGATACTGTTCAGTGAATGCAGTGGATTCTTCATGATTGACAGGAGCCTGCTCAGCGCCTGTCACTCTGCCACAGATGTCAAACTGTCCAGCTCCATGCCTACAATAGAGCCTGCCTTCCTCACCAGTTTGTCCAGGCATGAGGCATCCGTCTTCTTTATGCTGCCTCCCCAGCACACCACCGCATAGAAAAGGGCATTCACCACAACCGTCTGAGGAAGTATAGTCGGCTCTGTCCTCTCTTGCACAGAGCATCAGTATTGGCAGTCCAGTCCAATTTATCATCCAGCTGCACTCCCAGGTATTTATAGGTCTGCACCCTCTGCACACAGTCACCTCTGATAATCACGGGGTCCTTGAGGGGCCTGGGCCTCCTAATATCCACCACCAGTTCCTTGGTTTTGCTGGTGTTCAGGTGTAAGTGGTTTGAGTCACACCATTTAACAAAGTCCTTGGTTAGGTTCCTATACTCCTCCTCCTGATGCAGCCCACGATAGCAGTGTCATCAGCGAACTTTAGCACGTGGCAGGACTCCGAGTTGTGTTGGAAGTCCAATGTATATAGATTGAACAGGACCGGAGAAAGTACAGTCCCCTGCGACGCTCCTGTGTTGCTGACCACAATGTCAGACCTGCAGTTCCCAAGACGTACATATTGAGGTCTGTCTGTAAGATAGTCCACTATCCATGCCACTAGGTGTGAGTCTACTCCCATCTCAGTCAGCTTGTCCCTAAGGAGCAGAGCCTCAGGACTCTCCCCTGTTCCAGGCTCAGGTTGAAGATGCGCTGTAGAGGACTCCCCAGCTCCAACGCACAGGCCTTCAGCAGTCGTGGCGATACTCCATCTGGATCCACTGCTTTGCTGGCACAAAGCCTCTTCAGCTCTCTGCTCACCTGCGCTGCTGTAATTGTGGGTGGGGATGTCTCACCTCTTGCTGGTATCAGCAGAAGGATGGGTGGAGGGTGCAGTACTCCAAGGCATGGCAACATCATGGCAATCCTGATATTTAATATACATTAAGCAGCATCTGAACTTTGTTGTAAATCTAAAGGAATGACCTCGGTCAGTTTTAAACTTCATTTTTAAGCAGTCTTCTAGTGCAGGATTTTCAGGCATTGACTTTGACTTTGTCTTTTAACTGTTGGAATGGATGGTATGCAAGGACTGGCATCCCCACCAGGATGGACTCCCTTCCTTTACCTGGCCCGAAGGCCAAAGTGGCAAATGGACAGAAAGAGTGGCAGGGTATTCCCTGCCTTAGCCAGGAGGGTGGCAAAAGATGCCACCGCAGAAGCTGGAACGCTGGCATCCCAGCAGGGAGAGAGAGAAAGAATTATGTTGTGTCTATACCACTATTGAAGCCTTTTTGAAAGTTATTTCTGAAAATAAACCTTTTAATTATACAGAGACTTGTGCCGTGGTGGTTGTGTCTGGAGTTTGGGGTGCTGTACCACCCCTTACTGCTCACAGTGTGTATTACCTTATTCCACTTGACTGGATGAACAAGCTCTTGGCTTTCCAGGCTTTGACCAACACAATGCTTGACTTGTCATTTAAACAAATCCTTGCCACTCAGGAGGGTGGCAAAAGATGCCACTACAGAAGTGGGATCACTGGCATCCCAGCAGGGTTAGACCAAGGAACAATACCAGGCCACTGAGATTCAAGGGCAGGGGAAGACAACCTGTCAGAATAACGTGCTCCAATGATATGCCCCCGGGCAGCACTACTTGTACAGACACCCGTGAGGCATGCTGGGAACTGTAGTCCCAAGGGACACATTGGTTGGGTTCCATGGGTGCCACCAGGTGGTGCTGCAGTAATCCATGATCCCTACTTTGTGGTTCTTCCATTTGACCCAGAAGTGCTTCCAACGGGCTATACCCCAGTACCGGAAGTGCCCCTCGGTTCAAAATAAAATATACCGCTAGGCCTCATCCAGGGGAGTTGGAGCTCACCTGGGAGGTGTGGAGGAGAATAAAGAGAGAATGAGAGAGAGAGAAAGAATTATGTTGTGTTTATACAACAATTGAAGCCTTTTTGAAAGTTACTTCTGAAAATAAACCTTTGAATTATACTGAGACTTGTGTCGTTGTGGTTGTGTCTGGAGTTTGGGGTGCTGTACCACCCCCTACTGCTCACAGTGTGTATTACCTTATTCCGCTTGACTGGATGAACAAGCTCTTGACTTTCCAGGCTGACTTGTCATTGTGATCATTAAACAAATCCTTACCACTCAGTTTCATTAAAATTGTTCATCAACACTTTATGGAAAAATCTGGCAGCTATGACAGTTGGCCATTACACAATTGTCAAGGAAAGCATATAAAATCAATTAAAGGAAAACTGTTATCCAGAAAACAAGTTTCTAAAATTAAAAGAAAATTAATATAGAGCATGGAAGGTACCTCTGGACTAAGGCAATGTTTTCCAGACAGATCATGAAAATTTTGTACATCCGTGTAGCCATCTTTACAGCTTCAAATTAGAACTGCCATGTTGTGCATAGCAGATAAATTCTCGTCTAGTTGCTCGTAAGTTGGACTGTTGACAAAACAAATTCTCATAGAAGAAGAGAACCCACCTGAATTCTTACTGTCTGTAAATCCATTCCCTAAATAACTCAATGCCTCTCATAAAAGCTTTTATTGAGGCCTTTTCCAGCAATTTTCAGGCGTAGAGTTCACTTGTGTAATTGTCAGAGGCAATAGTGCTGTACACCAGTGGCCACCAGTCACAGAGTGTGACATACTCAGTGATTCAGTCCAACCAGTCCATGACTCTCCCAGACAAAAGCAGACAGGTTTGTCTTTAGCCATAGGGGTGGTCTTTATGTATGTGAGAGCTGACAATCAATGAATTTTCACCCTAGACATACAGTAGTGGCCAAAAGTTTGGAGAATGACACAAATATTGGCTTTTCACAAACTTTGCTCCTTCAGTGTTTTTAGATCTTTTTGTCAGATGTTTCTATGGTATACTGAAGTATAATTACAAGCATTTCATAAGTTTCTAAGGCTTTTATTGACAGTTACATTAAAGTTTATGCAAAGAGTCAATATTTGAGGTGATGGCCCTTCTATTTCAAGCCCTCTGTAATTCACCCTGGCTTGCTGTCAATCAACTTCTGGGCCAAATCCTGACTGATGGCAGCCTGTTCTTGCAAAATTAATACTTGGAGTTTGTGAGAATTTCTGGGTTTTTGTTTGTCCACCCGCCGCTTGACAATTGACCACAAGTTCTCAATGGGGTTAAGGTCTGGGGAGTTTCTTGGCCATGGACCCAGAATTTTGATGTTTTGTTCCCCAAGCCACTTAGTTATCATTTTTGCCTTATGGCCCGGTGCTCCATTATGCTGGAAAAGGCATTGTGTGTCACCCAACTGTTCTTGGTTGGTTGGGAGAAGTTGCTCTAAGAGGATGTTTTGTTCCCATTCTTTATTCATGGCTGTGTTTTTATGCAAAATTGTGAATGAGCCCTGCACTCCCTTAGCTAAGAAGCAACCACACACATGAATGGTCTCAGGATGCTTTACTGTTGGCATAACACAGGACTGATGGTTGAGCTCACCTTTTTTTCTCTGGGCAATCTTTTTTTCAGATGCCCCAAACAATCGGAAAGGGGGTTCATCAGAGAAAATGGCTTTACCCCAGCAGTCCTCAGCAGCCCAATCCCTGTACCTTCAGTCTGTCCCTGATATTTTTCTTGGCTTCTTTGCTGCCCTACTTGACACCAGGCCATCCTCCAAAAGTCTTCACCTCACTGGGCGTGCAGATGCACTCATACGTGCCTGCTGCCATTCCTGACCAAGCTTTGCCCTGGTGGTGCCCACAGCTGAATCAACTTTAGGAGACGGTCCTGGCACTTGCTGGGCTTTTACAGCAGTGGAAATGTTTTTTTGGGGATCAAGTTCATTTTCATGACAAAGAGGGACTTTGCAATTAATTGCAATTCATCTGATCACTCTTCATAACATTCTGGAGTAGATGCAAATTGCCATCATAAAAACTGAGGCAGTAAACTTTGTGAAAATTAATATTTGTGTCATTCTCAAAACATTTGGCCAAGACTGCACAACGCATACAGTCAGGTCCATAAGTATTTGGACAGTGACACAATTTTCATAAAACAAATTGTCTCTGTACACAACCACAAAGGATCTGAAACAAAGCAATCAAGATATGATTGAACTGTAGACTTTGAGCTTTAATTCAAAGGGTTTGACAGAAATATAATATGAGCCATTGAGGAATGACAGCCATTTTTACACATGGGGCCTCCATTTTTGAGGGCTCAAAAGTACTTGGATAAACTAACATAATCATAAATATAATGATCGTTTTGAATATTTGGTGGAAATTCCTTTACAGTCCTTTAGTGTCTTTTCACCCTCTCCTGCATTAAGTCTGTAACCCCTCACCATTCCACCCTACTGATGCTTTGCCAGGTCTTTACTGCAGCTGTCTTCAAGTGCTGTTTGTTCATTGGACTTTCTGCATTCAGTTTTGTCTTCAGCAAGTGACTTGCATGTCCAATTGAGAAGAGTTTTCCTACAATAAAGGAATCTTTGTGCTTGTACCTTGTGTCGGCGCCTGTTTGTGTTGGATGTTTGGGGTCCACTGGCATAACAAGATGAAGTGCAAACTGAACAAAATCCTTACGTAGAATATCATGAAATTGCGTGTAAAATTTATTTAGCAATTTTGAAAAGTGAAAATAATTAAATTGTTTTTGGGGTTGGAAGTAAGTAATGTTGTTCCCCGAAGGGTATTCTGCATCCAAAACCACTGTCTTCTTTCTCGGCCGTTCTCTCTTATACCAAGCCAACCTTCCGCAGCTTCTTCCATGCAGCACCACACGCTCTCATCTGTCTCATGCACTGCATGTCTGCACATTCATGCTGCCATTTCAGCCTCAGATTGGACATTTGGGGTCGGAGGTAACAATATCTGTGTTTGCTTTTCCCACCTTTGTAAGTCAATCCACGCCAGGATTCTTTTGGAGTTTTTCTGTTGGTCACATACCCAGGCCATTAAACATTAGAGGTGAGGAAACACTTCTGAAGTGCTTGGGTTATGTCAAGTTCCCTGGTGTTTGCGTATTTTCTCTTTTATTGTTAATTTCTTTTTTTGGTTCCCTATTTTTTGGGCCTGCGTTTGTTGTCTTACTAGACTAAGCAAGTGCTACTGGGCAGACCAGAGAGTATCCTGACCTGTTTTTTGGCTGAATTTTGAATTTTACCTATTTTGTGTTATATCTCAGGTAGTGCTAAAGTTAGGGTTTTTTGTTCAGTTTTGAGTCATTGAGGCATGTCAATGTTTATTGACTGCTTTGTTTTCTATTCCTGTGCTATGTTCCATGTGTTTTGTGGCTGCTTCTCCAAAAGGTGAGGCTACCTGCCAATCTCCACCAGGAACGATCCACCGCCCGATAAATCTGGAGGGTCCTCCACAGTTCCTGGAAGTTCATTTCAGAAGTGCTAAGGAGTTGTTGGTTTCCTGGTGTTTTTTTTTTTTTTTTGTTGTGTTTATGCTTATTGTGATTTTTTTGATTTTCAACCTTCTGCTCTGTTTTTTGGACCATTCTTTGGATTTGGTGTTATGACTTTGTTCACCTTGGATTGCCTCGCTGGTCACTCCTTTAGGCCATTTGTGCTATTTGGCGTTTTATAGTGTGACAGAGCAGTTTTTGTGAAAGTAAATGTTTTATTTTATTAACATCCTGTGTTTGCCCTCATTACTAGGCATAAATCCATCCCTGCTAGACATTTGTTTGGGAATTACATGATTTGGGACTTCTGGTCATAATATTTTGCTTTGCAAGTCAACCACAAATGTATAAGAAAAAAAGATTACCAAAACTGAAAGGTCACATATCATCTAGCCGTAGGTATGGAGTGAATTAATATGTCTTCAGTGTCTTTATTACACTAAAAACAAACTCATAGCTGCATTATCTGCTCTTTATAACGATTCACTACCTCTGTAGTTTATTGCATGGCACAGTAGCACAGTGGTAGTGCTGCTGCTTCACAGTGAGAAGACCAGGGTTCACATCCCAGGTCCTCCCTGAGTGGAGTTTGCATGTTCTCCCCATCGTGACTGAGTGGCTTTCCTCCCATCGTCCAAAGACATGCAGGTCAGGTGACACTAAACTGGTCCTGGTGTGTTTGGTGTGTGTTTGCCCTGTATTGGACTGCCCAGGGGTTCTTCCTGCCTTGTGTCCTATTCTATCTGGGATAGACTCCAGCACCTCCCGTGACCCTGTCCAGGATTAAGCGGGTTAGAAAAATGACTGATTGACTGAATATAATTTATTGACACAACTACAGACTGCTCGCCATCATTGTTTGAAGCAGCACAATAATTTTACCTTGAAACTCAACCTTTTTAACTTTCCATCAGGTTCGTCTTTCAAAAGTGTTATATTTAACTACACACTGTCACTGACCCTTCATAAAGAACAACTAACAATCAATGTATGGCATTGTTACATCGCTTAAATTGGAATATGACAGCTACTAAGCCTCCATAAACCTGCTTGGGCTACGTTTTTAACTGCATGACACTGACCCTGTAGAGCATTTCAAAAGCATGTATTTAAAGTAGCCTGCTACGGAATTCTATTATCTATTATTATCTATTATTATTATTGTTGCATTCTATTATCTCTGTTACTTGTGAATATAATTCATTGTGACAAAAAATATTTAATAAACAAAGATGTGATGGGGCGGCACGGTGGCGCAGTGGTAGCGCTGCTGCCTCGCAGTTAGGAGGCCTGGGTTCGCTTCCTGGGTCCTCCCTGCGTGGAGTTTGCATGTTCTCCCTGTGTCTGTGTGGGTTTCCTCCGGGCGCTCCGGTTTCGTCCAAAGACATGCAGGTTAGGTGGATTGGCGATTCTAAATGTGCTGTGTGTGTTTGTGTGTGTCCTGCGGTGGGTTGTGGGCTGGGATTAGCTCCAGCAGACCCCTGTGTTTGAATTCAGCGGGATGGAAAATGTGATAACTGACACTTTGATGAAGAAACTAAAAGTGCAAACTTTCAAATTATTTAACTAAATTCCCATACGCACCTGAATGTTACGCCATGCCTACTTGTTGCTAACTGGGACTCTGGTGGTGTTCTGGATTTGAGGTGACAGAAAGTTCTCGCTGTCTTCCACATTATATAATACTGAAATAATTGAAAGCCCACATCCTGGCACAAAATCCAAATGAAAGAACCCAAAGTAAATTGAGCACTTAGCAGTTAAAAGCTTTTATAGCGTTTCTGAGCGCTGCAGTACATTACAGCCTACACAATATATTAAATACAATGAAAAGTGATCAATTAGGTAATGAAGTGGTCACGGTGGCTGTACCCTGATTTTATTTTTCTGATTAATGAGAACGCCACCCTCGCTTATGATTCACTAACGCTTGAATTAAACAAAGAGGGCTGACTTCTTAATGCAGCGTCCTACTTAACCTGCCGATCCGTTCCAGCCGGGCACTTTCGGTTTCAAAGATGCAGTGTAAATAATTTTAATACTGAGCTCTTAATGTTTTTATTTATTACACTTATAGTAGATTGGTACAGCTATTATAGGTATGTTTATTCTAATTGATTACATTATGGAAGACAGCAGACTTTTGTTCCTATTTAGGTAAGGTAAGAGTATGCATTGACAAGCATGCAGTTATTATTTACTTACTCTTGGTGTTGGTTATGTGATGTTTGGACTGTCTTGTTAGTTGCTTATTTTTAAGCTTAAGTAGTGGTGAGTGCTGGAGACGGCCGGACATAGCAAATGGACCAATGTCACAAATGCTTGACTGCAGACTGATGAAATGAGAGCCACTCAAAGAGGGGTCAGCTGTGAGAAGCAACGAGGTGCCTTCTGACTCCAAATTCTTATACAGCATAGTTCTTCAGGATTTAAAGTGTTAATCTTTTTAATCAAGGATGGCGCCTATATTTCATGTAACACTAATTAATTGCATTACTACAGAGGATAGGCTTTGAATGCGTAATTATGTATAACCGGTGAAACTGTGATGCAGATTGAAGATCTACTTGAGCATGACTTGGCAGTCAAATGAAACATTAGCTGTTTTAATCTGTATTTCTGGGCGGCACGGTGGCGCAGTGGGTAGTGCTGCGAGTCCTCCCTGCATGGAGTTTGCATGTTCTCCCCTTGTCTGCGTGGGTTTCCTCCGGGTGCTCCGGTTTCCTCCCACAGTCCAAAGACATGAAGGTTAGGTGCATTGGTGATTCTAAATTGTCCCTAGTGCAGTGGTTCTCAAACTGTGGGGCAGACCCCGCTAGGGGGGTGCAAAGTAACAAAAAGGGGGGCGTGAAGATGTGAAAAAGTGAAGACAAGGATCAAAAATATGAAAAATACATCTATTGAAATCAAAAAAAATTAACTACATTTTGACACTAGAAAAATAAATATAGAGTTAGATAAATGTTGATAAAAGTTAAGTAGATATAATAAAATATGCATCTATGATATAACAAATTGGCTCCTTTCAAAGAAACGTTAGGCGGGCACAATTAAAACTGTTATTAAAACTCGGGTCCCAAATACTTAAAGGTTGAGAAACGTTGCCCTAGTGTGTGCTTGGTGTGTGTGTGTGTGTGTGCCCTGCGGTGGGCTGGCACCCTGCCTGGGGTTTGTTTCCCGCCTTGCGCCCTGTGTTGGCTGAGATTGGTTCCAGCAGACCCCCGTGACCCTGTAGTTAGGATATAGCGGGTTGGATAATGGATGGATGGACAGATGGATGGACGGATGGATGGATGGATCTGTATTTCTTCACTCACAAATTGGTTATGTGGTGTTTGGACTATCTTGTTAGTTGCTTATTTTTAACAGTTTAAACCAATGTTTTTTCAGTCTATGGTAATTTTTAATATTCAAAGAAATGTCAGTAATAAGAGTGTTGTATGTTCAAGCAGTACGTGCCCACAGGGCTTGACCGCAGGCTACCACTCTCTTTTAGAAATGTTCTCTCTGCATTCACCTTGAGACTTGAGTGCTCTCCAACAAGTGAAACAAACAGTCGAGACGCTGGCAACATTAAATTGAGTAAGAGTTTATAAATGTGTGTCTTCAGATGAACTGCTGTCATGGCCGAGGTGGCGGGCTTTTGCCTTGATTTCACTGGTTTACTGTTCACACGTTCAGCGGATAGGCACAAGTTTCTAATAATAAATACATAATAAGCAGTGGAGAAGTAATTTGATTGTAATACCTGTAATTGCTCCCTTTTTGTTTCAGGTTTGTCTTTGTCTTTAAAACAACAATTGTTGACCAAGGTGCTATACACTGAAACAAATCAGAACAGACACAATTAAACCTTTAAAGATACAAAAACCGCAATACAATACTGTAAGAAGTAGTTAGGGAGTTTTAGATAGATAAGATAGATAGATAGGTAGATAGATAGATAGATAGATATTTTAATAAAGTTTATTGATTTATTTTAAATAGGAAGGAGGAGTAATTAGTAAGGGGATGTGCAGAAGGGAAAAGAAGTGTTCTTGGGTAGCTCAGTGTTAATTATTCACTGTTGCGGTCAGGTCAGGTTTGGGAGCATGCAGCGGTACAGAGCGTTCCCACACTCACCACACAACAAAACAGCTCGGGATCTCAGTTGGCAACCCTCCAGGCAGACACACGGTCCAGTCCCACCCTCCAGAAATGATCCTCTATCTGCCGCAGCCAGGTGTTAAGTGGGCGACCCCTTGGCCTGGTCCAGCTGCTCGAGTCCTCAACAGTGAGGATCACCCTCGGGGAAACACGCCACATGGCCGTAGTGCCGTAACTGACGCTCCTACACAATTCAGGTAATGTGCCTCATTTGGGACTCCATGAGCAACCGCTCATTCAACACAAAGTCAAACGAGTGGTACCCACGGATATTCCGAAGAGACACAGTACCAAAGGAGTCCAGTCTTCATCTAAGGTCACCGGATAGCATTCATGTCTCACATTCTATTATAAAAAAAATAAAATTGGCAAGTAGTCCACAACCTGCGGTGATCATCTCTGTGTGCCTTCATACGCATCGGGGACTCCTCTGCTACACTACTGAGGCCACTCAAATGCCAAGGAGAACCAACGCTGGGTTCTGGTAAGGTGAGAATAGCGGACTCCCTTCACCTCATCCAGAATGTACAGCTTTTACAATACAATTAAAACAACAAGAACCTTATTTATATAGCACATTTTCCTACAAGTAATGTAGCTCAAAGTTCAACAACAAAATACATTACAATAATAGTCAAATTAATCAAATACTTAAATAAAGGTTAGGACTAAAAATAGGTTTTAAACTGAGATTTTCAATTTGCCAATGTTGAGGCCTACCTAATATGAAGTGACAGTAAATTCCAAAGTCTAAAAAGACCATAAAACAGCACAATGTCCCCTATGCTACCTCGGGACACCCAGAAGAAGCTGGTCTGTGGATCTAAGTAATCTAGACGGCCTCAGAAAGTGTAAAAGATCTGTGAGAGATGGTGATGCTATCACAGTTATGAATACTGGAAACAAGTAAAAAGACTGAATTAGCGTTAGCTGCCCCTGAATCGGGGTGTTCATATAAAATGTAATGATTTTTTTCATGAGGCAAAGTACATTATAAAAAGGAATAGTTGCATCAGAATTTTGAAATAGCAAAATGAGTGTTTCAATTTAAATGTTGAAGTTGTAATATTCTCAGCTCTAACAGAAATTTGACATGTTTCACTCCCTTGATATAGGTCCATAGAGGGCTAGATTCCCAGTAAAGAATCAGAAACTCCCTGTGTCTGCATGGGTTTCCTCCTGGTGCTTCGGTTTCCTCCCATAGTCCAAAGACATGCAGGTTAGGTGGATTGGCGATCCTAAATTGTCCCTGGTGTGTGCTTGGTGTGTGATGTGTGTGTGTGTGCCCTGCAGTGGGCTGGCACCCTGCCCTGGGTTTGTTTCCTGCCTTGCGCCCTGTGTTGGCTAGGATTGGCTCCAGCAGAGCCCTGTGACCTTGTAGTTAGGATATAGCGGGTTGGATAATGGATGGATGGATGGAACACCCCACATGCGTATCTTTCAAATTTTAGTTTTTAACCTACTGGGAGTAGCTCTTACAGGACTAGGAAGACCAGTAAAGAGTCAAATATCAAAAATATGATCATATTCGCTGGATGAACCATTAAGCAAAATAAGCACATGTTTAGGGCATCATGGGAAGGGAGACACAACAGAAATTTTCCATTGCCAGATTTACCATCAACCATATGGTACAAAACAGCAAATGGTGCTGCTGACCAGGTTTCACAAAAAGGGGCCCCCACATTAAATGAAAATAATTATATACATATATATCTATACTAATAAAAGGCAAAGCCCTGACTGACTGACTAACTCACTCACCCACTCACTCACTGACTCATCACTAATTCTCCAACTTCCCGTGTAGGTAGAAGGCTGAAATTCAGCAGGCTTATTCCTTACAGCTCACTTACAAAAGTTAAGCATGTTTCATTTCGAAATTCTACGCACAACGGTCATAATCGGTCGACAATGTCCGCCATGTTGAACTTTCTTATTTATGGCCCCATCTTCACGAAATTTGGTAGGTGGCATCTCTGCCCTAACCGAAACCAATGTACGTACTTATTTCGGTGGTATGACGCCACTGTTGGCCGCCATATTGAACTTTCCAACGGTCTTTGTTACATATGTGCCCATCTTTAAGAAATTTGGTACGCAGGTTCCCAACGCTAACTGAATCCTACTTACGTACATATATACGTCCATAGCCTGCAGCTCGGTCACCATGTGAGGCGGCGTTGGGTCCCTCATCCCAACGCCTCCCACGTTGTTGGCTGCCTGCCTATATAAGGCCGTCCGTTGCTCCGGTCTCTATATTCCCTTCCTTGCTTCGCCACGGGATTCACATCTCCCTGCTGATAACTACAGCCTTTTTATTTAATCCACAGCTTCTCCACTGTTTTATTGTTCATTTATTACGATTATAGTTATTGTGTAGGTATTTTAGACTTACTTTACATTGTTCAGGTACCCATTTCCTTTATCATTCCAACCGTACCCCCATTAACATGTCTATCGAGGTGATCACCATCGATCAAAGAACTGTCACTTACCAAGTGGTTTCCATGCCCGGAGATGGCACCTGCCTTTTCCATTCTCTTTGTTACATATTGCACGGCCATATCAGACTCACTCTTGATATCCGGAGGAACATTGTGTCTTATGTATTGAATGACTGGGACAGTTTCAAGGTGTGGACTGATGACGGTACAGGAGATAATTATACTACACAGGAGCACTATAAGAGTGAAATGCTTAAGCCCTTCACCTATGGTTCTGCATGTGAGTTGATGGCTGCCGCTGAATTGTTTGGTTCTCGCTTTCAAGTGTACCGAAATGGCCAAATATTTTACACCTTTCGACAACCGTCAATGCCTCTAAAACATCTTAGATTCACAGGTGACGATTTCAGTAGTGGACACTTTGATGTTTATGAATGTTTAAACTCTCAAAAGCTGGATGTGAAGTTATCGATGAAACCGGTTATATGCTTACAACGCTTGACAGATGCCGAATGTCACTTCAACTCAAGTCCTGCAAATGCTGTCGTAATTGAAACAAACCATGAAACTCAAACCGATTGTGACAGCAGCAATCCAAGTTGTGAGATTTGAAACAAGATTACTGTTCACATGGCCAACTGTAAGTTGCATGCTCAAGGGTAAGCTCAGCGCACAGCTTGGTCATGTTACAACCGGATGGCCGAACTCACAATGTGGTATACAAAAAGATCCTTAACAAATAATCATTGATATATTTTCTCCCAGTTTAAAAAGGTTTAATTTTCTTCTTAATAAAAATTTTAAGGCAGTACTTCGCCGCTGCGAAGCGCGGGTATTTTGCTAGTTCTATAATAAAAGTAATAATCAAATAGTAATAATAGAGGTTAATGATATACTGTATATTAATCTTGGGAATATAACAATATTAGAATCTGGTAACTACCACATGATCCACCGAGGCTCACATGATCATTCTTGTCTTCGCTATGTCGGCTGTCGCATTCAGTTGTCCACTGAGAGTGAATGTAGCTCAAATATAAGGGCACCAAAATCTTAAAAAGTGCTTAGGGCCCCCTAAGGTCCTAAACTGGCCGGGTGGAAACCTCAGAACAGCATATAATATTCTAGAAATAGTTACTATATATTGCAGGTCTCCAGTTTTGCAATGTTTAGGGAGTAAGTTTGACCCCTCACAATCTATTGGGTTAATGTGGTATGTACAACCTCAAATCCTTCTGATCATTTTTATTAAATTGGTTCACCCTTTACCTTAAGGGTATATTTTCCTGCACAAAATATGGCCCAAAATGAGGGACTTTCAAGTCCAGAGGGCAAAAAACATCTTATATAACTAGACACCAAGACGACTGAAATGGTATATCACATGTCGGAGTTTTCTCATACCAGTAAGTGCTTTCAGTGTATTCATAAGTAATTCTTATAAATACAATAAAAGAATCTTACACTCAGTTCTAAGCTTAACTGGAAGCCAGTGAAGAGAGGCCAGCACTGGTGATACATGGCCATGTGTGTTTGCGTTTTAACAGGCAAGCAGCAGTATTTTGGACCATCTGCACGCAGGAGAGAGAAGCCCAATTAACTCCTATGTGGAGTGAACTCCAGTAGACATTTGAGATGATATAAAACTACACTCACCTAAAGGATTATTAGGAACACCATACTAATACGGTGTTTGACCCCTTTCGCCTTCAGAACTGCCTTAATTCTACGTGGCATTGATTCAACAAGGTGCTGAAAGCATTCTTTAGAAATGTTGGCCCATATTGATAGGATAGCATCTTGCAGTTGATGGAGATTTGTGGGATGCACATCCAGGGCACGAAGCTCCCGTTCCACCACATCCCAAAGATGCTCTATTGGGTTGAGATCTGGTGACTGTGGGGGCCATTTTATTACAGTGAACTCATTGTCATGTTCAAGAAACCAATTTGAAATGATTCGAGCTTTGTGACATGGTGCATTATCCTGCTGGAAGTAGCCATCAGAGGATGGGTACATGGTGGTCATGAAGGAATGGACATGGTCAGAAACAATGCTCAGGTAGCCCGTGGCATTTAAACGATGCCCAATTGGCACTAAGGGGCCTAAAGTGTGCCAAGAAAACATCCCCCACACCATTACACCACCACCACCAGCCTGCACAGTGGTAACAAGGCATGATGGATCCATGTTCTCATTCTGTTTACACCAAATTCTGACTCTACCATTTGAATGTCTCAACAGAAATCAAGACTCATCAGACCAGGCAACATTTTTCCAGTCTTCAACTGTCCAATTTTGGTGAGCTCGTGCAAATTGTAGCCTCTTTTTCCTATTTGTAGGGTAGATGAGTGGTACCCGGTGGGGTCTTCTGCTGTTGTAGCCCATCCGCCTCAAGGTTGTGCGTGTTGTGGCTTCACAAATGCTTTGCTGCATACCTCGGTTGTAACGATGGTTATATCAGTCAAAGTTGCTCTTCTATCAGCTTGAATCAGTCGGCCCATTCTCCTCTGACCTCTAGCATCAACAAGGCATTTTCGCTCACAGGACTGCCGCATACTGGATGTTTTTCCCTTTTCACACCATTCTTTGTAAACCCTAGAAATGGTTGTGCGTGAAAATCCCAGTAACTGAGCAGATTGTGAAATACTCAGACCGGCCCATTTGGCACCAACAACCATGCCACGCTCAAAATTGCTTAAATCACCTTTCTTTCCCATTCTGACATTCAGTTTGGAGTTCAGGAGATTGTCTTGACCAGGACCACACCCCTAAATGCATTGAAGCAACTGCCATGTGATTGGTTGATTAGATAATTGCATTAATGACAAACTGAACAGGTGTTCCTAATAATCCTTTAGGTGAGTGTATGTATTACTCTCTCAAAATTGTTAAAACATAAAAAGAGCTTAACTTTAGCCAAGATACATAACTGATACAAAAACTACCATTAACAACTGAATTTATGCTTATCAAACTTAAAAACATTGTTGAAGTCACAACTTGATTCCTTGTGTAGGGTTTATATGTAAGGAGCCAAAGGGGCCAAGATCCATACCTGTATACCAACACAATCCTCAACTGTGTTGAGGGGACTGGGCGGTCTCATGATCTGGAATCCCTACAGATTTTATTTTTTTCTCCAGCTGTCTGGAGTTTTTTTTTTGTTTTTTCTGTCCACCCTGGCCATTGGACCTTACTCTTATTCTATGTTAATTAATGTTGACTTATGTTTATTTTTTATTGTGTCTTCTATTTTTCTATTCTTCATTATGTGAAGCACTTTGAGCTACATTTTTTGTATGAAAATGTGCTATATAAATAAATGTTGTTGTTTCAATGTGAAAGAAAATTGGAATATGCAAGTAAAACTGACCCCAAATGAATAGTGACCAGGCTAGGATTTGAGCTCGACTGCGAGATGGCACTGTTAATCCACTACCATTGTGTGGTCCTCCTCTAAATTATGAGTGTTGCCTGGAATGTTTGCAAAATGCAGTATTATTAGGAATTGATTACAGCTGAACTTAGTCATTGCTCCGCTCCTAGTTTTTCAACATGATCCCACCAATTTCAACAGCCTTGCAGAAAATGAGAAATGAGATCATGCGTCCCCCCCATCTTGTAGCAGAGTGAATTCTGCACTCACAGAAACATCTTGATTGCTTCACTAATGTTGTCATCACTCCTAAATCTTTTTTCCAGGGTTGGCATCTGGGAAAGGCTACAACTAGGTGGACATCTGAGGGAGTGCGATCTGAGGGTTTGTGTTTTCATATTTGTATGTGGGATTTCCTGTTAATGTTCATAATAGATCCTAAGAGAAAGTTGTGGCCCGTAGGAGGCACTTTGAAATTTCAAACCCAAATAAGGGCCAATGAAACCAAAAAGTACACATAAAGGTTGTTTAATTATAAGAAATAAAACAGAGGGTTAAACATAAGGAATAAATACAGTACAAACAAACAAATGATTGAAAAGAACTACCTGCTGTTAATAAGTGTTTGTCCCTAAGTACCACACGGGCCACCTTAAAAACTCTTAGCTACTGTGCCTCCCATATCTCTACATGTCCTGCGTATTCAAGAGTGGAATGAGCTTTTAAACCCCTTCACTAACAGTTTAACCTTTAGACCAAGTTTGGGGTCAGAAATAGTATGTCTTCCTGGGGGCCTCAGATGTTCCTGAAATTCTTAACTCCAGGCCATTGTGTAAAGATCAAGCTGGTCTCACAGAGGCACGTTTACTGTAACACATACTGTAGCTGTGGGCCATACAAAGCCTAAGGCAGCGTTGCTCAACCTTTAAGTATTTGCGACCCGAGTTTTCATAACAGTTTTAATTGCGCCCCCCCCTAACATTTTTTTGAAAGGAGCCCACTAATACCAATTTGTTCTTTTTTAATTAATGATATATCATAGATGCATATTTTATTATACCTAATTAACTTTTATCAATATTTATCTAACTCTATATTTATATTTCTAGTATCAGAATGTAGTTTAAGTTAATTTGGTTAATTTGGTTTCAAAAGATGTATTTTTCATATTTTTGATTCTTGTTTTCTTTTTTTCATATCTTTGCGCACCCCTTTTTGTTACTTCACGCCCCCCTAGGGGGGCCCACCCCACAGTTTGAGAACCACTGGCCTAAGGTACCTCCTGTCAAGTGCAGGTCTGGGAGAAGTCTACTCCATTAAGAAACACCCAGGATGTCTCCTTCCAGAGCTTCTCCCTTCATGAAGGGACATAACATCCCTAAGATATGACATCTCTGTTACTTTGGCATGGTCATGTGAGATGGCACTCCAAGTGAAATTCCTGGAAGAGAGTCTGAAAATCTACCTGCTGTCCTGTATGGTCCTGATCAGAACTGCGTTTATAAGATGTTATACAGATAAGAGCCACTACTTACCGAATATACTCGCGTATAAGTCGGGTCTTGAAACCCGAAAAATTGATCATAAAATCAGACCCCAATTTATGCACCCATTCAAAAAATATGACACTTAATTTTTTCTTTTTCTTTTTTTTTTATATCTTCTTGCCTCCTCCAATCTCACTCCAGGACACTCCGACACATCGAATTTTGTTGCAGCAGCGCAGTTACCAATTTCTTTCTTTTGCCACTTCAACGACTTTTATTTTAAAACTGGCTTCATATTTTCTTCTGATCGAATGCTCCATCGTAGATAAGGGATGCTCTAACGATAAAGATATATGAGGGTGTGAGATACAAAAAACACAAATCAGTGCAAACATTGCTTTGGAATAGTTTGGGTATTACCGTGTGGTCGCGTAGGCACAATAAATAGAAAAAAAGGCAGTTACTCTCTCAGACGGGCGTCAGCATATCATAATCTTTTGGACCAATATTGTGAGTTTTCCACATTTGACTTATACAACCAACATTATAAAATACCAGAAATTATACTGTAAAATCAAGCCCTGACTTATCCGTGGGAGAACTTAAACACGAGTATATATGGTAAACCGGTCTGAATTTAATTAAATAATCCACTTGTGGGATTGACATAGTCTTGTGGTGCAATGCTTTAGACAAAAATAAAGAAAATGTTCCACATTCTAACATGTCTAGTTGTCTTTTACTCTGTATTTAATCCTGTGTTCTATCCACTTATGTTCCCATTTTTTGTTATTGTTGTGCTTTTTGTCTTTGTGGGGAGCTGCCAACCAGAAACCTGTTGTCATTTATTAAAATAACTGATGCTTCACAATTTTTAAATCAATGCAGATAAAAAGGTGGGCATTGATTGTGTATATACTGTACCACAACAGCAAAATAATAACCATAATAACATATGTGTGTTACTCTGGCCTCACTCTACATGCAAATAGACAGATAGATAGATAGATAGATAGATAAGGCGCTATATAATAGATAGATAGATAGATAGATAGATAGATAGATAGATAGATAGATAGATAGATAGATAGATA
>JANRMT010062834.1:33678848-33713883 GCA_026402145.1 Polypterus bichir lapradei | reverse complement strand
ATAGATAGATAGATAGATAGATAGATAGATAGATAGATAGATAGATAGATAGATAGATAGATAACTTGGGCACACAGGGTGGAGCCCTGAAGAAGCACAGATGGGTTACTGAGCTTACTTTCCTGTTTCCTGTGCTGTCCCATTCACATACAGTATATCACAAATGTTACGGCATATTTCTTTTTCACTCACAGGCCTGTATTTACTGTAAAATTACTCAGCAGTGGAGCTGAAAGAAGGATCCTTCAGGCTCCTTTAGGTCTTTTATCTTTCAGAATTTTTCTTCCTGTAATGCAGTTTGCTGCAACTGGACAGGAATGACACCTAAAGGAGTACATGTGTATTTTTTACTGTTATGGAAACCAGCTTAGGTAATAAAAAGGATATTGAAATAGCCCAGGTGTTTTAATGGTCACTCTTATTAAATTTATAGATAAAATCCTCTGATTTTTATCAGCTTGTTCTATCCACAAAGCTACACAGTGCAGTGGGCTCAATTATTTATTAAGTCTGACATTGTTATAGTTTCTAGTGAAACTGTGTTTTATTACAATGGGAGCTCAGCTTCTAGTCTCCAAACCTCTAAGCATGTCTGAGCTGACATGTTTAATATAACACAGACAGCAGAGTTTCCTGCTTTGCCTGCTTGTCTAATACAAGACAGACACTGTTTACTGTTATCAGTTCTTCAGACATCACCACAAAGCCACAAGGATAAGCAGCTCAGCGGACACATGCAGAATTCAAAATGTGGGCAAGCAGTTGTTGCAAAGCAGACCACTGAGATACTTCTGAAAATGTGCTAATGCTCCTCACTGATCACTCCCTAAATAACTAATAGCAGTGCTCATTTTATGTATTGCATTAATTACACATGCAAAATGTATTATAGCAGGTCAAAAAATGATTCAGAAGATTTTTTTTTATCCCACCAATCAATCTTGTGATGTGGAGTAATTAATTCATTGGTCTTGTCCTTTGCAGCGAGATATGTTTAGTTCCACCTATCCTTTAAAAATAAATAAATGCAATCATTTTCTTACTTTATTTAAGTAAATAAAATACATACAGTAATTTAGCATTTAAGTCAAATGTACTCTCACATAAGCAATACAGAGTTGTGGCCAATGTGTTCCTAGAAAAGAAATCCATCAAACTAAATAAAAAACACAAAAACTACTTTCCCTGCTCATAAATTGCTTTACATGAAGTCTTATGAAGTTTTGCCAGATTATAAAAAAATCTTGGAGCAGATTAAGAAATAAAATAGATAGATAGATAGATAGATAGATAGATAGATAGATAGATAGATAGATAGATAGATAGATAGATAGATAGATAGATAGGAAAGGCACTATATAATATATAAAGTATATTAGTGACCCAAGATGACTGACTATAGTTTAGACATCCTCAACCTGCATGATTAGGTTAACCACATACCTGGCAACATGGCCACACCCCCTTCTGCATGGGCTTCTCTTTGTAGGCGGTTTCTCAGCATGGCTCCGCCCCTTCTGACAGCTTGTTTGATTAGATTAAAAAAAGAAATAGATAGATGGATAGAGAATGGTTTGAGTGTAGTGCACTCCCAGTAGGTATGACATAGTGAGGCTGGCACCTGCTGACAGCATCCACAGTTCTAAAATTGTCCTAGGTACATTTTAGACAGTTTTAAATGAGATATGCGTGTCTGATGTACAGTTTTATATCTATTATAGTATGCATTGTACAAATTTTAAAAAGAATTCATTTTCTGAAAGCTGAGTTCCATTCAGTGTCTGAAATAGAAAGATTCTTTTGCCATTATCCTCTAAAATCGTCTAGAGGAAAATTCGTTAAACTTTACTTGTTAAACCTAGAAATCCTAAGTGTATGAGGGTAAATCAGAAAGCAAAGGCAATTTGAAAATTACATGGTAACTGTTGCAGATAGGAGCTGAGCCAATACCGTATGATCACAATGGCTTATGGGTAATTCAAACATGCACTGTGCAGTGCTCTGCCGCTAGTTTACTTGAGGCCAAAGTCAAATCAACATGGATGCTCCCCTGTGGGATTGTACCATTGCTGAGTAATGTGCTGTAGTGAGGTATCTTTGGATGGAAGAATTGGGACCTGTAATTCATAGCAAAAGAAAGGGAATCCTGTCAAAAACAGTCTTTCTGCTCCATAACAACACATGTCTCCATACAGCAGCCACAACAGTGGAGGAAATGCAGCAGCTGTAGTTTGAATGTTTTCCACATCCTCTTTACCGCCCTTACCTGGCACTAGGTGACTATCACATTTCCGTTACACTTAAAGAGACTCTGTGCAGTCATAAGTGCACCTCTGATGATGAGGTTAAAGAAGCAGTACAAACCTGGATTTGGGAGCAACCAAAAAGGTTCTTCTACTAAAGAAATGAAGAAGTTAATGGAATGATTCAAGAAGTGAATCGCCTTGTGGAGAAGTGATGGAACTTTTATGTTCATCTGCTCACAGTTACCTGTAATAAAGGGTAAGTTGTGTTTATATTTTAATTCCCCTTCATATCTTTATCAGGACTAACCAGTATTTACCAGTATTGCTGCTGGAACAGAGAATGGTGCATTGTAAAGAAAATGTGGTATATTATTTTTCACAAAATGTAATATCACTTCAAATGACTCCCAGACATCTATATTAAGATCTCTACAGGACTGGATAACTACAGTGCTAATTTCTTGTAGATTTTTAAGCTAGTGAGGATGCAAATATGTAAAAATAAAAAAAACTCTATTCTATGTTAATAATATTTGAGTATCCATGGGAGTGAGAAGTGGTTTAATTTGGACCTGAAAATTGGGAACATTCATTTATGCGTTTCTCAAACCTCTTAATCCAATTAAAGGTTACAAGGATATACCAGCCATTGATAGAATGCCAGTGCAGGACAAGGGTACAATTGTGAAAGTAGCCACGTGGCACCCTTCTGATGATGATGATGATGATAATAATACCAAGTTAATGTACTAGCTACTCCTTCTTCACCACTAAAGGTTTGCTAGACCATCCATTTTCACATTCACCTAATCTTGTTCACTTTTATAAGGTGTAAAGAGAAATCGACCCTGGAAGGGGAATAAATCTATCAGGGAGCACAATCCCTCACAAGAAAAACTGATTTAGATTCACAAATGAACCTAAAAAATCACATTAGAACAATAAAACTTGAGTATTTTAGAACATTAGAACAATCTAGACAAGAACAGGCCATTCAGCCCAACAAAGCTTGTCAGTCCTATTCACATAATTCTTCCAAAATAACACCAGATGTACTTATGAAGATCTCTAAAGTCTTACTGTCTACCACACTACTTGGTAGATTATTCCAAGTATCTATGGTTTGCTGTATAAAGAAAAACTTCCTAATGTTTGTGTGAAATTTACCCTTAACAAATCTCCAACTGTGTCCCGGTGTTCTTGATGAACTCATTTTAAAATAACAGTCTCGATCCACTGTACTAATTCCCTTCATAATTTTAAACACCTCAATCATGTCACCTCTTAATCTTCTTTTGCTTAAATTGAAAAGGCTCAGCTTTTTTCATTTTTTCTCATACCTTATGTCAATAAAGGTATATTCATTCAATGATGAAGATTCTGGAGTTTATGCCACAAGGTTGCAGGGTTCAGACGTCATCACTGTTAGACCATCAAGGTCATTCAACTTTCCTGTTCTCCAACTGTAAAATTTGTTAAACCAGGGGTCTCCAACATGTTGCTCGCAAGCTACCAGTAGCTCGCAACCCCTTTCCAAGTAGCTCACCAAAGAGTTAATGAATCCTACATAAATTTGAAAACTTGATTAGTCAAATTAGGGGTGGGCGATCTTTCCAAAAAATCATATCACGATCCACAATCTGAACTGCAATCTATCTTTTGAATGTGGCATACACTTAAGAGAATATCTGGACTCAAACTCATCAAGACCTAAGTAACACTTTATTTTAAATATCACATAAAGTTGAATTCAATTGTTCTCTCATTCACTAGCTAAGTGGAGTTAAGGAATGCACCTTGAAGCTGGCGAGTAAGTGAGGAAGGCCCCTCCCCGTGGCCCGCTGCCTTTTTCTTGATACCACAAGCAAATTATGATGCATTGCGAAATGAGAGAAGTCGCAAAATCAACCGGAATGTTCAAGCAAATTATAGAAAGAAAACAGATCTAAATCCATTAAGTAGTTCTCTAGTGAAAAGCGGACAGACATACAGACAGAGAGACATTGGACTTTATATACAGGTGCTGGTCATAAAATTAGAATATCATGACAAAGTTGATTTATTTCAGTAATTCCATTCAAAAAGCGAAACTTGTATATTACATTCATTCATTACACACAGACTGATGTATTTCAAACGTTTATTTCTTTTAATTTTGATGATTATAACTGACAACTAATGAAAGTCCCAAATTCAGTATCTCGGAAAATTAGAATATTGTGAAAAGGTTCAATATTGAAGACACCTGGTGCCACACTCTAATCAGCTAATTAACTCAAAACACCTGCAAAAGCCTTTAAATGGTCTCTCAGTCTAGTTCTGTAGGCTACACAATCATGGGGAAGACTGCTGACTTGACAGTTGTCCGAAAGACGACCATTGACACCTTGCACAAGGAGGGCAAGACACAAAAGATCATTGCTAAAGAGGCTGGCTGTTCACAGAGCTCTGTGTCCAAACACATTAATAGAGAGGCGAAGGGAAGGACAAGATGTGGTAGAAAAAAGTGTACAAGCAATAGGGATAACTGCACCCTGGAGAGGATTGTGAAACAAAACCCATTCAAAACTGTGGGGGAGATTCACAAAGAGTGGACTGCAGCTGGAGTCAGTGCTTCAAGAACCACCACGCACAGACGTGTGCAAGACATGGGTTTCAGCTGTCGCATTCCTTGTGTCAAGCCACTCTTGAACAAGAGACAGCGTCAGAAGCGTCTCGCCTGGGCTAAAGACAAAACTGCTGCTGAGTGGTCCAAAGTTATGTTCTCTGATGAAAGTAAATTTTGCATTTCCTTTGGAAATCAAGGTCCCAGAGTCTGGAGGAAGAGAGGAGAGGCACAGAATCCACGTTGCTTGAGGTCCAGTGTAAAGTTTCCACAGTCAGTGATGGTTTGGGGTGCCATGTCATCTGCTGGTGTTGGTCCATTGTGTTTTCTGAGGTCCAAGGTCAACGCAGCCGTCTACCAGGAAGTTTTAGAGCACTTCATGCTTCCTGCTGCTGACGAACTTTATGGAGATGCAGATTTCATTTTCCAACAGGACCTGGCACCTGCAAAAAGTGCCAAAGCTACCAGTACCTGGTTTAAGGACCATGGTATCCCTGTTCTTGATTGGCCAGCAAACTCGCCTGACCTTAACCCCATGGGGTATTGTGAAGAGGAAGATGCAATACGCCAGACCCAACAATTCAGAAGAGCTGAAGGCCACTATCAGAGCAACATGGACTCTCATAAGACCTGAGCAGTGCCACAGACTGATTGACTCCATGCCACACCGCATTGCTGCAGTAATCCAGGCCAAAGGAGCCCCAACTAAATATTGAGTGCTGTACATGCTCATACTTTTCATGTTCATACCTTTCAGTTGGCCAACATTTCTAAAAATCCTTTTTTTGCATTGGTCTTAATTGATATTCTAATTTTCCGAGATACTGAATTTGGGACTTTCATTAGTTATCAGTTATAATCATCAAAATTAAAAGAAATAAACATTTGAAATACATCAGTCTGTGTGTAATGAATGAATCTAATATACAAGTTTCACTTTTTGAATGGAATTACTGAAATAAATCAACTTTGTCATGATATTCTAATTTTATGACCAGCATCTGTATTATATATTAGTAAACCTTCAAAATAATGTGCAAATAAAGTCTCAACAGCACTCTCAGCATTTCCAGAGTTTAGTAGAGCCAGATAACTATAAGGATCTTCACCAAGCAGTCTCTGAAAATGTCTGCTTTGTTTGGGTCTTCATACCTCTGTGAGTCGGCCTTTTCTGACATGAATGTCATGAAATCAAAGTTCAGAACAAGACTGACAGATGAACATTAAAATGACTCCATAGGAGTGAACCTAAGTGGCTACACTCCACCATACACCTGCCTCTCTTGTTGACTCCATGTAGTGCCAGTCGTCTCACTAACTAACTAAAAAACACATAACACATGCAACTGGACATGCAAATAAAGTGAAACAGTGACATGGAACAAAATAACAAATGAATAAGTCATATCTGTGTATTTTGAATTGCATTGTTTTGTTTTGACAGCATTCAAGTTTTAATTCAATAGTGTGAGATACACTAGAAAACACATACAGACATACAAAATGCACTTGCAGGTGAACTAAATATTTTTTGTGATGTTTTAATGAAAAATGTCAGTTGTGGACACCAACATTTTGTAAAAGTTCAGGCAAAACAAGCGTATTCAGTTTGTTTGGGTTAAAATAAGCAATGAGAATAAACGTTAGAAAACATGAGTAGCTCTCAGCCATTTTAATTTTGTAAGAGTAGCTCTCAGGGGAAAAAAGGTTGGAGACCCCTGTGTTAAACAATTTCACTTGTAAGGTGTCCTGTGTTCACTGTAAAACATTTCTTTATCAAATAAGAGCAGGCTGCTTGTTTAATGATTCTTTTGGATTTTACAGTGTATTGTCCCTAATCAGACTTCTGGTTTCTACTTTTGGATTTTACCTTCTGAAGTATAAATAGATAAAATCATCGTCACATATGTAATTCAAGCTGAAGTAAATGCATTTCCATCAGAGTGCGCTTCAGAACTGCAATGGCATTGAATATGTGGAAATCCATTTAAGGGGGCAATCAATATGACCTCCACAAGAAATGCATTGAGCACAAAAGTGTAACCTTGTGGTTTCTAAAATAACATGCTAAGTTACAGTAAAACTCATATTTCACAGTGAACACTGTGGGAAAACATAATGCATTAAGCCCCATCTGCAACACGAGTGTTTTCACTCCAGAAGAACTCTTTTGCCACATGGTTGACATTTGCAGTCAATGTTTATAACATAAGCTCTTTCAGATTCTTGGGAATCTTTCATAATAAAATATGGGAACTGTAATCTCCGTGAGTTCACGCCGGCTGTATCTGCACATGTGTGGCTGACAAGCCGCTAAACCTTCACAGTAAGCAATTTGTTAAATTATACTACAGGCCGCCCCCACTGTCTGTTGTAAACAGTTCAAGGAATAATTATAGATTTACTGGTCTATATTTAGAATTGTGATATAATGGATTGTTTATTCAGAATTGGCCGCCGTTAAAAAAAGAAAAAGTTTAGAACTACAAGCCAAACCGTCATTCATGCTTCAAAGTTCATTTAGTCAGGAATAGTGCATGAAACAAAATTCATGACTAAGGGACATGGGTTTCATTTCACAACAAGTTATGTGTGAATATTTTAGCCAAATTAAGAAAAATTACTTTTTTTGTTGTGACCATGTGCAATAAAACTTGAGGTGCATTTTTGGATCAAGATCACTGGTCTTCAGTTTTTCTATAACTATGTTGTATTTTATATATAATTGTTCAATAAAAGTTTCAGGCTCACTTAGTCAAGTTCAGAACTGTGATTGGGGTAAGCATTTGGTTTGGGGCAGGAACCAACCATTGGCAGAGCAGCAGACCATTGCACGGCCCACTCAACTCACACATCCCTAGGGGTGTTGTGGGAATGCTGCAGTACTGAAAGGAAAATTAACAGAGAGCCACGAGTAACACATACTCCCCACACAGACAGCCAGGCCTGGTTCTGCTGGTTGTGCAAAGGGTGCATGCATGAAGGTGGCCGAACAGCAAAACACAGGCTCGGTGCGGGGCTCGTCTTTTCCCGTCGAATGTTGGTAACTTGCTTCAAAGAAAAACGGGCAAGTCACAACACGTGAATTTTGGCAGCTCAAGTATGCAGCATATCAATCAAAAGTTTTTGTAGTGTTAATCGGAATTTTACTGATAACAGCAACAACAACAACATTTATTTATATAGCACATTTTCATACAAATTATGCAGCTCAAAGTGCTTTACATGATGAAGAAAGAGAAAAAAGACAAAATAAATAAAAATTTGAGTAAGGGAACACTAATTGACATAGAAGAAAAGTAAGGTCCGATGGCCAGGGAGGACAGAAAAAACAAAAAAAAAACTCCAGATTGCTGGAGAAAAAAAAAAAATCTGCAGGGGTTCCAGGCTACGAGACCACCCAGCCCCCTCTAGGCATTCTACCTAACATAAATGGCCTCAATCAGTCCTCATGGTGTTCAGGGTTCTTATGGAAGAATTTGATGATGTTGGTCATGTGGACTTCTGGCCTTTAATCTATCAATGTAGGGACATCACGGTGCTTTGATTAGGTGGTGGTGGCGCAGGTCACCACCCCAGAAAACCAGAAAAAGAACAGAAGAGAAAGTAGGGGTTAGCACGGATTTTGCAGCCACCATAAATAATGATAATTAATTGAATATACAGAGCATCAGGATTAAACTAAGATGAAGCTATGAGAAAGCCATGTTAAAGTAATGTGTTTTTAGCGGTGTTTTAAAGTGCTCCACCGTATCAGCCTGGTGAATTCCTATTGGCAGGCTATTCCAGATTTTAGGTGCATAACAGCAGAAGGCCGCCTCACCACTTCTTTTAAGTTTAGCTCTTAGAATTCTAAGCAGACACTCATTTGAAGATCTAAGGTTACGATTTGGAGTGTAAGGTGTAAGACATTCTGAAATATAAGATGGAGCGAGATTATTTAAGGCTTTGGAAACCATAAGCAGAATTTTAAAGTCAATTCTAAATGACACAGGTAACCAGTGTAGTGACATCAAAACTGGAGAGATGTGCTCGGATTTTCTTTTCCTAGTTAAGATTCTAGCAGCTGCATTCTGCACTTGTTGCAAACGATTTATGTCTTTTTTGGGTAGTCCTGAGAGGAGTGCGTTACAGTAATCTAGTCAACTGAAAACAAAAGCGTGGATTAATTTCTCGAGATTTTGCAGTCTTATAAGAGGTCTAATTTTTGCTATATTTCTTAAGTGGAAAAATGCTGTCCTAGTAATCTGATTAATGTGTGATTTAAAATTCAGGTCAGAGTCAATAGTTATCCCTAAATTCCTTACCTCTGTTTTGACTTTTAATCCTAATGCATCAAGTTTATTTCTAATAACCTCATTATATCCATTATTTCCAATCACTAAAATTTGTTTTCTCTTTATTTAGTTTGAGAAAATTACTATTCATCCATTCAGAAACACAAGACATTGTGTCAGTGAATCAAGAGAGTTGGGGTCATCAGGCACTATTGATAAATACAGTTGTGTGTCATCAGCATAGCTATGGTAGCTCACAGCCCCGAGGTAATCTGACCTAACGAAAGCATGTAAATCGAAAAGAGCAGCGGACCCAGGATAGAGCCTTGTGGAACACCATATAGAATATCATGTGTCTTTGAGTATAATTATCACAACTTACAAAGAATTTTCTACCTGCCAGGTAGGATTCAAACCAATTTAAGACACTGCCAGAGAGGCCCACCCATTGACTAAGGCAATTTCTAAGAATATTGTGATCAATGGTATCGAATGCGGCACTCAGATCTAAGAACAGAGTTGAGAACAGATAAATGGCCTCTGTCTGCATTTACCCACAAGTCATCTACTACTTTAACGAGTGTAGTTTCTGTACTGATGAATTAATTAAACTTGTCACCAATTCGTTAAATGTGTAAGTCAAGTCAAGTTTTCTTCTACCTACAAAGAAATTTTCTTTAATTTATTTTAATTAATTTTAAGGAAATTGCAAAAATTTTTAATTTTAAATGCACAGGTTTAGAAAACAAGTGAAGGTATTATAGGGTGAGGGGGCAGCTGAAATTAAATGGCACGATGGCAGCTTTGCCTCTAGAACCGGGTTCTGTCGAAGTAGAGTGAATATTTATTTTTGGGATCAGAAGACAAAATTGTAACAAAACAAACAACGTCAGAAAAATAAGAAAAAAATTAATTCAGATCCCCAAGAACAAAAAATACCAAGGAGTGCATGTCAAATCTTTTAGTTTATCCAAACACAAATACCAAAATGGCACATAATATGACCCTTTAAAGGGTTACATCGATGACACCACATAAGCATCCTCAGAGGGAATTCTTGGAGATTGGCTCAGCAATGGCTGATGCAAAAATCATAAAATGGTGGCACCCATCAATACTCAAAATAGTGCTGAGAAAAGACGCTTAAAAATCATCAGAAACTGAGACAGGACAAAATAAAGGTTGAATCATATTCATCAACCTCAGAAACCCCAGAATAGCCACTAAGAAGTCCCATAAATTCCTCAAGAAAGCACAAAAAGGCTGTAAGGGCATCAATTTTGCAGTCTCCTAGACTTTCAGCATACACACATGCTTCTGCCTTAGGCATTTCCAACACATCTTTGAGGAGGATTTTGGATCAAGACCTTAATTTCCATCCATACAAAATGATGGTGGTGCAGGAACTCGCTGAGAGGGACTGGGAGAGCCGTAGAGAGTTGTGCGCGAATATTCTGCAACCTGTTCATTGAGATGCCATCATGTTGTGCACCAGCAAGGCACATTTCCATTTGAATGGTTGCATAAATAAGCAAAACGTTCGCTGTTGGGCTGAAGCCAACCCTCATGAACTTCATCAGAGACCCCTGCACAGTGAGCGTGTTATAGTTTGGTGCACCGTTGCAGAATTTGGCATTGTAGGCCCTTTTTTGAGCCCTACTTTTTTGAGGAGGGGGGAGTAATGATCACCGTCACTTCAGAATGTTACATTGAAATGCTAGAGAACTTTTTGCGGCTCCAACTGGAAGAAATGGATGTGGTGGATGCCTGGTTTCAACAGGATGGAACAACAGCTCATGCAGGCGGAGTTCCATGTAAGTTTTGCGGGAGATGTTTCTGGAGAAGCTGATCAGGTGGCCTTCAGATTCGCCTGATCTCGCTCCATGCAATTTCTCTTTGTGGGGCTATCTCAAGTTGAAGGTATACACACACTGACCTCAAAAACTTGAGTGTCTCTTAAGGATGCAATTTGCCACAAGTACCCTACCTCAGCTGGTATTACATAAGGACTCAATCTTACATCTGCTGCTAACTGTTTGTCTTTTTGTACATCTCATAAGCTACTCTACAGTATAATGCACCTTCTCATTTTTTTACTGTAATTGCTTTTGCACTAATGACTATTGCACATTGTACACAGGTCTACTATACAAGTTCTAATGTTATTTATTTTATATGTTATATTTTATACTTTTTTAATATTTTATTGTACTACGAAGTTGAGAGAGAAACTGTATGTTCTTTGCATATAGTGAATTGACAATAAAAGGCTATTTGATTTGATTTGATTTGATTTGACAACCCTGATTATAGGCACAGTTCTCTTTCTGCGATCCGCAAAGCATTTAGCAAAGTCACCCACCTTATTTAAGTTCCCCCAAACAAGCTACTATTTAGCCTTCAACTCTCTGAGATATTCCCAACACTCAGGATGAAAGATAAGGTGAAACAAAAGTCCAGTAGTCCAGGATGAACCCATAAAATCACTCTACAAGAGTTAATAGATTACTCTAATTAACAAAATGAGGAGTTTATCATGCATCAAATAAAAAAGAACTAAAAAACTTCATCAGGAACCAAGATAGGATTAAATAAATGTTTCAATCTTATTCCTCCACATCCAAAACTACAGAATAGCTGCCAAGAAGTCCTGGAAACTCCTGAGGAAATAACAAAAAATAATAAAGAACTCAATAGTTATATAATAATATAAATAATAATATAATATAATTAATATAATAATATAATAATATAATTAATAGTTATGATGTGGAGAAAAGGGTATGAGGATTCCAAAAGACTTCACTGGAAAGACCAGGCCTAATTTGTCTGCCTGGAAAAAGCCTCAACACCAACAGGCCTAATCCCAGCTCCACAGGCCTACCAAAATGGGGTTTATCCCTCAAAAATAAATAAAATTAAATGTCCTATAACATAACAAAAGCCCCACAGTGATTAGATATTCAACAGTCAGAGAGATATGCAAACATTTTAACCCAAAATGGTTTGCATGTGGATCATTCTCAGAAAAATTACCTAGAGAGGCATGCACTTCACAGTTTAGATCTCATCCCAGATAGATTTGAAATAAAATATTGTGTATGTGTGTGACGTGTCATTCTAAGGTGATTTTCAGTATGCATTAGACAAATTGAAAAAAATGTATTTTATGGTTGGCTGAATTCTGTTTCTTATCTAAAATTGTAAATCAAAATGCTTAAAAGAGAGTGAGAAGGTAACAAACACAGGTAAATCCAACAAAATTAGTAAATGCTCACAATACTCCACCAAAAGAGAATGCCCTCCAGCTCCCGAGTGTTCCCAGCAGACTTATGTGGGCAGAAGGAACGGCTCAAGAGTGGTGATGTCAGGGTGGACCCGCCTCCAGGAGCTTCACCCACAAAGAACAAGAAACTTAAGCTTATTTAAAGGGACAGAATATAATTATACACATCACAACAAGTACATGAAAATATGAAACTATATAATCAATAACAATAAAATATATGAAAACGAGTGAATGATTAACATGTGTATCAACCAGACCCAATGGTGGATCAGAGAGGTAGAAATGTTAACCACTGAACCACTTGGTCCCTTCACAGATTATTAGAAGAATTAATATTGTAAAAAAGTCACTGGTAACATTCAGTAAATTGACAATTCAGGCAACTATTAATTTTTTTTTTTTTTTTTTGCATATAAAGTACAGTAATAGGATCTAAAAGGTCTTTAAATGTATATTTTATCCAGTCTTGCTTTCCCAGTTTTAGGCTGTGGCGCCTGTAACCCTGAACTGGATAACCAGCTTTGAAAACAGATGAGTGAATTTTTGCAGGTCGCATTTTCTTCACATACATCGAGGACTCGCATTATTTTAATCTGCAATGGCCCCCAACCCAACAGACTTCCATGTTTCCATTTTTCAGTTTTCTTAAAAGATGTCAATCCTTTCACAGTCAAACAGAGATAAATGACTTGTTTCCAGACAGAAACAAACTAGTCACAATAAAAGTATTTAGCAGAGAGATACAGTCTCATTGCATGCACTGAGCGTCTACAAACCGACACACACAAACCAACCAGAAGCCTTTGTGTCTGGATTTTGTGTGCCTTTGATCCAATTGAAGAATTATTCATTCTGTCCACCCCTAACCACCTCTGACCTCTGCTCTCCTGATCCCTTTCCTTCCAAGAATTATATTAAATGCTCTGTGCTGGCAATTAAAAGCAGCCATTTGTGCTCTTTCATACCAGTCTCTGCTACTCATTATTTCACAGCTACTTTAAGCAGACCATTTCATGACTTCAATTCCTGTCTAATCCAGGCCCGCAGAACATAAGTTGGACTTGTTTACTCCTTTTTTTTTTTGATGACAAGGAGTAATGAGAACAATGATATCACAACAAAAAAAGAGAGTGTGGATTAAAGAAATTCCTTTGGAGGCTGAATGGATGAATGGGAAGCAAAGCTCTTAAGAGGAAAGCCACATATAGGAACAGCACTTTAAGGCTGCTTTTTGTTGTAAATGAAGACAAGTGCCATTGCAGTAACTTCTGTCTGTGTGAACTAACTGCCATCTCACTGTCAGCCAAAGTGGCTACTGCTAGGTCCATTATTACCTTTTGCTACAGTTTGTTACTTAACAAACCAACATGTTTTTTCAATTAGTATCTTTTTTTGACAGAACCCACACAAGAGAAAATATTTTTTATAGAAAGAACAAAACACAAACTATTAACAGGCCAATTTAAGGATAGAATTATTAGTAAAGACGGTCCAACCTGAGGTGGTTCCACATTTATATTAAAACGACGTAAAACATTTGAAAGAACCCTGGACATACAGTACTTATTTCATAAAGGAATCCTTGCCAAATTCTAAAATATTTAACCATTCTTCACATTTTTTCCAATTTATGATAATATAAGATCTAATTATTCAATTTTCATTACACTATAACTTATTAAGTTTATTAGATAGAAAATCACCCAAAAAATCCCAGACCATCAAGAAGTGTGCGAACTGATGACATGAAGAATCGTCTTCGCACCGAACTGGAATCGTCCCTGCATAAATCAAAGTCATCCAGACGATCTGGATCTGCATAATTAGATCTGGACCACCCTGTATAAGACTCCAATTTCCCATTTGCTGATGCAAAGTGGGCTTGAATTCTTCCAGTAATGCAAAATGTGCCCTTGTGTGTAATGTTACCCCTTTCGGTGCTACTCTGAACATTGCTGTTAGAGGACTGGCAATGATTTGACATCTCAGCTTCACTGGCCTACTTGAGGTTTTGCAGGCCCAAAAGGGGGATTATGTGTCAAAAATAAAATTAAATGTCCTATAACATAAAAAAAGCCCCACAGTGATTACACATTCAATAGTTGGAGAAACGTGTAAACATTTTGCCCCAAAATGTTCTCCATGTGGATCATTCTCAAAAATATTTCCTAGTGAGGCATGCACTTCACAGTTTAGATCTCATTCCAGATAGATTTGAAATAATCTGAGTTAAGATATTGTGTGTGACATGTCAATCTAAGATGATTTTCAGAGTGCTTTAGACAAATTCAAAACAATGTTTTTTATGGTTGGCTGAATTCTGTTCCTCATCTAAAATTGTAAATCAAAATACATAAAATAGAGTGAGTCCTGCGGTGGGTTGGCACCCTGCCCAGGATTGGTGCCTGCCTTGTGCCCTGTGTTGGCTGGGATTGGCTCCAGCAGACCCCCGTGACCCTGTGTTCGGATTCAGCGGGTTGGAAAATGGATGGATGGATGGATAGAGTGAGAAGGTAACAAACACCAGTAAAACCAACAAAATTAGTAAATGCTCACAATACTCCACTAAAAACAAATGTCCTGCAGTTCCCGAGTGTTCCCAGCAGACAGAAGGAACAGCTCAGGAGTGGTGATGTCAGGGTGGACCCGCCTCCAGGAGCTTCAGCCACAAAGAACAAAAATCATAAACTTATTTAAAGGGACAGAACATAAGTATACACATAATAACAAGTACATGAAAATATATAATCACTAATAATAAAATATATGAACACAAATGAATGAATAACACATGTATCAACCAGACCCAAAACAGTGGATCACAGTGTGTGTGTGTGTGACATGTCATTTTAAGATGGTTTACAGTATGCTTTGCACAAATTGAAAACAAAAATGGATTTAATGTTTGGTTGAATTCCATTCCTTATTGGAAATTGTTCATTTTTCTGAGTTTCCCATTATAGATTAATGGATAGAAGATATTGAGGAGAGCAGTTAATAATAATAATAATAATAATAATAACAGCAACAATAATAATAATAAAAATATTGGAGGGCAAGGTGGTGCATTGGCAGCACTCAGGTCTCACAATGAAGAAGACTGAGATTCATATCTGCTTGGGGTTTCTCCCCAAGCGCTCCAATTTAATTGCACAGTCCAATCACATGCAGGTAAAGTGAACTGGTGCTGCTAAAGTGGTCTGTGTGTGTGTTCACCCTGCAGTATACTGGTGTCCATCCAGAGTGTTGTTCTTGCGTTGTGTCCTGTGCTTGCTGGGCTAGACCCCAGGTCTACCATGACCATGTCCTGGATAAGCAGGTTAGGAAGATGAATGGATGAACAGATGCCAGTCTGTTCAGTTCTTGTCAATTGATTGCAGGCTATGTGCATGCACTCTCCCACTGAGCCACATGTGTGCATTAGCAGCCCATTGGCTGCAGGCAGTCTTTGCAAAATAAAGAACCGTATGGTGCAAGAATATAAGCAAACATGACGTTTTTTAGTTGTTATTGTTTAGTTGTCAACAGAAGAGAGACAGCAATTCACATCTAGGCATCAACGTTCAAAATCAGTAGCTGTGCTGGATGATGACATTGCAGAGTGCATCCACATCCTGGGACTGATAGGGTTCCACCGAGTCTCTTTTCAAAGTGGCTGAATCTCACAACAATGGCTTCCTTTTTGCTTTTTTCCTTCTTAAAACAATGTGGAAAATCTGTTATGCAATATATGTGTATTCTCAATACACAGATCAATAGCTGAGAACATTTTGGACTTGAAAAATGGACGCTTTTGGTAAGTTTTAAGACTTCTTTTTTAATAGTTCCAGGTATAATTAAGCTCCATTATAAAACCCAAGAGCAAGCTAGATATTTTATGAAATTTATAAAATATGCTTGACTTTAAAATGCAATTTTATATGGAATATTAATATATACCATGACTGGGAAGAAATAACTTCTCATTTAATGAAATTAGGTGTCAGGGTTGGTTGAAGTCTATCTTGCAGCACTGGGTGCAAGGCAGACACAATCCTGAATGGGGTGCTACTAATTTAACCTGCATGTTTTTAGGGTGTGACCACAGTGGCGTAGCTAGGGAGGGGCAAGGGGGGACATCTGTCCCCAGGCGTAGCATCCAGGGGGCGCCAAACTGATGTTACGAAATTTTAGAATGAAATGTTTTCCATTCTTAAATGCACTAAAAAGTAAATAAAAAACATTTCCATACTCAGCCCATCACTCCATCAGTATGAGGATATCTTTTTCCTATGTTTTTTGTCTCTTTCTGATTTCGAAGCACGTATTAGTTCTATACACCCAACAGACAATAATTTATCCCCTCCACTATTCTAACATGCTTGACTCCTACCCAGAAACATTTTTGACGTTATTAAACAGGTCGCGCGACTGACATGAGGCATTAGTGTATCGATGTCTGAGTTGTTGCAAACGCCATTTCTGTGTGCCAAGTGATTTGTGTTTATGTGTTTGATAGAAAATTGATTGGGCTGTGGTGAAGTATTCTAGTAGATGGCTGCAAAAGTCTAGACGTTTCCCCATCATATTTTCATACGAATAAATTGCAAGTAATGCAGTTTTTATAAATATATAATTATTTTGCTTTATAATTTGCTTTCTTTAGTACTTTCTTTAAAATCATTTTTAAATGCAGAAAACAAATTTTTTCTTACAAAAACTAATGACAGATTTAGATTTTAAAGAACATGAGGCGGCGTTATCATTTTCGGAGACTTATATGAATTTTTTTTCTTAAAATAATATTATTTTAAATACATTATTTAAAATTTTCTTTCCCTTCCCCATTGCATTTTGACAAACATGAGGGGGCGCGAAATCTTCAGTTGTCCCCGGGTGCTGAAAACCCTAGCTACGCCTCTGACTGAACCCCAAACCTCAGACACAGTTACAATACAATACACTTTTTGTATAGCCCAAACTCACACAAGAAGTGCCACAATGGGCTTTAACAGGCCCTGCCTCTTGACAGCCCCCCAGCCTTGACTGTCTAAGAAGACAAGGAAAAACTCCCAAAAAAGCTTGTAGAGAAAAAATGAAAGAAATCTCGAGAAAGGCAATTCAGAGAGAGACCCCTTTCCAGGTAGGATGGGCATGCAGTGGGTGTCAAAAAATGGGGTAAATACAATACACAGAACAGAACACAAGTAATCCTCAGTACAATAATAATAGTACAGTAGTAATAGTACAAGTACAGAGCAAAATTCAGCAGTAGATGATATCACATAATAGAATTCCACTTTGTTAAGAGTCCTGGAGACCTCAGCCATCAAGCTGCCTCCACACTGCCAGCCATTTCACAGCTGAGTCAGTTGTGGGCCAGCCAATCTGATGAAAGGACCCCTCCACCTAATGATCCCAGTGCTCTTCTATCAGAGATGATTTTTCCTTAGGCATGCAAACAACTTGGCAGTAGGGCAGTGGTACCAAGTGCCACATTTGAGTACTGAGAAGAGAAACAGAACAGGTAAGAGTTAGTAACAAATTTTAACTATCATATTACTATCATGTTTTAGTGCCATTGGCTAACAACACAAATGCAGTATGTACAGTTAATCAGTAGCTCTAGTCAGGGTATGATAAACTGAGTCTACAGCCAGGATTTAAAAGGTGAGAATAAAGGGGCATCTCTTATAGTACCAGGCAGACCAATACCATTCTGGCCTCAAATAAAAGACTTTTATTTGTCACCACCACCTTTTAAGTGACGTGACAACTCTACGGGGGTGAGCCAGCCACCCAACTGGACACAGACAGACGCAGGAGGCACACTTATAAAAACACAAATGTTTTCTTATTTTTCTTCACCCCATGGGAAATGCCTTCCTCGTTTCCCACAGGCACAACACAGTCCAAAGCAACTAACACAATACTTTTCTTTCCTTTTCTCCTCCGCTCCTCCTCGGCAAGCTTCGTTCACCTTCCACCTGACTCTGTCTCACCAAGTAATGTCCTCTGTCCCCTTATATAAGGCATCTGCAACTGCTTCAGGTCCTCATTTCCCCACTTCCGGCAGCACTTCCAGGTGTGGTGAAAGAACCACCCACATGGGCTCAGGAAGAGCTGCAGTGCCCCCTGGCAGTGCCCCCGGATACCAACAGGGCTGTATCCAATTCCATCTCCCATGAAGCCTTGTGGGAGTCTGTGGCACTGTTGCCACCCAGGGGGGCTGTCATCTAGTATTCCAGGAGAAGTAATGTTCTGTCCACACTTGTTCCCCTGGTCCTTCCAAGGAAGAGGCGTCCCGGCTGGGCATCCATGACAATGAACACAACCCAATAATAGATTAATTCACTGCTCCTTCTCTCTTTCCCTTCTTTTGTTGCCTGGCGCTTCCTGACTCTGATTCCACAAGGTGAGGTGGCATGCTCCTTTTAAGCCAGACTTGTCGATGCTTCCAATGTTATAGTATTGCCTACCAAGAACACTTCCATGTCATGTGGAAACCAGGGCTGTCCTCTCTTTACAGCACCCTCCGGTGCCACCCAATCACCCTGACAAGGCTGTGCTTCTGTATTCCAAATCCCATGCCACCTTGTTGGTGTCCTAACTGGCATCAACCTAGAAGAACACTGCCACCTTCCGTGCAGGAGCATGAACTGGTTCTGTCACCTATCTTTGCCAAGTCCAGCCAATATGTTTCATTCCCAGTCGAGATGAGAATTGCAAGGCGTCCTAGCCAGGTGGCATATCCACTCATGCCATCCTTCTATTATGGTGTCCCGGCCAAGCAAGAAATCACCCTCTGTCCCAGTTTGGATGCCTGTCCATCCTACTTTGCACTTACAAAGGATAAGGGAGGGCAACTTGTATGAACATTAATGAAACATGCAAACTCCACACAATATTCAAAACCAAGAACCTTGATCTGTGAGGCCACAGCAGTAATCACTGTGGTATTCAGGTTTAATTAAATAGTTTGTTAAAAATCTAACCATTTATTTTGAACCTTTGTATTTTTTGCACTTCCCACAGGGACAACAATATAGCATTTCTGTTGTTGTCAAGAGATGGGGAACTCGGGGAAAATCTCACCAAAGATCTGTGTTGACAAGGTGAAAGTGAATTACGTAATTTGGACAGGCTATATAGTGTTTGCAGAGATTCACTGGGGAATTCAGCCTTGAGCCCTGCTAGCCGTAAATTATTAGCACAGTGATTACTTAATTGACTGGGAGAACAAAAGCAGACTGGCCCACAGATGTCTCTTACTATAACATACAGAAGAGTGACCAGGGAATCGGCCCAGGCTCAAGTAAACCTACAGCAGTTTGTTTTGATAAGACGAGTGACAGAGAGAGCGTTGAGGTGGGCAGGGGATTTGACTCACTGAGGTGGTCTGTACCCTGCAGTGACAGGAAAGTCAGCTACTTCACTGAACACTCCACTTTCCACGGCCTGTCTCCATTATAAAAGTCTAACAAAAAACGATAGCAGCGTGAAAGATGAAAGTGTGAGGAGAGCTCATTGATTTGGGTGAGTCAGGGGAAACTCCAAGTAAAACACTGTAAAGCAGGGGTCCCCAACTCCAGTCCTGGCGGGCCCTAGTGGCTGCAGGTTTTCATTCTATCCCTTTCCTTAATGAGTGACCTGTTTTTGCTGCTAATTAACTTCTTTTGAATTAATTTTATTTGACTTGCTCTTGAAGACTCAGACACTTTAATTGTTTCTTTTTCTTTAATTAGCAGCCAAACAGTAATAAGATACAAAATGAGCCCAAACGTGACCAGCAAACAGTTTCTTTAATACAATATTTGAAAGTAAAGAAAGATGAAGTTCTCAGGAATACTGATCTGCTCATGTCTCCAAAACATTTTAACAGTGACCTTAGAAAACAGAAAATCAACAATTTCAGAAGTGTATGCTACTGCACAGTGAGAGCAGCAGCAAGCCATGAAATTAAAGAACGGGTTTAATCAACAAAAAGACTTGGTGCCTAAATAAGCAACTGGTTGGCGTTTGAGGCCCTGACTTAGTTGGTCTTCCGTTGGCTCACTCACTTCCTTTACATTTAAGGAAAGAAATGAAGCAATTCAGAGGAATGATGAAGAAATTCAGGAGAACCAATCTTAAAAGAGAAGTCAATTAAAATTTGTTTTAGACCTCCCTGACTTTCTCGTATACACAGTATAGGGAAATTATTGGAATCCTCCAAAAATTCCATTTCGAGATTTTGGTTAATCTCAACGATTTAGACCTTCCCGAGTCCAAAAATAGCATTTTTGGAATTATGTCTGTGTGTCTTACTGTGTGTGTGTGTGTGTGTGTGTGTGTAAAAACGATATCTTAAGTACACTTTCACTTAGGTCAACCAAATTTTGCACACAAGTATTAGGTACAAAACGTAGATTTCTATCATTTTTTTGCTATTTCTGCTATCTGGAAGTGGTACTTTACCTTTTATTAATGTAGCTGCAGAATCCGATTTATTCAACTTTACTTTTATAAAAATTATTCAAAATATTATTAATTTGATTTGATTTGTTGTTGATGGTTCTTTAATGTTCATCTCTCTATTATATAAAACAATCCTTTGATGCAATGAGACTTTTTGGAAGAGAGATTTTTTCAAGTTCCACGAGAAGAAGCTTTTGCCTTGAGATTTTTTTAAGTCACACCCTGCTTTCAAACATTTTCAAACAAGACCACAGTCCTCTAGCACCGAGAAATGAGGAAGTCAAACGAATTAATGCCAAAAATGACGATCGGTTACACAGCAAATTGGTTAAATGCATCCAAAAATGTCAATCGGTTACACGGCAAATTGCTTAAATGCATATCAATAGACTATGCTGAAACAGTTGGTAGTGATGGTGCGGAAGATGAAAACAACAATTTAATATCCCGTAGAATATCTACAACCGTTAACACCATCCAGTCTTCCACAGCACAAATTACTGCAAAAAGAAGGATATATCCAAGAAAGGTAATGTAGTACATCTTTTGCGGATAACATCAGACAACAAAGGAGATCTTGATATGCCATTCGTATTAAAATGTTAACAGTTTCCCGTTAGAATAGCTTTTGCAAAGACAATTAACAAATCTCAGAGCCAAACATTTGAAAAAGTCGTTTTATTTAATAGAGAGAAAGAAACAGAATTCAATCACGGACAGTTATACGTTGCATCGATGCATATGTAACAATTCCCATGAAAATAAAAATCTGTTTAAATTGTACATCCGCATCCCCATATGCAAGCGGCAGAACCGCAAAGAGGCTAGCGCGTAGTGCAGGCCAGGGGGTTGGCGAGTGCAGTATAATATAAAAATATAATCATTGTCTTGCAATTTACTCCTCAAATATCCATCCCCATATCTGAGAATACGAGAAAGTCTAGGGGAGACCACTCCCAATTTTTTTCATTCCCTTGTGTTTTGGATTCTTTTTGAGCTTTGACCTGGTTTTCCCTTTGGGCTGCGATTCTTGCTTCACGTTACCATCTCCTGATTATCTTCCTTGCTCACAAGGATCTTTTGACACCAGTATGTCATTACGTTAGAATACCACTATGTGGTTTTAAAAATTTGAATTAAGTACTTTCGTTGGGTTACTTATGGGGTCCCGGAACCCCCTGGACCCCCTGTATTTCTTACCTTGATTAAGATGTACAGCATGAGCATATTGTTGAATTAAAGTTTACTGAGAATTTTAGCAAGTTTACAACAGGTTTAAAAACAATGGAAGAAGTTACTTCAGGGAACACAAATGATTATCTCTGTAGTTGTACAGAGAATTGTTTTACTTACTTATCCTATCAAAATAACCGCCTGCACTACAATGGAACGTAAAGGAAGATGATAGGCACTCATCAAGTTTAAGGAAGATTTAGAGAAAAACAACTCCTGTCCAGTGGAATCACTGAAATGAACAGACTTGAGGCCCCATTCCCCTTCATCATGGTTACTTTTTGTATAATTAAAGAAGTATGTGGCTATCACTGTACATTCTTCCATGAGATATGGTTAACCAAATGTTGACCTCAGATTTTGTTTTTCTCAAAAGTTTCAAGCCGACTATTTTTTTTTTTTTGTCTCCATTTTGACCTGTGACATATAAACAGAAAGGAGTCACTGACCACACAGACATTCCTAGTGCTATCTTTTGCAGGTCACACGCCTAATAGTTTTAGTAGGTCATCCCAGTGTGCTGTTGTGTTAGCATTTTATCAAAGGCTTCATGCAAAAAATTTCAATTTTAGCCTCATTAGATGTTTCTGTTATAATTACATTGCTAAAGGTAGAATACTTGGCACAAATCTAAGAAAATTATAATGCTTTGGCAAAGAAATTCTTCTTTTTCATATTTCATACACAGGCCTGGGGTAATAAGCTGCAGTGTTGCTTGTGTATTTTGCCAGGGTGGTTCTGTGTTTCTGTACAAACAAGAGCTTTCACCCCTCATTTAAACATCGTGCAAGGTTTGGTTTACTCGTAGTAAGCTGCTCTTGCGGTGTCAGAAAGCACATATAAGCTGGTGGCTGATTGTTTTCTCCCTTTTGCTTAATTCTTCTTGTCTTTGATGTCCTATAGGCTTTGCTGTTTCCTATTAAGTGTGCGTAGGTACCTGTTTGATTGAAATTTTACTATATTAGGTGTGGAGTAAATGAGAATGCATTGTGATAGGCTGGCACCCCATCCAGGGTTGACTTCTGACTTACATCGAGCTCCCTACAATCCTGAAGAGGAATAAGCAGGTTTGGCAAATGGATGGATGGATGAATGGATGGATATAAAATTAATTTCTTTTTGGAGAATCTTGAACAACTGAATGCACAAATCTATGCCAAGTTTTAAATTAACTCCATCTTCTTATATGATACGCTACCGTGGCTGTCCGTTTGTCTGTCCTGGATTTTAAATCACATGTAGCTGAAATGTGGTACACATATACTATGTGACGTCTACTATCCGCTTTTGGGGTGAAGATTGACCTCCAAGGTTATTCCTCTTTTTATTTTTATTTTATTTTATTGTAGAATCAACTCTCGGCAGTGACCAATGGGGTGGTGCATGCGCCGTTCTCATCCCTACCACCTTCGCCGTCACTTCCCCTACCTCTTCATATCTTAAATCATTCTTGAGGCAGATTGAACTCTTAAGTGTCAACTTAAGTGTAAAATTAAGAAAAATGTACTAAATAATTGCAACACAAGACTTAATCAGTTTTAACGCAAAAAGATGCTGACGAAAGAAGAGAAGAAGTGATCCGCTAAGGTGGAGAAAAGAAGAGCTGCTCAGGAAGCAGCAAGCGCATCAACCTCTGAGCAAACGAATGCTAAACGCACAGAGAAAGAGGATGAAAACTATGAATAGTCAAGTCAAATGTATTCACTGCACGTTATCATGCAGTGCGCCGTTACTGGTTAATAGTGTGGCACACGGCTGGGGGTGGTACCCAGCCGGGACGCCCAAGAGGACCGGAGGAATGCTTGCGTCTCCTCCAGACCACGAGGGGACGACCTCCCTGGTTGCGTTGTGAACCACGGGTGCAGAGCTTTGAAGCTCAACCCGGTGGGGGCCTGTGGTCACCGTCAGGGGGCGCCCCGGTGCCTGGAGAGCCCTGGACCTCAGCATTTCCGCCACACCCGGAAGTGCTGGGGGAAGAAGAGCAGGGACACCCGGCGTGCTTCCGGGGATGCAGCCGGCACTTCCACCACACTGGAGTGTGTCGGTGGAAGATTGCCAGAAGACACCTGGAGAACATCCGGGTTCTTATAAGAGGGGCCGCCTCCCTTCATTCAGGGCTAGAGTCGGGTGGAGGAGAACTGTGGAGGTGGCCAGAAGAGTGAGGCATTCAGAGAGTGAGAGGCCTGGACTTTGGGGGAGTCAGTGGGTTTGTGTGTGCACTTATTGACTGTTGTAAATATTAACTGTAGAATAAACGTGTGGTGGTGCTTTATAACATGTCTCCCTGTCTGTGTCCGAGGCTCGTTCCACAATAGATAGTAAAAAAAAGTAATTGGGAATTTAGGTCAAAACCTGCATACAGTACATTTAGAAAGTATTTAGACACCTTACATTTTAACATATTTTGCTATGCTGCTACCTTGAACTAAAATCGCTTTTTGTTTCTCATGGAACAACACACAATACCCCCGAATTGTAATGCGAAAACAAGATTTTAGAACTTTTTGAAAATTTATTAAGAATAAAAAAAATGAAATCTCACATTGACACAAGTATTCAGACCTTTTATTTAGTACTTCATTGATGCATCGATTATCACCTGGGGTCTTGAATCAGACACAACAAGCTTCACACACCTCGATTTGGAGAATTGCTGACATTCTTCTGTGCAGATCCTCTCAAACTCTGTCAGGTTTACACGGAGTCTGTCAGGTCAGTGCGGAGATGTTTGATTGGGTTCAAGTCTGAGCTCTGGTTCTACTATTCAAATACATTCCCAGAATTGTCCCTAGGTCACTCCTATAATGTCTTTGCTTTGTGCTTGGGGTCGTTGTCCTGTTGGAACGTGAACTTTTGGCCCAGTCTGGGCAGGTTTTCATTAATGATATCTCCATTCAGTTGTCCCTCAACCCTATCTAATCGCCCAGTCCTTTCTACTAAAAAACAACCCTGCAACATGATGTTGCCATCACCATGCTTTACCGTTACACTTATAATTGAGGACAAACAATTCAATCTTTGTTTGATCAGACCAGAGAACCTTGCTTCTCATAGTCTCGACAGAGTCCTTCAGGTGCCTTTCTGCAAACCCCAAGTAGGCTTTCATAGGCTTTCACTTTGCCATAAAGCCCAGATGAGTGGAGTGTTGCAGTGGCCGTTGTCCTTCTAGGAGTTTCTCCCATCTGCACACAGGTTCTCTAGAGCTCAGCCAGAGTGACCATCAGGTTCCTGGTCAACTCTCTTACTAAGGCCCTTCTCCCTCTGGCAGCCATCTCTAGCAACATGGAGCCCACTGAGTCCTTGAGAATCTGCAGGAATTTTATTGTAGCCTCCCCGAGATCTGTGCCTCAACGCAATGCTGATGTCATGCACTGAAGACAATTCCTTCAACATCACGGCTTGGTTTTTGCTCTGACACACATTGTCAGCAGTGGCACATTCTACAGACAGGTGTGTGCCAATTAATTGAATTGACCTCAGATGGAGTCCAAACAAGGTGTAGAATCATCTCAATGATGATCATTAGAATGGGATGCACCTGATCTAAAGCGTAAGTGTCAGAGTATAGCAAAGGGTCTGAATACTCATGTCAATGTAATATTTCAGTTTTTTATCTTCAATAAGTTTGCAAAAATTCCTAAAATTTTGTTTCCAGTTTGTCATTCTGGGGTACTAATTGTTGTGTGATAAGAGAAAATATTATTTTAAATGATTTTAGCACAAGGCATCAACATAGTAGAAAGGTGAAGTGGTCTGAATAGTTTCTGAAGGCACTTTGTGTTCTTAACCTGTTTCTTTTCAAAAAAGTGCTGTGAAGATCCAGGGTCCATGTCAGGAGCATCAGGAAAAAGGCAGGGACCAACTCAATGAGGGACGCAAATGAATTATAGGGCACATTCACTTAAACATACTCACAGAGTCAGCATTTAATGGGTAGTACATGTCTTTGGGATAGGGGGGGATATCCGCACAGATATGGAGAGAATATAAAAACATGCCACGCACACGTGGGGATCACAGCCTAAACCTAGCCCTGGCTTTGTGAGGCAGCAGCATTAATACCTGACAAATAGATGTTATATTTCAGGATTTTGCAAAGTAGACAGTATACTGTAGTGGCTAAGCAATCTACTGTAAACCATAAAAATGCCAGTTCAGTTACTGCCTCGGACTCTCTGTGTGACCCTGAGTGAGTCACTTAACCTGTGAAAAATCAAATTGTGAACATGTATCCTGATCTTGTAAACTGGCCTTCACCCAAATACACAGTAATAAAGCCATTCAATAAATAGTCAACTTGAGATTTGTCAGGTATGGAAGACAGAAGTTTCAAAGTTAGGTAGTTATGCTCATTAATCATGGTGCTGTAGAGTAGTGACATGCTACATGTTGATTAGCACATTCTAAAAAGAATTGGAGTGCCCTGTTATTATCTTTTCTATATTTAATGAACACCTTTACCCAAGGCAACTTGCGAGATGAAGATCCAATACATTTGCTTATAAAGTATCTAGACTTCACCAGGATGGTATAGTTGTTAGTGCCCCAGTGCCCTAGCTTCTCAAGCCACTGTGTTGTGGTGTTTGCATGTGTCTTGGTCTTTGAGGGATTTTTTTCTCTGGCTATTCAAGTTGTTTCTCCTACAAATGTGCAGGCTTGGTTAATTGGTGAATTAAAATCAACCCAGTGTGTGTGTGTGTGTGTGTGTGTGTGTGTGAGGGTGCCCAGCAATGAACTGGCAACCCCATTAATGGCTGTATCCCGGCCTAGGAAAGGGTGGGCACCATCTCCCCAATGACTCTGAACTTTATTATAGAGTTTTGAGGATATTGTAGATGGATGAATTGATCATGTTAAGTATTGTAACAGTAAGCAAGTTATGTGATTTACACAGAATAACATAGTGAGATGGTGATCTTATAGCCTTGTGCTTTGACATCCAGTGCCATAGCCACTACACTATTCTCAGATCAGATCAGAATATCTTTATTGTCATTGTAACAAATACAACAAAATTAGGTACAGTCCCTGTGGTGTCAAAATCTAAATAAATATAATTACAAAAGGATAAAAAAGGATAAGAAGAAATGAGGTAGAACACAAACATTCATCATAAGACCTTATTGCACATGAAACACTATTGCACAAGATGTCATCTATTGCACTGCTGCACTGGAGGTGATTAGGTGGCATTCAGTGGCCTAATAGCAACAGGGTAGAAATTGTTATTCAGTCTATTAGTCTTTGTTTTGATGCTCCTATATCTTTTGCCTGATGGCAATAGCTGGAACATATCATGAGTGGGGTGTGAGGAGTCTTTTAAGATGTTTTCCGCTTTCCTGAGGCTGCCTGCCTGTTTAAATATGAATGAGTTATTTACTTGCTTATGCACAATCAAAGATATCTGCTAACTATTAAAAGAAGACAATGAGTTATGCATTATGTATGTTGTGCTCAGTGTTTTAGTTGGTCTGTAAGAGACCAGAAAATGGTTGCAGAAAATGTAACAGCACTCAACTTCGTGACTGCAGTGCAAAACCATGCTAGTAAGATGTACGTAGATTCTTCTTTCAGCACACTGACTGTAATTGGTGAATTGCATTGGAGAGAAAAAATTGACTAAAGCATTTAGTTTAAAAAAAACCTCTCAACCTGTATTTCATTTATTGTATAAATGTAAGAGAGATGTCCTGAATCTGAATTTGCATTTCTGCAAGGATGCTACGGGCCACATTTGACATCATTTTAATGCTACCTACGGGGCTGAATTTGTTTCTGTGTGAGGGCAGGGTGAAATCTTTAGGAAAGAAGACAGAAACATAATATAAAAAATAAAGAAAAAAACCAGGTGCATGCATCCCTATGCATCAGAGTACTTAACTGCCATGTTTCAGCTAGGGAGTGTTCCCTGGTTTATATTTTATTTTCTTGTCTTTATCTTCTTTAATGTATAGTATTTTCAGGTAAAATGTATTTTTGTTAACATTTTTATGTCTATTACTTCTCCAGAACACAAAATTATATCAGTGCATTTTTATTTATCTTGACCACAATTTTTGTTGAAAATTTTTAGGTATTGAAGTGTGTTGAAAAAGACCGAGATTTTTATGTTTGCTGCTTCTTAGCTCTTTAACATTTAATCATATCAAAAATCCATTCCCTTATTTCTATGTGCTCATTTTATGACAAACAAAAAGGGGTCAGTTTTTGTCTGGGGTAAATAATAAGCAAGCAAATGATCCATTTCTTTTGAGACGGCAGAAGTAAGGAGGGCGTCTGGGCTGCTCAACCATCTTTTGTCTCCCTGAGATCAAGTTGAACGTTATGACCGTGGTGCATTCTACACACTCAGTAATATTTCAGTATTTTAACTGAACTTTTAAGATAATTACTGTTCTATTAATTGTTCTTAGCTGCAAAATTACTTCTATTTTCTAAATCGTTCACTTACTTTTCAGTAAAACTTCGCAATATTGAACTATTAGTACAAAAAGGGCCTAATGAGCTAGATGCAGAAAAAATTACTTGTCTCTCGGCTGCAACGAAGACATCATACATGTCAGATCTGTTTTTTATTTCCTTTACGCATGTAGCATACACTTTACCACCCTTCTAGGAGAAGCAGAGTAAAAGAGGACTTTAGAAATAAATATATTTTTCTCTTTTTAGATTAGCTATTCAGGTAATTTTGTTTCTTCTTTTTTATAGCTCCTCTCCCTTGAATGGTATTGTGATACATTTTAAAAATATGTTCTCTATTTCTGAGGCCTGGACAGGCTGTTTGGGGTCAGGTAGCCTTTGGTGAGACCTATTTCTGTAAGACCTTGGTCTGGTTTTACAGGGTTCTTTCAGAGACCTTGACACCCTTTAACCATTTTGAGTGCGCTGAATCATAACATTAGAATAGTCAAAATGTTAAACCAAACCCGGGATGGTCCTGTGACCCCTTCCTTGTGGCTCACAGAGCATCATCACATACCACAGGAACAAGCACTGAGGAATGATGTCAATAAGTGGCAATCAACAAGTGGTCTTTTCTTGATCTGTTAATGTCCAAAACCTAATGTTGTCATTTCATTTTAAATATTGAGGCTACACTGTTTCTCATTGCATTGCATGTTGAGCCAGCCTGCCTTTTAAACCCACCACGACTGACTTGAAGTACATTTAGACTGCATTTTCCACTTAAAGTGATCATCTTCAGGCTGAATATATGGATAAACAAACCATCTGACTGTGCTGATATAGGTGTGACTTTTACCACCACAGGAAAACTGGTGTATAAATTAAGGGCGCCCAGATCCCTAAAAGGTTTTGTGTGCAACAGCATTCCCAGTGCAGTGTCTGTATAATTTACATCATTAATACTCTACTCACGTCTAAAAAAATTATTAAATATTTTTCGAAGAATAAGTCGACACACATAAATTGAGGCTCACATAGTCCCAAACTGATACATTTGCGTCGTGATGACAGAGTCACTTTCTTTTACCCAATAAAAGACGCTGAGTCCACATACGTCAGGAAAACCAACCAACGGGTAAAGTCAGGGCCTTCATTCAAATGGGAGCTACCACTTTAATACACACAGACACAGAAAATAAGTAGTAATGGTGCCATGTTAGTGGCCGGGTTAGACTGTTCTCCACATCAACCATCTGCCGACCGTCACGTTACAAGGTTGCCTCGTTGATGGACAAGCAATCCCTGACTGTGTTGACAGAGTTTCCGGCCACCACGTAGCTTGGAGAGTTTTGGGGTCTCAAATCCTTCACAGCCTTTACAGCAAGCAGTGTAGTAATTCTAGCAGTTATTGGCCCAAAACAAAGTATTGCGTTTTTGATTACCATCAGTATTATTAGGTGATCAGAATCTGTCAGAGGTGTCACTTTTTGGAGCCTTCTGTGTACAGTTAATATGTATCCCTCCTCCCAAACTATTAAAAGTCAGTTCTAAATGAAAATGTATGTCTGCTCTGCTACTCACTGTGAGTCCATCCTGGTGTGCCTGTTGATGGAATTTTTGTCTCCAGCTCTAGTGTGCAAGAAATGGTGGAACGGGGACAATTTGGTCACCATTCAAGTTTATTCAAACGCCTTATTGGCACTTACTTATGAATTTTTTGATCTTGAAAATTATACATTTTGCTTACTCATTTGTTTAACACATGGATCCCCACAGTGAGAACAGAAGTATACAAATAACCTCAGAACTTTGAAAACACAAGGCTTTCAGTTTAGTCCAGGCCTCTGAAACACTATGAGAACCCGAGCAAGCCAATAAAACTTTCCTGTGCCCCAGTTGTAAGAAATATTTATGGAAACAACTGTAATGCATAATGCTATTGTAAGTCACTTGGAAAAAGACACCAGTCAACTAGAACAAGAAAAAAAACTTTTATTTTATATAATCCCCTTTTAAAGTGAACACCCAATCTGCTACCAGTGTCTGAACTTCTAACCCTATTCTGGTCTCAGTGAATTTTCCTATGTGTGCTTATCCCAAGCTCCCTCAAGGATATTCAAACTATTGATTAGCAAATCCAATATGGCTCCTCCTGCATGCGAATGTTAGCATGTGCCTGAGTGGACAACACATCGGAGTGGCACAGTTGCTTTCTTTCTTGCATCTCATGTTACCAGGTTATTTGTGTATGTCAGTTAATGAAGGTTGCCCCAGGTAATGTGCAACACATTGCACATTTCAGTCAAAATTAACAAAAGTGTCTACAGCATACCCAGTGGTTAATGGGATGAAATCTCCCACTTGCTGCCACAGCACTGCAGGACAATCCATTTTCTAGCCCGCGCACATTTGGCCCTCAGAATTGGATTGTGTCAAGTGGTGATGTGCCCTTTGAAAAATGGGCTGTTAATGAACATTCAAAGGCGGTTAAAATATACAAAGATAACGCTGCTGATAGAAACACGTTTAGCTGTAGGAGTTGTGGGTCCTGAGAAAGGTCAAGCGACTTGGGATTGATGACAGAGTTGCTGAAGAAACGGCCGTGAGTGCAGAATTCAGACCAGTACAAGAAGAGCATGTACCATGTTTCTTATTGTTGAAGTTGACAGGGTTTACAGTATTTAGAAAATGAGGAGTGTAACAAAGGCATTGAGTTATCCTATGACAACTCATTCTTTGCTTAATCTATTTAATGCGAAGTTAGCAACACAGGGTGGTAAACAGCAGTGGACAGGGCACCAGTCCGTCACTGATCCCACTCACACATACAGGCTATTTCACAGCCGCAAAATAACCTTTAGCTGCAGATCTTTGGAGATGTGCAAGGACAACCTATGCAGACAATCAATTCTGAGATTAAAACCCAGTATGTTAGTTCAGTGAAAACGTCACACTAACCTCTTTGCAGCCACATTTCCTAGGAGTACATTCAACTGTATAACTAACTAGCAATAGAATTTGGTTTCATACAGTTGCAGCATAGACAGGTTGGGTGACTTTGTCAGGGTCACACAGTAAGTCAGTGGGCTGCTGCTGTTCTGAATTACTGACACAAAAAGCACAGCAATCCACCCAAAAGGCCAGGCCTTCCTTTAAGTCAAGTCTGGACTCTTGAGTTAGACCTAAACCCAAATCAAAGTGCCAGGCTTTGGCCTGCACAGGTTCAGAAATGGAGCTGAGGCTGGTAAAAGTTCAAACTAACCAGAATGTCACAAAGAATTGAGAAAAGGAAAACATTGCAGCCTCAAATCCAAAAACTGCTGTAAATAAAGAACAAAGAATTTATTAATCAAGAAAGATAGCACAGCTCGATCAGCTCGCGGGATCCCCGTGAGTTTGCTGGATATCATGGCCGGCCTGTACACTGGTACTGTTAGTGCTGTGCAGAGTTGAGGCAGGACCTCTGTGTTTTTCCCAGTTGATTCTGGGGTTCGTCAGGGGTGTGTTCTTGCTCCTACTCTGCTCAATGCTTGTATGGACTGGGTGTTGGGCAAGGTTGTGGGGTCCAGCGGCTGTGGGGCATCTGTTGGTGAAGAAAGATTCACAGATCTTGACTTTGCTGACGATGTTGTGATCTTCACAGAGTCAATGGAGGCTCTGTGAAGATCACAAGAGAGACTGAACGAGGAGTCTGAGTGTCTGCGAGTGTCCTGGATAAAAACCAAGATCCAGGCATTTAATGACCTCTTGGGCACAGCGATCAGCAGTGTGTCTGTTTGTGGAGAGAGTGTCGACCTTGTCGAGAAGTTACTTACCTCGTCAGTGACATTCATGTCTCTGGTGACTCTTCCTATGAAGTCAGTAGATGGATTGGAAGGGAATGGGGGGTCATGAGGTTGCTGGAAAAGGGTGTGTGGCGCTCCCACTATCTATGCAGAAGGACAAAGATTCAAGTCTTTAGAGTCCTGGTGTTTCCTGCCTTGTTATATGGTTGCGAGGAATGGACGCTATCCAGTGACCTGAGACAGAGACTGAACTCCTCTGATACTGTGTCTCTTCGGAAAATCCTTGGGTACTGTTGGTTTGACTTTGTGTCGAATGAGCGGTTGCTAATGGAGTCCCGAATGAGGCAAATTACCTGCATTGTGAGAGAGTGTCAGTTATGGCACTACGGCCATGTGGCGCATTTCCCCGAGGGTGATCCGGCTCGTAAGATCCTCATTGTTGGTGACCTGAGTAGCTGGACCTGGCCAAGGGATCACCCACATACCACCTGGCTGTGACAGATAGAGGATCATTTCCAGAGGGTGGGACTGGACCGCGTGTCTGCCTGGGGGGTTGCCAACCGGGATCCTGAGTTGTTTCGTCATGTAGTGTGTGCGGCAATGCACTGTACCAGTGCATGTTCCCCAACTTGACTTGACTCGACTTGAAAGATAGCACAGAAGTCAGGGCAGGAAAAGTTGAGGAAAAACAGATTGTATTCCTTTAGACAAACAAATCTAGACAAAACCCATAGACAGTACCTCTTAGAGCCAAGGTGCCAAGACCAAAAGAAACTATGTGAAACTCAGGAATTAACCACAAACAATCAATACCAAAGCTGAAGTGTTCTTGAAAGCCATGTCAAATTATACACATTGTTCAGTGATTTTCAGATGTAGCCTTCATTTAGATAATCTTAGCCAGTCAGAGGCAGTGAAGGTCAATCATCTAGTCTGATATACCTAGCGACTCACTCCAATGAGTCCGTGACTCGACCCGACAGAATTAAACAGGTTTGAATTTTGTATTTAGTTGCTGGGGTGGGCGTTTGTGCATAACCGCTGACAACCAATGAATGCACATCCAGAAGTACAATGTATATAATGCAGCAACAAAAAATAAGGAGCTCAGATGTTCTGGACCACACACAGAGACTAAATAAACAAAAAATAAACTTAAGATGGGGCAACCACCCTGCTTGGAACATAACATCTATATCTGGAGCTTGAATCCCAGGGCATTGACACGTCTCCATTCATATGTGGGTTTCCACCAGCTGCTCTGGTTTTCCCTTCTATTTCCCCAGACACATGCAGGTTATGATATTTGGCAAATCTAAATCTAACTGTTTAAAAATAGTTTTGTTGCAATCTTTCTTGCAAGCTTTATTCAGTTTGCGGAAAGGCAAGTTACCTGTCTTATTCAGGGTCACACTTAGGTTATATAGCACCTTGATGTGTAGATTACAAGTCCAAGGAGGTGATGCACAAGTTTGTAATGCACCAGTGAACCCTCGCCTGGAGTACTGTATGCAGTTTTGGTCTCCAATCTACAAAAAGAACTTAGCAGTGCTAGAAAAAGACCAGAGAAGAGCAGCTATGCTCATTCTAAGGCTACAGGGGATAAATTATGAAGAAAAATTAAAAGAGCTGAGCCTTTTCACTTTAAGCTAAAGAAGATTAAGAGGAAACATGATCGAAGTGTTTAAAATTATGAAGGGAATTAGTATGAAGGATCGAGAATGTTTTTTTAAAATTAGTTCATCAAGAACACTGGGACACAGTTGGAAACTTGTTAAGGGTAAATTTCACACAAACAGTAGCAAGTTTTTGTCACTCAGAGACCCATAGACACATGGATTAAGCTACCAAGTGATGTAGCCTATATACATCAGACTTCCAATACGATTCGGAGTCCTGTCACGTGCAAAAATTCGCTGATGACACTGCTATTGTGGGCTGCATCAGGAGTGGGCATGAGGAGGAGTATAGGAAGCTAATCAACGACTTTGTTAAATGGTGTGACTCAAACCACTTACACCTGAACACCAGCAAGACCAAGGAGCTGGTAGTGGATTTTAGGAGGCTCAGGCCCCTCATGGACCCCGTGATCATCAGAGGAGACTGTGTGAAGAGGGTAGAGACCTATAAATATGTGGTAGTGCAGCTGGATGATAAATTGGACTGGACTGCCAATACTGATGCTCTGTGTAAGAAAGGTCAGAGCCGACTATACTTCATTAGAAGGTTGGCGTCCTTCAACATCTGCAATAAGATACTGCAGATGTTCTACCAGATGGTTGTGGCGAGTGCCCTCTTCTATGCGGTGGAGTGCTGGGGAGGCAGCATAAAGAAGAAGGACACCTCACACCTGGACAAACTGGTGAGGAAGGCAGGCTCTATTGTAGGCACGGAGCTGGACAATTTAACATCTGTGGCAGAGCGACGGGCGCTAAGCAAGCTCCTGTCAATCATGGAGAATCCACTGCATCCACTGAACAGTGTCATCTCCAGGCAGAGGAGTAGCTTCAGTGACAGACTGCTGTCACTGTCCTGCTCCACTGACAGACAGAGGAGATCGTTCCTCCCCCACCCGGGGGGGTAAACGCTAACATTATTCAAAGTTATTGTCTGTTTTTACATGCATTTTTTATTACTCTTTAATTTAATATTGTTTTTTGTATCAGTATACTGCTGCTGGATTATGTGAATTTCCCCTTGGGATTAATAAAGTATCTATCTATCTATCTATCTATCTATCTATCTATCTATCTATCTAT
>JANRMT010062834.1:33654075-33664290 GCA_026402145.1 Polypterus bichir lapradei | reverse complement strand
TCAGTCAGTCAGTCAGTCAGTCAGTCAGTGAGTGAGTGAGGGCTTTGCCTTTTATTAGTATAGATATATAAATATAGATATGAGAGGGTACCCAAAAATAACCAGAACTGAAAAAAAAATTTTAATAATTTTTACTTACTGAAACTTTAGTCTCCTCCAAGGTACTCTACATGTGAATGAATGCACTTGTCCCAATAGTTTTCCCACTGGAGTAAACATTTTGGAATTGCTAAAGAGGAACGTTGTTCAATGCCTGCAGCGATTTTTCTCTGACTTCCTCCACCGTACAAAAAAGTCGCATGGAGCAAGATCAGGCAAGTAGAGGAGGTGACAAGAACTCCAAGACACACAAGTCAATTCAGAAATCTCTTTAATAGTCTGATGATGATCTTCGTAATTGCATTGTGACCTTTTTCAAGATTTTCATCATTCCAAATTGTGGAAGGTCAGCTAGATCTCGGTTGGTTTTTAAGGGACATTTCCCCGCGTTTGAAATGTGAAAACCACTCGTAGACTTGTGTTTTACTTAAAACCTCCTCTTTAAAAGTCCTCACTACAGTTTCAGCAGCTCTTTTCCCTAAGAGAAAACAAAATATAACGTAGACTCACTGTTTGTTTATGATCACCCATCACAAAAATCGCAGAACATGTTTAATAAGTGCCAAGATAAACCGACACGGAATGCCATACGAACAATACAGAGAAACGCAACTTGGCAGACTGCCACAGAATACTGTAAGTATTACACCTAGCGGCGAAATTCACAACTAATTCTAAATTGTGCGGCAGGTACAGATTCTGGTTATTTTTGTGTACCCCCTCGTATATATGGGTTAGTAAGTATTGTGAACTGCATTCAAATGTAGGTTTTTGAAATCTTGGGGTTGCTGCTTTTAATTAAACTGTCATAGTTGAACATAATCAATGGTATTCTTTCTAGACATATGTAAGTAAATAACCAAAACATTCCCACACCCACTTAATCCCGTTTCAGGCTGCAGGTACAGTAGCTGCAGTATTATGATAGATAGGGTTGAAAACAGCCCCAGATTGGGCACCATTGTACCACAGGACCCAGTCACAAACACAGCCACACACACAATGGCCCCATTTAGAATTACCAATCAGCATAACCTGCATGTCTTTTATGATGAGAATGAAACACCCCTGCAGACACAGGGAGAATGTGCAAATTTGACACAGACAATGAAAATGACTGAGTCTGTGAGGAAGAAATGCTATCCCGGTGCCAATCTGCTACCCCTATGAAAATAAATATAATTTCGAATTGAATGTAGTTTAATGATAATTTCAATTAGGGCTGAAATATGTATCTTTGTCATACCCTTGTTACTTTTATAATTTATGTATTTACTTTTTATATTTTACTCAGAGCCTTTAGAGTCTTTTAGAACTCCTTATCTTGCCTTGTTTTGATTTATATATGCTTGATGAACTGAAATGACTTTGCAAGTGGTGAGACCTAAGCAAACTTGACTGTGCAGTCCAGCAACATGTCATTAGTCAAAAATGGGTGGAAAAAAACTGTACTGCTGTAAAAGTAATCAGTCCTAAAATAAGTTGGTAAAAATGACCTAACTGGAAAACCACTTCTTAAAGTATATTGATTTTTGTGGAGGTGGAGAGTGCTTTGCTGTAGGCTCTAAGTAAAAAAAAAAATCTTTGTCAGGGCTTTGTCATTGTTTCAGGACAGTAAAATCTGTCTGTGTCATTGGCTACTGTGTTTAGAAGAATTGTGCTTTCACCCTGCACTCATTTCTGTCATTTGTGAATCAAGGCACAGTAGCTTCTCTAAAGGCATATTAGAATAATGGAATGAAAATATATCTTTAGGGGCAGCAAGGTGGCACACTGGTTAACAACATCAATGTGCTGGGATTGAATCCTGTCTCCGTTTGTTAAATTAGCAAACCTTTTTTATGTCTCTAAGGATTTCAAATGGATACAATGCTATTTCTGTCACTTTGCTAAAGTTAAGCTTGGCTCCATGCAACCCTATATTTGTTTAAGTGGGCCTGTGAATGTATGTACAGTATATACTATTAAATACAGTCCAATGATAATTTCCATATAGTATTAGTATTGATTCATTTGACTTTTACAGACTGAGGTCAAGTAGACATTGATTGCTGTGGGCTTCACTGTCTAGTAAGCACATTGATCCAGGCTCAGTGCCATAAGTCATTTTGTTTAAAAGAGGCTGAACAAATTGTTAGTTATTTGTGACTGGTGGACAGAAAATCACAAGCTAATTCAAATCCTGGGGCACCAGCTAGGTGTCCCCATTTAATGAACAGGATTAAACAAAAACTGCATGGTAGCACAAACAAAAAAGACAGCGTAATACCCCAACAAATATTGGTTTTCTTGGGTTAGAGAGACACAGATAACTCATTGGAGCTTATTCCTGGTCATGTTCCAGGTCCAAAGTCAGATGCCAAGCTAGGGGACCCTCTGATTTTAAAGAGCTTTGACCAGAAAGCAGGGTCTGTCTCTGAGCACGGCAGCCCGGTTTAGTTGCTCTGACTGGGCAGCTTCTCAGAGCTGTGGGTGGAAAAAGAGATACAGTCAGCGTGATTCCCCTCTCGTTCTGGAGTGGCTCTACTTTCTTCAACAGCGCAAGAAAGGTGATTCCCAGCTGCACATACAGTGGGATGCAAAAGTTTGGGCAACCCTGTTAATAGTCATTATTTTCCTGTATAAATCGTTGGTTGTTATGATAAAAAATGTCAGTTAAATATATCATATAGGAGACACACACGTGATATCTGAGAAGTGAAATGAAGTTTATTGGATTTACAGAAAGTGTGCAATAATTGTTCAAACAAAATCAGGCAGGTGCATAAATTTGGGCACCACAAAAAAGAAATGAAATCAATATTTAGTAGATCCGCCTTTTGCAGAAATTACAGCCTCTAAACCCTTCCTGTAGGTTCCAATGAGAGTCTGGATTGTGGTTGAAGGTATTTTGGACCATTCCTCTTTACAAAACTTCTCTAGTTCATTCAGGTTTGATGGCTTCCGAGCATGGACAGCTCTCTTTAACTCACACCACAGATTTTCAATTATATTCAGGTCTGGGGACTGAGATAGCCATTCCAGAACGTTGTACTTGTTCCTCTGCATGAATGCCTTAGTGGATTTTGAGCAGTGTTTCGGGTCGTTGTCTTGTTGAAAGATCCAGCCCCGGCGCAGCTTCAGCTTTGTCACTAATTCCTGGACATTGGTCTCCAAAATCTGCTGACACTGAGTGGAATCCATGCGTCCCTAAACTTTGACAAGATTCCCAGTCCCTGCACTGGCCACACAGCCCCACAGCATGATGGAACCACCACCATATTTTACCGTAGGTAGCAGGTGTTTTTCTTGGAATGCTGTATTCTTTTTCCTCCATGCATAACACCCCTTGTTATGCCCAAATAACTCAATTTTAGTTTCATCAGTCCACAGCACCTTATTCCAAAATGAAGCTGGCTTGTCCAAATGTGCTTGAGCATACCTCAAGCGGCTCTGTTTGTGCTGTGGGCGGAGAAAAGGCTTCCTCTGCATCACTCTCGCATACAGCATCTCCTTGTGTAAAGTGCGCCGAATGGATGAACGATGCACAGTGACTCCATCTGCTGCAAGATGATGTTGTAGGTCTTTGGTGCTGGTCTGTGGGTTGACTCTGACCATTCTCACCATTCATCGCTTCTGTCTATCCGAAATCTTTCTTGGTCTTCCACTTCGAGCCTTAACTTGAACTGAGCCTGTGGTCTTCCATTTCCTCAATATGTTCCTAACTGTGGAAACAGACAGCTTAAATCTCTGGGACAGCTTTCTGAATCCTTCCCTAAACCATGATGGTGAACAATCTTTGTCTTCAGGTCATTTGAGAGTTGTTTTGTGACCCCCATGTTGCTACTCTTCAGAGAAAATTAAAGGAGGAGGGAAACTTACAATTGATCCCCTTAAATACTCTTTTTCATTATAGGATTCACCTGTGTAAGTAGGTCAGGGGTCACTGAGCTTACCAAGCCAATTTGAGTTCCAATAATTAGTTCTAAAAGTTTTGGAATCAATAAAATGACAACGGTGCCCAAATTTATGCACCTGCCTGATTTTGTTTGAACAATTATTGCACACTTTCTGTAAATCCAATAAACTTCATTTCACTTCTCAAATATCACTGTGTGTGTCTCCTATATGATATATTTAACTGACATTTTTTATCGTAACAACCAACGATTTATACAGGAAAATAATGACTATTAACAAGGTTGCCCAAACTTTTGCATCCCACTGTATGTGAAATATTATAAATAATGTCTTCATAAAGATTTCCCAAAATTATATATAGTATATTAGTCCATCCTTTCACTTTTCAGACTTTATTATTTGAATCTATTTCTGGATAGGATGCCCCTCCAATGTGCAGCAGTAGGTAGAACTTTTTTAGTTTAGATAGATCTTTATTTGTCCCCAGGGAAAAATGTGGCTTTTTACAGAAGCTCTTTAAATAAATAAATACCTAAATGGATGAGTAAAAATATATATATATATATATATATATATATATATATATATATATATATACTAGCAAAATACCCGTGCTTCGCACCGGAGAAGTAGTGTGTTAAAGAAGTTATGAATATATACAGGTATATATACACACACACACGCACACACACACACTATGGACACACCAGAATTACTAAAAAAAATTTTGTCTGGTCAGTCAACAGTCCATGTGTCCAGTCAGAGAGACACATCTGCTGAATATTTTGTTGGCTGAAAGTCTTCATGTGTCAGAGTGAGTATGTGTAGCATTGTTCATAACGGCACTCAGTTTTGTTTTAATTTTCTCCTTTTCTACGACCTCCAGGGGGACCCGAGTGCATGCCATTACTAAGCCTGCCCTTTTAATTAGCTTGTTGCTTGAAGCAATGTTACTGGCCCATCTCACTACAGTGTAGAAAATCACACTGGCTATTACAGACTTATAGAAGTTTTGAAGAATATCACTACTCACTTTGAAGAACACAGTTTCTTAAGGAAAAAAGACCTTGCTTTGACCTTTCTTATATAGTTCCTCTATGATATAATGCCAGTCCAACTTGTTATTGATATGGACCCCCCAGGTACTTGTAGGAGTACACAACCTCTACATTCACTCCCTGAATAGTGACTGGACATAGAGGATTTTTTGGTGTGCCAAAAGTCCATAACCAGTCCGTTGATTTTGCAGATGTTAAAATGCAGACAGTTCTCCTCTTTATCAAAACACCCCATAAGTAAGAATCATCTGAGAATGTCTGCAAGTGACATGACCTGGTGTTAAATATATAATCTAAGGTATGCAAAATGAAGAAAAAAGAAGTAATGACTTGTTCTTGTGGTGCTCCAGTGTTGCTGAAATTCATATCAGAGACGCAGTCCTTGATTGTCACAAATTTCGTTCTGAATGAAAGTTAGTCATTTATCCAGATATTGTCCATTATTATGCATGCTGATAACAGGAACATCTTTATCTACTGTATGTAAAATCCAACATCTGTCTGTCTGTATATCTGTCCACTTTTCACGAGAGAACTACTTTAACGGATTTAGATCAGGTTTTTTTCTGTAATTTGCTTGAACATTCTGGTTCATTTTGCGAGCTTCTCATCGCGCTAAGTATCATAGTTCACTTGTGGCACCAATTTATTTGCGAGAATCTGAGTGAGATGCAGCTGGCCGAGGGGAGGGGGGCGGGGCCCTCCTGACTCATGCACCAGTCTCGGGGTTTGTACCTTACCTCTGCTTAGCTAGCAAACGAGAGAACCACTTAAGGGATTTAGATCGGATTTTTTTCTATAATTTGCTTGAACATTCCAGTTGATTTTGCGACTTTACTCATCGCACTAAGAATCATAGTTCGCTTGCAGGAGCAATATATTCGCGCTAATCTGAGACAGAGGCTGTGGGCCGAGGGGAGGGTGAAGCATGACTTCAGGAGTAGGGAGCCGGGCTGGGCCCTACTCACTGTCCTTTTTCACTAATACGCATATGGAGCTGCGGGGCACAGCTAGTTATAAATAAAAGATTAGTGACAATGGTCCATGGGAAAACTCTGAAAAGGATTTAGGGAATCAAGTTAAAAGAAACATCCACGTCATCGAGACAATGTACAGAATCAATCAAAAGGCAAATAAAATGTTAATGCTCTATTTTAAAGTCTATTGAATAAAATCCGGAGAGAAATTATATTCTGATTCTACTGTATAAAACAATAGGGAGACTTCATCTGGAGTTTTGAATGCAGTTGTGGTTACCATGCTACATAAAAAGACATGAATGCCCTAGGAAGTGTGCAGAAAAGAGCAACCAAGTGCATCCCAGGATTAAAATGCCATGTGTTTTTTTGACAAACGGAAAATTAATGTTCTGAACTCCTGAGCAGGAAAGGCACCATGGATGCCCGATGCTTGTCTTCAGAATGCCCTGCAGCATTCTTTCTGCTAAAGAGTGCGTCACATGCTTAAAACATTTGAGTGGTAATTAAGGGGAAATGCATTCAGGATAGAAGCCAGGAGGGACTTCTTCACAAAGGTGGTGGGAATCTGGAAAAAGTCATATAGTTGGAGTGGCAACCTTATCCAGTTTTGAAAAGCTTCTGAAAGAGATTCTGTATTGGGACAACTTACTGGTTGATAAACAAATGAGTACAATGGACTGAATAGTCTCCCTCATATTTTTAGAGCTTCTTATGTTTATTTATTTATTTATTTTTGCTCATACACGGACCATTTTCCAGAACAAAACTTCCTTTTATATAGTAAAACACAAGATGGGAGGCTGGGGGTTTGCAAGTTCAAAGATTTTTAGAAGTGTTGGTTTATTTTCATGTATTTTTTAATGAAGATGTATAGGTTGTTATGATGGACATTATTCATTAAATTTGTATGCATCTTGTCAGAGCAAACTATATGTCTATTTTAGGGTTTTTTCCTTCAAGGAATCTATTTCTGGTATTAGGTTTGTGTTTGAAGGCTCCTAAGAAAAGTTATAATATTGTATTGTTATTGGAGAAAGTGGCACTGACCAAAAAGCAGGAGGTGGCAGAGTTACAGATGCTAAGATTTGCATTGGGTGTGACGAGGATGGACAGGATTAGAAATGAGTGCATTAGAGGGTCAGCTCAGGTTGGACAGTTGGGAGACAAAGTCAGAGAGGTGAGATTGCGTTGGTTTGGACATGTGCAGAGGAGAGATGCTGGGCATATAGGAAAAAGGATGCTAAATACAGAGCTGCCAGGAAAGAGGAAAAAAGGAAGACCTAAGAGAAGGTTTATGGATGTGGTGAGAGAAGACATGCAGGTGATGGGTATGACAGAGAAAGATGTAGAAGAACGGAAGATGTGGAACAAAATGATCCACTGTGGCAACCCCTAATGGGAGCAGCCGAAAGAAGAAGAAGATTTTCCAATGCTATATTGGCTTCTGCGTTGCAGTTTCCACGAGGATTTTAACCAAACTCTGTAGGAGATGTGCCATGTATGATGTCATCAAAGTGACCATTTAGGTCAGAGTGTGCGTCTCTTAATTATCTGATACCTAGATATTGAAAGTTTTTAGTATGTTATTTCCTTAGGTGTTATTCTGATGGTAAAAGACAAGTTTGGTTGAGTCTTCATGAATTTTGGTTTGCATTTAGGATTTCTTTGAAAGATCATTAGACTTCCTAGTTATGAATTTGACAAATTTTCTTTCCACATTTTTTTCTCCTGGTCTTTATCATTAAAAAGTCATTCTGTCCCCAGCAGACCCAGTGCAGAGAGGTTAACTGATTCCCACAGCATTACACAGTGACTGAGAAGCTAGAATTGAACCAGCATTTGTGAGTTTGGAAGTCCATTGCCTTAATTTAGAATACTTGGTCTGCCTTTAGAATGAGCAAGCAAACTATCAAGTGAGAAAACAATAGTACCTGAAGGAATGATGGGAATGTGCAGTAATTAGGAGGGTACTTGAACCCAGAACTCTTTGCCCCTTTATCCTTTATGTCAATAGACTAATAGCATCTCTGTACTAAAATGGCAAGAGGTATGATTTCAGTGTTGAGTTTGGCTACTTACGTTCAAACACAACAGGTTATTTGAAAATGTTATGTCTAATAAAATGATGAAAAGTATAAGAATTTGAATTGCATTGATATTATTAAGCTAATTAATAAAGTAAAAAAACTCTTCAAATATGCTATAAACAGGACTCTTTTGACATCTGTTTCCTTGTAATGATCTTCTCATTTTAAATGTTTATTTGGTAGATGCTTTTATGCAGTTTCAAATTTCTATTACTAAGTAAACATACATTAAATAACATTTTAAAACAAATTACAAAACATGTAGGCCATAATTAAAAAAATATGTGTATGTGCAGGCTTGGGGCAAGGCAGTTGGGAGAGGGTGGAACAGCGTGGCAGAGTGGCAAAGAAAGAGACCGCGGGTTGGACCTCCATGGCAACAGCAGGCCTTTTAAGTGCCAACTACCTTCAGTGTTGTCAGGGTGCTAATTTCATCCCTCAAACTCTCACACCCCCGAGCCATTACAAAACTTATTTTTCATTACTGGTTTTGTTTTATGAATTATGTATCATACTGGTAAGCCAGCAGCCTCCTACAGATGCGTATTGGTTGAGGCTGCTAATTGTACATTGCCGATACTGATAATGTTCTTTAAAGTGGTGATTTTAAAGCCATTATAATAATAATAGGACAATCAGAAATATGGTTGTTACTTTTCATTATGATTAATGAGAAAGGAAACAGTTTTTGTTTGTTATGATGGGCGCATAATAATTCTAATATAAGACAACAGAAACTCAGGGGTCATGGTTCAAGAGTTCAAGTGTTAACCAAAACAGGATCAAAGGCAAAATTAAACATTTATGGTGCCGGAGAAGTGTTTACATTTTGTTGCTATTACACCTGTTGATTTGAAAGCAGTTGGTTAGAATAATTTGTATTTTTTATTAATAGTGGTACAAGCTAATAATTAAAAATTATGAAAAGGCTGATAGTGGAAGTGATGTGTAATAATAAATCTGTAAAATATACGCCAAGTCAAGTACTTATTCACTTGAAATAGTAAGAATTAAATTTCTTTTAAGAAATAAATTTACTGCAGCAAGGAAAATAAACAGAAGTCTAAACTCATGGATATTTATTTTTGTGTTGTAATGCAACAACGAGTTCTTCATAACTATGTGTTTCATTATTGTATGTGATGCTTTTTCATAATAATTTGTAGTGGTACTATGGTTTAGAGATGCTCCAAGCAATCGCCCGCCAATCTATATCGGCTGATTTAGTGATTGGTAAATTCACCATTTACAAAAAACAATCTTTTCAGACCCTGCTTCTCTAGGCTTTACAGTATTTAGTTGCAGTGCTCCTTTACGCGAGGTATTATGGTAACTGAGCCTGTGACTTTGTATTAAGTTGAGTCTTATTTTACAAGAGATCAGACACAATTGGGATATAACCTTTATGTTAATAAGTAATGAAGTAAGAAAAAGGAATCAGAGAAGTCTTCTTGTGCAGCTAAACAAATGGGAAGAAAGGAAAGCTACTTTAATGAATTCAGACCTTTTTATTTTGTCCTTTAATTAAAATGGATAATGTTTAAGTTTGGATTGTGAGCTTGTTTAGTGCCTCAGCTTTTCAATTGTAAAAAAGAAAAGATAAACACATTTGAAATTGCTGCTTGGTTAACAATAGTCTAGTTAGCTTAACAGCAAAATGTCTTTTACTTACTGTATATACATGTTAAGCGTGTTAGTCTGCGTCTTCTTGATAAACATTTTATGAACATCTGATACATTTGCGGCTATTCTAAAGATTTGTACTGTGTTTATTATTTGTTACTGTGTGTCATACCTTGTAAGTTTTGGTAAGAAATAAGTACTGCATTATTAAAATGGTAATCCATATTTATAATTACACCTCAAGAATTATGAATGTTGAGCTGATACACTGAATAAAACACACCTGTATAAATATCGTAAATGTATATTTTAGAAGTAAAAAAAGCCATAGTGCAATTAATGATTAGAAATTATTAAAACCTATAATTTACATATAAGCAGTGTTGAATTGCCAATACCAAATATTTGATTGTGTGAGTGTGTGTATATATATATATATATATATATATATATATATATATATATATA
>JANRMT010062834.1:33642809-33653975 GCA_026402145.1 Polypterus bichir lapradei | reverse complement strand
TGTCATCAAGGATTTGATTATCATTATTTCTTTCAATCAGGTTCGTATTTGGAGGACGTGTTGTGTTCAAGTTACATTCCGTGTTTGTCAACCGTTGTAAAGATAACAGGTTTCATTTATCGAAGTGTTCACTACACTATATCGCTACTGTGAATCTAAGATGTTTAACAGGCATTCCCGGTATTAACTTGTGGATTTGCCTGTGAATATTTAGCGTCTGCGTGTCTATGAACTTGTGGAATTGCCTGCGAGTATTTAACGACAGCGTGTACGGACGGCCTTATATGGGCAGGCAGTCAATTATGTGGGAGGCATGGGGATGGGGGACGCAACTCTGCATCACACGGCGACTGAGCTGCAGGCTGTGACCGTATATATGTACATAAGTAGGTTCCAGTTATGACCGGTACGTGTAGAATTTCGAAATGAAACCTGCCTAACTTTTGTAAGTAAGCTGTAAGGAATGAGCCTGCCAAATTTCAGCCTTCTACCTACACGGGAAGTTGGAGAATTAGTGATGAGTCAGTGAGTGAGTGAGTGAGTGAGTCAGTCAGTCAGTCAGTGAGGGCTTTGCCTTTTATTAGTATAGATATATATATATATAATATACAGTATACAGAGTATATATTTTTTTGTTGTAAGAGAAATGGTAAAAACTATTTTTTTAATAATTTAATGTTTAAGATATGTATATTACAGAAAAACATTAAACAATTTGACAACTTGTTATTATGAGAAGCATTTTATTTACTTGTATGACATATGTTTTATGGTTAAATATTTTATACATATTTTATTAGTATGTATTTTAAAGAAATGTTATTTTAGTATTTTTATGGTCTCTGAGCAGTAAGCCTACAGAATTTCATTTTGTTAATAAAAAATGAACAGTGGTCTATTGTTTGATTGTAAAAGTACACTTTAACATAGGACATAAGGCTTCTATGCATCTGGTTATGCAGGAGCTTATTGCAAAATGATTTTTTAAAGGGATAAAGGGGAAAAAAACTTGATTAGAGCATCCCTGCAATGTTGTATTTCTTCTCACAATTGCCAAAGTTGTTTATGTTGTTCAGGCATCATACGTCGGAGTTGGTGACCTCATAGGTCATGCTGAAATTCTTACTAATGTGATGTCACAAGTTGTGTAAAATGTTGGGAGTATTGGTGTGTGCCTTTCTCTCCTTATGTTTCTAATGTGCTGTCTCTGAGGTTTCCTTTCCAAGACCAACATACTTATGCATTGAAATTATTAGCTCAAACGTGACAAGAGAGATCCATACAAGTTTACATTAAATTAAATAGATTTGCTTTTCATTAGCTTGTTCACTGTTTGTTGTAAGGTCATTTAGAATTTTATTCCCTCTGTCAAGTGAGAGAATAACTGGTGCAACCAATACCAAATACTTTCCTTTCATTGCATTGTAAGTTGCATCCCCTGGCCATATTTTTGATGTTACTGGGTGAAATTCACCTGCAGGTGTTGTGAAACTTTCACCGGGTTAATACTAGTAATATTAGACTCTACAACATACTGTCTTATATTGTGTAGCATTTTTCAGTATTTCAGCTCAAAGGTGACATGGCTAGTGTTACTTCTTTTTGGATCCAGTGTTCAGGGTTTCAGTCCTACATCCACCTCTATTATGTGTGGAGTTTGCATATTCTGCTTATTATCTGTGTGGTTTTCTTTCTGTCAGGATAATTTGGTTTACATTTGGCGTCTCAAGATGTGCATGTTACTGCATATTAACAGACAATTTTACGCTGGCTCCGTGCCTTGTGACAGTCATTTGGATTACTGGAGTTCTGTTATCTTTCAACATGGTTATTGCCTCTACACATATTTTACATATGAAGAAATTCCTATTTATACACTTGGAACTTGTGTTCTTTGAGTGACTTGTTATGTTCAGTACTGGGATCTGGACTTGTGTTTAGTTCCTTTTAGTCCAACACCTTACTCTCCTGGGTACAATCTTAGTGGATTGGCTATAAAATGTTTAGGGGTATTTCTGGAATTGACAGGCTTTATATCTCAGAGTACAGATCAGTCGTCTACGTTATCTGATATGCACTGATAACATCAGCTCTAAGACCTACTGTTCTTATCAAATGATGTGTATTTGCAATATAAGATAGTATTTGTATTTTTATCTTTACTTCTAAACTTTCAAAACATGCATTAATTATTTTATTTTAAGCTATGCATTAATTATTTTATTTTAAGCTTAACTAATTTAAAAAACCTTCATATGTCAGCAAGAAATAAAAAATTGAACGTTTTCGACATGTGTTTTAATACAATGAAACAGTTGCATACTTATCATGTGACTGAATTTATGAGTGACCTTTATCAAAATACATTTACATTAAACTGAAGGACGACTAAGGAGGCTGTTGTTATCAGCTCAGTAGGCCTTGTAGGAAAAGGTGATAAAAACAAGCCAAGAGATTTGATGTATAAGGAACAAAAATCCACCAGTCAGCTTAGAGGACAGCTTCTGTTTTTTTGTTTTCCATGTATAATTTATTTAAATTATTAATGGAAAAGTGTTATTGTTTTAAAGGGTTCTTTGGACCTCAGTTGTGTCCATTGTTGTACGCCTTCTTGCCATAGGTAGAGTTTGGGGATTGAAACAGTGCGGCCAGTTAAAACATTGGACATTTGGTGTGGAACTTAGAGAAATTGAAGGAATCTGCTGGATGACCTTGATACGTTGGTCTTGTGTGATCTGCTGGGTAAAGAGTTAGCCTTGTTAACATATCTTTGCAAGATTAACTATTATTGCTTTCTCAATCCGTGAGCTTTGCCAAATTTCTTGAAAATAGGATAACATTCTTAAGCTCATTTAATCCAATTTAGGGTTGTGGGGTTTTGTTGTCTGTCCCAGCAGCGCTGAGCATAAGGTAGAAAGCAGTTCAGGACATGGTGAAAGTCCATCACATGGCTCATTCATGTACTCAAGCTAGTTTGAAATTGCTAATTTACATAATATGCATTTTTTGGGATCAAGGAGGAAAACCCACACAGCCGTGGGGAGGATGTGCAAACTCTACATAGGCAAGGTTAAGGTGTGGGACTTGAACCCAGGTCACTAGATCTGCATCAACTGCAAAACAGTGGTTCCCTGATCTGCTAGCATTTCCACTCAAATAGTAAGACTTTATGTCCCAGCTTTGAACATGTAATCCATTGGGTGTTCGTCAGGTAAAGCAATAATGAAAATAAAAAATAGATTTGGCATAAGCATGCATGGGCGGCACGGTGGCGCAGTGGTAGTGCTGCTGCCTCGCAGTTAGGAGACCCGGGTTCGCTTCCCGGGTCCTCCCTGCGTGGAGTTTGCATGTTCTCCCCGTGTCTGCGTGGGTTTCCTCCCACAGTCCAAAGACATGCAGGTTAGGTAGATTGGTGATTCTAAATTGGCCCTAGTGTGTGGGTGTGTTTGTGTGTGTCCTGCGGTGGGTTGGCACCCTGCCCGGGATTGGATTCCTGCCTTGTGCCCTGGGATTGGTTTCAGCAGACCCCCGTGACCCTGTGTTCGGATTCAGCGGGTTGGAAAATGGATGGATGGATGGATTTTCATTCATTTTTTTTTAAAGGAAGCAATTTGTTGATAAATTAAAGTAACTTGACTAAAATGGGGTGACACAGTGGTGTTGTGCTCTAAAATCCTGGGGTGCATCCTGAGGTTACCTCTATGGAGTTTGCAAGTTCTCCCTGTGTTAACATGGATTGTCTCCTTCAACTCCCCCTCTCAAGACATCCAAAGCAGGTTTAATGATTACTTTAAACTGTAGGCATGCTTTGTAATAAATTGGCTGCCTGATTTCTGTCCTTGTGCCCAATTGTGTTGGCATTGGCTCTTGTCCATGTGTCCGTAAACTTGGAAATGTGCTTATATAATAGATGGATAATTAAACAATTGTTTCTAAACTCTTCATATTTAAAGTTTCATTGCTCAGTGGTCACACAGCTGAAATAAACAAAACAATGGGTTTTATTTTAATATTATGAACAAGGAATCTTGTGACATGTCTTGTCCTCAGTTTCTATTTGCTCTAATGCTCTTTGTCTTAGCTTGTGAATTGCCATTCCATGTAATGTTCAGATGAAGATATTACTGTTTCTATATCTGTGATCATAAAAGGAACACTTTTGCCATGCCCAGTTCACTACTACCATAACTTTTTTGAGCAAACTGTGGTGGTGGAGGTGGTGATGACCCGTTAGAACATTAGAACACTCTAGATGAGAACAGGCCATTCAGCCCAACAAAGCTCGCCAGTCCTATCCACTTCCAAAAAAACATCAAGTCGAGTTTTGAAAGTCCCCAGCGTCTTACTGTCTACCACACTACTTGGTAGCTTATTCCAAGTGTCTATCGTTCTTTGTTTAAAGAAAAACTTCCTAATATTTGTGTGTAATTTACCCTTAACAAGTTTCCAACTGTGTATTTTAAACTAACAGTCTCGATCCACTGTACTAATTCCCTTCATAATTTTAAACGCTTCAATCATGTCACCTCTTAATCTTCTTTTGCTTAAACTGTAAAGGCTCAGCTCTTTTAATCTTTCCTCATAATTCAACCCTTGTAGCCCTGGAATCAGCCTAGTCGCTCTTCTCTGGACTTTTTCTAGTGCTGGTGTGTCCTTTTTGTAGACTGGAGACCAAAATTGCACACAGGACTCCAGATGAGGCCTCACCAGTGTGTTATAAAGCTTGAGCATAACCTCCTGTGAGTTGTACTGCACACATCGAGCTATATAACTTAACATTCTGTTTGCCTTCTTAATGGCCTATAAATACTTTTGGCAAGTTGACAGCTTAGGGTCCACTATGACTCCTAAATACTTTGCATAAGGTGAAATCCTTCTCATTAGGCTGTGCAGGATAGAGAGAATTGGGAAAGGTGCTATATACGTAAAATTTATTATTATTATAAAATAGTACCAGTCCAGACAGTAGGAAATTAAGGCACATTTTGTCTGACTAAGTTTATTTTGAAACACAGTACTGAACTATTCTGCTGTCCATCCTGTTTTGTTCAGGTCAATCCATGCTATATTCTACATATGTAAGGATTGCTTTGTTTGAATTATCCAGTAGCATAATCTTATCCATCCATCCATCCATTATCCAACCGCTATATCCTAACTACAGCGTCACGGGGGTCTGCTGGAGCCAATCCCAGCCAACACAGGGAGCAGGGCAGGAAACAAACCTCAGGTTGGGCGCCAGCCAACCACAGAGCATAATCTTATCTGCTCTGTAAAGTGCCATGCTATGAAAAACATACTTTATTAATATTTAAATGGGATAATTTGTTAGGTGGGTTATAAGGTGCCACAGTGGTTAGCAGTGGATTTGAACCCTGTACCTTGTTGCTTTCTGTGTGGAACTTACAAGTTGCCTCAGTGTCTGTGTGGGGTTTTCTACAAATGCTCCAGTATGGTGGTTCTAAATTTGTACAAAGTGGGTACTGCAGCATCTTTGCATCGACCCAGATTTGGGTCCTGCCTTGTATCCAGTGCCCTAGGCTGTGGTTTTGTGTGACACTGAACTGGATTAAAGAGATTTGAGAATATTATGTTATGTTACTTTGTCAGCAAGTTGTACCCCACATGGGCTTTGGTCCCTCACCAGCTCAGCATGATCCCAAACCAGACAGGTGGGCTAGAAAATAGAAAGATGGACTTTGTTAGCTTCTGTTGCAGCAGTGAACAAAATATGAAACACCATATGGCATTTTTCCACCTGATAGCACATTCATCTTAACCTTTTCAGTCCTTGGAGACCTAAGCAGGTGTTTTAAAAGCTAACAAAATATTTTGTTTTTGTATATTTAATGAAACATTTATTTTCTGGACCCTCCAATTTAGGAATTCCAGGGAGGTGGAACCTATATTGGCAGTCTCTGGCTTAAGATAGGATCTGGCCTTGAACAAAGAATCATTCCATTGTAGGGCACAGTCACTCACACCCACACCCACAGCAGGACAATTTAGAGTCAACCCTCAGCCTAACACAAACATCTTCAAGACAGAGTAAGCAGAGAGAAAAAACATACAGACATGGGAAGAATGTAGAAGCCCTGTGCCGACAGTGATCTGGCTGGGATTTGAATTGGGGAGTTGGAAGCTGTGTGTCCAAACAATGCACTATCATGCTACCCCATACACATTTATTGAAATAAAATATTGAACAGTAAGGGTATTATGTCTATGCCCCCTTCCATTTCTCGGCCATTTAAGCTAATTATGCCGTACATTTATTTGCTAATGTGTGGTGTCTCTTTCTGAAGAATCACATATACAGTTATTATGTATTTAACTTGTTACAGATTTAATTTTCACTTTTTATCATGTCCTTGGACATTGTCCCGTAACACTTTTTTGGCATGACAAGACCTTTGTTATGAACCAGCAATGGTTCTAGGAAGACTTTAGAAGGAAAATAAAAGTTTATAAGAAAATAAAAGAATTTTAGTTCTCCAGTTTATTTTTTTCATAGTGTGCTATGACATATAATACACACTGTACTGTAGATATGCTTTAGATAATGGGGTTTTCTCCAGATACTCCAGTAAGGTGCAATATCTTTTTTTACATACTAGAGGGCTCTGCCCCCTGCTCGCTTTGCTCGCCAACCCCCAGATGGGCGCTACACATTAGTCACTTCACAGATCTGCCGCTTGCGTATGGGGAAGATTGTTATTTTCATGGGAATTGTTACATATGCATAATAGAACTAACTATTTTACATTACAGTGAATAATTATCCTTAGTAAAAAATAGTAAAATGTAATAAATTGAAATAAAATTATCTTTCATCTTGCGTTAGAGGTAGTTGTTGCGTTATATGTTTTTGTTCTGTTTGGCTTTGAAATTAACACGCAAATACTTTTTAAACTTACACTTTTACTGTAAAACTTTGATTCCGTGTTTGTTGTGACAATGCAATGTATAACTGCCTGTGAGTGAATATCGTTTCTTTCTCTCTAATAAATAAACCAAATATTTTGAATGTTTGTCCCTGTGATTTGTTAATTGTCATAGCAAAAGCTATTTTAATGGGAAACTGTAAACGTTTTAATACGAATTGCATATCAAGATCTCCTTTGGTGTCTAATGTTATCCGCGGAAGATGTACTACATTACTTTTCTTGTCGCCTGTTAAAATTTTACATGTCATTGCTGTGTAACCTATCAAAAGTTTTTGCATTAATTCGTTTGACTTCATTGTTTCTTGGTGCTAGGATTGCCTGTACAGTATACTCATTTCTTCTGTTGATAACCCTTCGGGTAAAATTCATCAATAAGATTTTGACATAATAAGTCTTCTTTTATTGGGAACTTAAAGTGAGGAAAACGTAAAAATTTATAAGAGCTTAGAGCGCAGGAACTGTGTCTGACAAAAGCATTCACATGAATGAGAGGTGAGTGGACCGTGTGGGTGTGGTTGTAAATGATTGAGAGGAGGGCGGGACTTGACAAAATCTCCTGGCATAAGTCTCATCTCATGGGACTTGAAAAAATCTCTTGGAAAAAGTCTTGTCTCAAGATTTTCTTTTATAATAGAGAGATTCTGTCATGACATATAATACACACTGTAGATATGCTTTAGATGATGGGATAGATACTCCATCATACAATTATTCAGTGGAAGTAGTGGATTTGTGAGCAACATTAGGGATGAGAATGGGAAGTTTTTTGCTGCTTTAAAAAATGATTTGACATTTTTGCCCTCCATTACCAGAATGGAGGTGAATTGTGACACTCTTTCCATTCCAATATTGAAACTATTCTTTTGAGCAAAATAGTAAATGGCCACTGGTAATAAATTGATTGATCTGTTGTGTAAACCTTCTTTTTCCAACACAGAGGTGTGCAAGGTTAAAATGTGTCCCAACTTTATTGGCCGCAAAGCAGAAATGAACACTACATGCTAGTCCATTGCAGGACAGACACACCCACACACATTCACTCATTCCCATCGGATATCAGAAATTGTGATGAAAAGCTGTTACCTTTAACCAGTGTGTTTTTTTTTAACTTGCACAGATCCATTTTCTGACACCTCTATAAACCAAGGGTTTGTTTTTACTTATTTAAATAACTGTAACATATTACTCTGCTCATATCTCATTTTACTGAAGATGCTATCTGTTTAGGTAGCAATAAGGCAAGAGCCCATGTTGAATGAGATGTCATTCAGTACCTGGGCTCACAAAAACTCACAGACCAGGGCTATTTAGAGACACTGATCATTCCAGCAGATATGGAAGGAAATCCAGACACCTACATGAACAAAGAAAAAACATTTAAGGCAGCAAGGTCAGTGAACATTTGAGAGGCAGCACACTTACCTGATGTATCAGTATGGTGTACTGTACATTATTATAAATATATTGGTGTATATATAAATATATGTGAAAAGAGGTGGCACAGATGTATTTAGGGTATGAGTTAAAACGCCTGGTCATCGTCCACATGGAGCTTGCACTTTGTGTCCATTTCTAGCAGGTTTTTCTGTACACATGTGTATGTGTATGTACATTACATAAAATTTATTAATAATAATAATAATACATTTTATTTATATAGCGCCTTTCCCATGCTCAAGGCACTTACAGAAATTAAGAGAAAACAGGAGGGTATACAGCGTATAGCATTGTACAAACCAAATAAATAAATAAAGAATATTAAGACAGTAAGTTCAAAGAAAGCCTAACAGACAACAGAATTGATGGTCTAGCGCACACACACATACAGGTTACATGAGCATCTTGACAGAGAGGTAAACTGAGAGAAGGGGAATGAAGTCAAATAGAGCTAAAAGCCTTCCTGAACAGATGAGTTTTGAGTTGTTTTTTAAAAGAATTCATGGAGTCAGCTGACCTAATTAATTTCGGTAGGTCATTCCAGAGTCTGGGCGCTATACTGCTGAAGGCCCTGTCACCCATGGAGTGTAGATTAGTGTGGGGCACAACAAGATTGCCAGAAACAGAGGACCTTAGTGGGCGGGCAGGCACATAGTGATGAAGAAGGTCACTGATGTAGTTTGGTGCGAGGTTATTTAAGGCTTTGTAGGTTATTAGTAGGATTTTATATTCGATTCTGTAAGACACAGGGAGCCAATGAAGACGGAGCAGGATGGGTGTGATGTGCTCGCTGCTGCTGGTTCGAGTAAGGACTCTTGCAGCCGAGTTTTGAATAAGCTGGAGCTGTGATATAAGATTAGAAGGGGCACCTGCCAGCAGCGAGTTACAATAATCTATGCGGGATGTGATAAAAGCATGGACAAGTTTCTCAGCATTAGAAAAGGAGAGGAAGGAGCGAACACGGGATATGTTACGGAGGTGAAAGTAAGAAAGTTTCTTAATGTGATTTATGTGGGCGGAATAAGAGAGGGAGGAATCAAAAATGACACCAAGATTCTTTGCAGTAGAGGCAGGTCTGATGAGATCACCGCCAAGATGGACTGGGAAGGAGCTCATTTTATTAAGTTGCATTTTAGTCCCAATTTGCAGGAGTTCAGTTTTGTTGCAGTTCAATTTTAAAGAGTTCTGCTCCATCCAGGTTTTAATTTCACTAAGGCAGGTTGTGAGCTGAGAAAGCTCTGATGAAGTTCCACTTTTAACATTGAAGTAGAGTTGAGTATCATCTGCATAAAAATGATAGCCCAGTCCATAGCTACGAATAATATGGCCAAGGGGAAGCATATAAATACAGAAGAGCAGAGGGCCGAGGACAGAGCCCTGAGGAACTCCTTGTGTGACTGGCGCTGTGCTGGACCTGGACCTGGACCTTATTGACTTCCTCTTACTCCCCTTTAGTTTATTAACTTTAAAAAAACAAAATCACATTCAATGTAATATTCCCAATGAATTCTTTATATCTTATGAATCAAAATGTATAGATATTTAAGTAATTTAGTAATGGTAATTTAATGAAAGTAAAGAAAATAACTATTTACTGGTTTTAATCAAATTATGAGATACAGTCCCTGGAAGAAAGTGATTAAGAAGTAAAATCTAAATTTCATGTTTTCATGCTGTTTTTTTATAATTATTCAATTCAATGAAGTTCAGTTCCATTTATTTTTGTATAGTGCACTTTACTGAGTGCAGGTGCAGAACACAGTGACAAGTTTACAGGTAGATACACACACACGCTTTACCAGTCACTGATCACACAAAGATGTGGATTTGTTTAAACAGACAGGGAAACAAAGTGGTCTGAAACTGAGGCTATGTCCACACTACTACATTTTCATTTAAAAATGTGGGCAATATTCTTAGTTTTTGCCTTTCAGGTACACTTCACCGGTGTTTTTAACCTCTTAAAAAATTTAGTCTTTTAAAAATGCTCTACAGAGCCATATATTTCTGGAAACGGCAGCTTAGATTTGCAGTGGGAATGGGTGAAAATGTACAGTTTAGTTCAGTGCTTCCCAGCCTCGGTCGTGGGGGCACAATGTGGCTGCAGGTTTTTGTTCCAACCAGATTCATAATCAGTGACATGACCTGATAACACCAATCTCATATAAATAGCTGGTATTATTTTCCTCTTATTCTACATTCAGAAAAGCACAGAAGCATGATTTGTACATTTATAAGACATTTAGAAATTAAGGATAGAGCTGCCAGGGAAGAGGAAAAAAGGAAGGCCTAAGCGAAGGTTTATGGATGTGGTGAAAGGGGACATTCAGGTGACAAGTGTAACAGAACAAGATGCAGAGGATGGAAAGATATGGAAGAAGATGATCCTCTGTGGCAACCCCTAACGGGAGCAGCCAAAAGAAGAAGAAGATATTTAGAAATATTTCTGCTTTTGCTATCAATTTAAATACTTAACTCTGTTTTGTTGATTTCATTATATTTTGCCCTTTCTCTGTGCAGTTTTCCCCCTTCGTTGTATCTTATTAATGACAATTAAAAATGAGCGGAGCAGACACCCAGGCAAACAACACTGAATAATCAAAGGCTGCAAGTACTATAGCGTTAGAACCACTAATTAGTAAATAATGGATTAATTAAACAATTAACACCTGGAAAAGATGAATGAAAATCAAAGAAAAAAATACATTATTCCCATATAACTGTTTGGTTCATTTTAATATATATATATATATATATATATATATATATATATATATATATA
>JANRMT010062834.1:33599719-33629712 GCA_026402145.1 Polypterus bichir lapradei | reverse complement strand
TCTATCTATCTATCTATCTATCTATCTATCTATCTATCTATCTATCTATCTATCTATCATATAGTTCCTGTCTTATCTATCAATGTAAATTATGGACAATGACTCAAAGCCCTGGCGTTCTGGCTCATTTGTATATTAACAAAATATATAGAACAATGACCTCTTATATTCCCTGGTCTTTTCTTTATGACAGTGATCCCTAAAAAGAGTTCCTGTCTCCCTAAAGTGTCAAGCAAATTGCTCTTCACCTTGGCCCATCACCTATTATATCTACCACAAGGTGCATAACCAGGAGGATCGTCCCCATAATCCCCCTTTTAGACCTTCCTTGGCCATGCTGGACTGTGGATTTCCAGTTTCCCTCCCTAGATGAGTCTTATTTCTCTCACTTATGATGTCTTTTTGCAATGAGATGAAGAGAATCCCTGAGGCATTTGGAGTTTTCAGATTATTCCCTTTATGATGGTCATTGCTGTGCCCTCGGGATAGTTTATGCAAATGAAATCAATTTATTCCATTACAGAGATGTGAGAAACCAGCACCTGCCCTGGGAGAATTAAAACAAAACAGACTACAATGCAGGTTAGCCCAGTCTATGGTAGGCTTTTCCTTGGCTGGTGTGCTCTTCTTTCAGGTCCATCTCTAAGCTGCCACTCTCCAGGAGAGCAGTTCAGAAGAGGATACCTTTTTCAGTTTTATTCATTTCAAGAAGACAAAACGGAGCAGAGTTTTATTGAAAATTACTTAACTTTACTTTTCCATTTAGCTTGTTCCTGAAGGACTTCTAAATCTGTGTTTACAGGTTCAAGAATAAAGTGTGCTTTGGAAAGAACTGTTTAAGTTTAATTTGTGCAACGCACAACCCAGAACAGACGGAGCGCACATACTCCACACACATTCATACTGACCAATGTAGCACTGGCAGTTAAGCTAACATCATTTGGATGTACAATTAAGATGGAATTGCTAGTGAAATAGTAAATGACATGTGGAGAACATACAAACTGCACACATATAGTCATCAGACTGGAAATTAAATGTAATACATCACATATAATAAACATACAAAGCATTTTATTTCTGCAAATATTTGTGACTAGCGACTGGGAGCCTGATCGAATCGGGCTACAAATTCTACGTTTGTGAAATCCATACTTTCTCTGCAAAGAAATATTTGTTTTTTTTAAGTCCTTGAAATGATTTTGTTATCATGGCACTGATTTGTGCTTAAAATAGACCTTTTCAGCTAATATAATGAAGAGCTTCCTGTTTAAATGGGGCTGCGAAACGTGAACTCAGCTCTTCGGCTCACCTCATTTGATTTTTTTTTCTGGCAAACAAATTGTCAAAACAAACCGTATTTTACAACTCTAATCAGAGTCGGAGTAATAATTATGTTGGCATGATCAGTTTAGATCTGAGATCAGCTAAAATTTAAACAGTGACCATTGTTAATACCCAGCTGTCATTACTCAGTTTGCCAATAGATGTCAGAAGGACGGATGCCAAAACCAAACTGCCCAAAGATAGATTTCGATGTACCAAGCAAATGGCGACACGTTCTAAATTACTTACGGTTCTGGAGCTGTCGAAGGGTTTAAGTCAGTCGACGATGTTAGTCCTGAAAAGTACGCCCCACCAAACCAATGTTCCAAAAACCAACCAAACTTTCTGTTCTCTGCTCGAACCAACACTGACACTACAGTCGGCCATCCAGCGGTGTCACTGAAGCATTCAAACATTCTTAGCCAATCATGCAATACTGCGTCCGCGTCCGCGTGTGCCACGTTATGTTCTAACCACAGAGGTAGAGTCCCATTGCATGGTTCTAACTTGTATTGAGTCGAGGTATTGACGCGAACACCATACATACGGGGTATTGACGGGAACACCATACATACGGATAGTATCAAATTATATATAAGGATGTGCCATCTGTTGAAATGTTAAAAGCAGTGCATTTTATTACTTCATGCTTTGCAAAATATATTCCAGAAGATGGTGCACTGTAAACATTAACACTGAGGTCTACATTGATTACTTATCATAGTATTAAACACTTAAAAACATTTTTTGGTTTATTTTCATAAAGTAAACTTTATCAGTTTTCTCACATATTATCATGTACTATAGTTTTCTTTAAGAAAGTTGACTATTGAAAATCTCTAGACTAAAGAAACTGTTGGAAACAGATCCTTCATAATTTACATACAGTAATGAAAAAGACACACAATGTTGGAATTGTTGTCCAGCATATGAGAACAATACAAGTTAAAATCAGTTAATCTTAAAACAAGGCATGCAACGTAAACTCCAGGTATCAAGTCATCTGTGACTAAATTTCTTAGTGAAATATTCTTTTCTTTCATGAAATTGTCAGGGGCAGTGTTTCTTACGAAGCTGATTTAATGCTGAAGGTTCGTGTATTATACACTTGTTGAAAGAAGCAGGATGTTTTGGTTGATCCTCTATATCAGGAGGAAGATTTTATCTGGTCATTGCCTCAATTAAGTCATAAATGTTGTCTTCCCAGTTTTCCACTTTTTCCATTACACAGATAAGGTGTCATTAATCTCTAATTCATGTTAACAATCGGATGAACACTAAACACGTGGTGGTTTGGCAGCCCATCAGAAAAGAAGGAAAATCTGTTAACGCAGACGCATTGAGGACCACCAATTAGCCAAAGCTCACTCTGTGAACCTTTGTCGATTAATTTGTTTTCTCAAAATGACTATAAGCAAGTTGTAGGTTGAACAAATATATTTTGGATGCCATTCATCTGTACTATGTAACCCTTTGAACATATTTCATATTTCATGTACCATATATTTGAATAATCCTTTGTTATATTTTAGTATATTGCACAAGAATGACTCAGAGTTATGTCAGTTTCTGTATATGCATTTTGGAATGGGGTTAGCAGTGCATTGTAACTTGGCTAGGGCTGACTCCTATATTAGTGTTTTCAGACTTTTTCTTAAATAAAATCTTTATTTTACCTGTATTTCTCACATGACTGTTTTCTCTGTGTAGTAGCTTATACAGCTATTCAACTTTGTATGCACTTGTACACATAGCACCTTTGTAGGTACACAGATTGGTGTACTTTGTTTAATTACCAGTCACAATAATTCCATGAAAACAAGATCTGACCAATCAAATACTCAATGCTTGTGAACTTCCCAGTCTGGGAACTGCACTCCTGCTATCTCATGAGTTTGTTTTTGCCACACTGTATACACCTTGTGCAAGGTCTTTTCAGGCAAAACATAGTCTTGAACAGAACATGCTTTGAATACTTTGGTTTAAATCTAAGAACTGAGAGACCCTAAGTGTTTAACATCTCACACTTTGTAATGCCTGTGTTTCAAATGTGTAGTTTTGATATCTCTTGTGTTCAGTTATTGCTGATTATGCGTAAGACAAAATGACTGTTGACCTTTGTCGTAGACACCTGTTTTATGGCTCTTGTACAATAATGCTTGAAGTCTCAGTAAAACACCATAAAAGTTTCAAAGTTCCTTGTTTTATTGCCAGGGTGAGGTAACAGACCTTTCTTCACTGTTTCACTGATTGTTGATGGGTTGTATTAGTGTGGACAGCTACTTTAATAATTCAGGTTTTTACTTGTTCCCTTTAACTTTTACTTCTTATTGTAAGCATCAGTCCCTAATCTGCTGGATGGCCTGTCCTCTGGTGTTGGGAAAACATTGCAAGCTTCAAGTTTGGCCTTTTCTTTCTCGTGCTCATGTCCATATTTAATGCCCTTCCTGGACATTTGGCACACATACAGGATACATTTGTCCACTAGCAGCTCCTTTCCTACTGCCTGTATGGCACTCTTCTGCATGTTTTCTGTGGCATCTCCTCTGGTTTTACAAATATACTGTCTCAGTGGTGCCTCCACCCTAGCAAGTTCTTGCCATCTGAGTGCCCACTCAGATGTGCATACTCACATGTTTTCTCACCTATTTATCCTGGCATTACAACAACATTTATTTGTATAGCACATTTTCATACAAATGATGTAGCTCAAAGTGCTTTACATGATGAAGAAAGAGAAAAAAGACAAAATAAATAAGAAAGTAGAATTAGAGAATACTAATTAACATAGAATAAAAGTGATGGCCAGGGAGGACAGAAAAAACAAAAAAAACTCCAGACGGCTGGAGAAAACAAATAAAATCTGCAGGGGTTCCTAGGCCACGAGACCACCCAGCCCCCTCTAGGCATTCTACCTAACGTAAATGACCTCACAATCAGTCCTCTTTGGACATATTAGTCACAAACAGATCCAACCAGGGAGGTTTTTTGTTAAATTTGTATTTATTTATTTTTTTCCTTAAGATGAAAGAATCCCACAGGAGATGAGAATTGCATTGGGGGTAGGAAAAAGTAAATGACCATTAACACATTCCATGTGACAAAGTCTATCGAAGTCTTGAACCCCAGGCATAATCTTAACACTTTTGAGGAGACATCATTTGTAACACATGCATGTTCCTTAGAAATGCACAATCTTGGTGTTTCACTTGTTTAAATTTGTTTGTAAACTGTTTATGCAAGTGTTGACATTTGAAGGCAAGCCTTTGTGTTTGTCTTTGTCTCTGATTATTGCCTTGCTCGTTAGCTTTCAAGCATACTAATGAGTACTGGAATATTTACTAGAACTACGTTAAAATTCAGGCTCCTCTCAACCTGAATGCTGCCACAGAGGTAGAAACAGGTGAACACTTGCCCATTTTGGGAAAACTACACCCAGAAAATGGCCTGCATGATGTACTGTAAAAGCTAATGTCCCCATAATGAACTGTTCCATCCACGATCAGGATTTAAAATAGGCAATAGGGCAGTAGAAAGAGAACTGCCTTTGCTGTAACGGCAGGACTGAACTCTTCATCACAGATCTCGTGCTGGTGAATCATAAAAGAGTGCACTGACTTCATGTAACTTGATTATGGAGTAAGACATTTTGTTAATTTGTTTCATTTACATTTGCACATATTTGCTTAGCAAATGCTTTTATCCAAAGCAGATTACAAAAGAGGGCAGCGTAATCGATTGATGTCGTTCTAGGTACTGTTTTGAACAAGTGTAGTATATGTCAGGTTACAAAAGTTGGTCACCAAGAGTGAAGAGCTATAAAGCTAGCATAATAAAAAATATCAATTTCAAATATGATGGATATCCACAGAGCTGAAAACATTCATTTTAACAGCTTCACAGATATTCCCAGAACAGTAGTGCTTTCAAATGATTCTTAAACCCATTGAGAGAATCAGCAATTTGGATGCAGTTGGGCAGCTTGTTCAACACACTGCGAGCTAGGGCTGTAACTAATGATTATTTTGGTAGTCGATCAATTAATTTTTCGATTAGTCTTGATTATTTCATGCCTGACTATTTTGATGCCTGCGACCTGTGGTTGCACATCCTGTTCTTGGCTCCAGTGCATGTCTTACCTCATCTGCTCACGTCTGTCAACCTGTGAATGTCACCCTGATGTCTCTGCATTAACACGATTAAAATGAATAATAATCAAATTAAAATAACAACCAGTGAAACATATGCATTTGAAAATAATCAGATGTTTTTATATTAGTGTGACCATCACAATAAAAAAGAAATACATTAAACAATACAAACTAAAGTCAACGATTTTTTTGTAGTCGACGTCGTCGATTACGTCGACTAATCGTTGCGGCCCTACTGCGAGCTACATAGGAAAAGAGTCTGTACTAAGATTTAATACCATGCAGCGATGGCATTGCCAGGTGCTGTTCACTGGCAGACTTGAGTGGGCGAGCAGGAGTATAGCACCTCACTAGTGTCTCCATATACAGTACACGTGCTGATCCATTGACTGCTCTGTAGGTAAGCATTAAAGAACTTAATGCATGCTGCTACATGGAGCCATTGTAAGAGAGGAATGACATGTTTCCTTCTTGGCTGGTTGATACAAGACGGGCCAATCCATTTTGGACCATCTGCGGTGGAGTGATGGCACTTGTGGGTCCTCCTGCTAGTTGTGACATGTGATAAGAGCAAAGCCTAGACCAGATGTTGTGCTGCATACTCAATCAGATCCATTTAAATTATGCATGTGTATATACTGTATATATATACAGTGGAACCTCGGTTTGCGAGTAACTTCGTTTACGAGTGTTTTGCAAGACGAACTAAAATTTGTAATACATTTTGACTTGATAAACGAGTGAGGTCTTGCAATACGAGTAGTATGGATACGCTTTGTTTGCTGAGTGTCATGTGATCACAACTGAGCTGATGGTTCTTCTCGCGTGCGCGGGTGTGTGTTTGTGTGTGTGTGTGTGTCGCGCTCGCGTGTGTGTGTGTGTGTCTGTGTCTCTGCTACAGCGCTGGGAGATTGCGATTGCTTTGGGACGCTCTTCCGGGTGTCGTCACATTGGGTGAAATCCCACAAGAGTTTAGAAACTCACTCACACCAGCCATGATTCTTTTCAAAGGTAAAGTGCAGGTTAATATGTTTTATGTATTTTTACTTTATATTTTGTATTAATCATTTTTATATGAATAGTTTTGGGTTGTGGAACGAATCATCTGAGTTTCCATTATTTCTTATGAGGAAATTCACTTTGATATACGAGTGCTTTGGACCGCGAGCACATTTCCAGAACGAATTATGCTTGCAAACCGAGGTTCCACTGTATATATATATATATATATATATATATATATATATATATATATATATATATATTTATGTATATGCCACCTCTTGGGTTTAAATCCCACTGCCAGTCATTTACGTGAGTTTTTCTCTGACTACTCCAGTTACCCTAAAGATGCACATGTTTGGCTGATTGGTAGTATCCAAATTGGCATTGCATGACTGGAGACTGCAAGGAATATTTTACTTTTATGGTCTCATAGATCATGTAGCTTATCCACTATGATTTCAAGCATCATGAGAAGTGAGCTGGCATGACAGGGTCAATTAAGAAGTCTAATTATTTTAATCCAAATTTTTTAATTCTTCAAGCCAGTCTTCCCAGTGATGCAAAGGTTTAAGTCAGGTTCATGAGAAGGCAGGTGTCTGCCTCGGTCTACATGCACATGTGCACACAGCCACATACAGCTAGCAGGCAGAAACTCAAGTCATTTCTTTGTTGTGCAAACACACATGCTGCAAAACAAATGGTGGGCTTATACAATTAACTAACTAGCTAGCAACAGAGGATAAGTGAAGGTTAAGAACCATAGCGTATCAGGTAATTAGCTAACTAATTCACATTCTGGCATGATGAGCCAACTGGAAAATGAGAGTAATGAAAAAGCATTACAACATCCATCCATCCATCCTCATCTGCTTATCTGAGTACAACATTAAAAAATATATTGAGATGTGAGGAGTGTATATTTTAATAATGTCCATTTATAGCAATGTCACCACACTGCATTCAAGCTATTTACAGAAAATGTTAAGTTAACTACTGCTAAAGACAAATATGTTAGCATATACATACTGTAAAACGTTTATGTTTCATTTTGTAGTAATTTTAATTTACTTAACATATAAAACTTGATGGATCCTTCTAATTCTTTGTGCATTCCCTTGGACTGCCCTTTAGTTGAAAAATCAGTCAGTCAGTAATTTTCAAACTTATTTTGTCCTGAACTGAGCCTTGGGGGTCTGCTGGAGCCTAACCCAGCTAGAACAGGGCATAAGGCAGGGAACAAACCCAGGACAGGGTGCACATTCCATCACAGGGCACCCACACACGCACCCACACACCAATCACACACTACGGCCAATTTAGGTTCGCCAGTTCACCTACCTGCATGTCTTTGGACTGTGGAAGGAAACCAGAGCACCCAAAGTAAACCCAAGCAGATAGTTCAAAAGTAATCTTTTTATTATAGTATAGACAAGTCCTGCAATTATTATTCCTAAACTCCAAAATATTTTTTCTAATATTAATTGTTTTTGGAGTGTAAATGCAAAAAATCCTTGTTCACTATATTAGGCTATTACACAATAACCCATTTGCTGTTTATACTGGAATAATTTTTTTTCTTTTTTTCTTTTTTGACTGATAAAAAAGTTTTAAATGTGTTGCCTTGAAGTCTGTTATGTCTTGCTACACTTGATTCAGCAAGGACTCAGACTTTTTCACTTTTTGTACATTTTATGGTTTTGTAGGTTTAATTTTAAATGGATACATGTGCCATTTTTGCCCATCAATCTACACACAATCTTAGATGAAAAGGTCTGATTAAACACATATCACACATGGATTTGTTCTTTCTCATATCTTTATTAAAACACGTGTTTAAATATTCAACATCAATAAAGGAAAAAGTATGTTATCCTCTAAGACAAGCAGAATTTGGAGCATGATGATAAGTTAAAATGAGCCATCTCAATAGCAAATCAATGAATAAGTGATTTTGGATTCACACAGAAAAAAAAATATGCCGTGTCTTGCTTGACAGTTTTTCTTTTCATACTTCTTCTTGTGTGCTTTCTTCCATGTCCCAAAATCTTGCAGGGAGGGTTGATTGGCCAATATACATTTGCTTCATACTGGTTGACAAAATAACAAGAAGGTAAATGTCCTTAAAAGGATAAAAGAAACTTAGGAAATGTTACTTTACATATGGTGTAATATTCAGCTGTGTTTGGGGACTTAGTTAACAGCTTTGAAAGTTAGAGCGTTTTTAATTGTTGTTTAGTTACCTCATCAAAGAGTCAGTTATCATATTTTTATTTATGATATATTTTTGTAAAGTTGGGTCATATTTGCAAAAATACAATATGATGGCTTGAACTAACAGAGTATAATAAAGCGCATGTTTTTAAATAACATTTGACAGTATCATATAGTTAAAAACAGCATTCAAAAAGGCTTATGATGGCTGAAGTGCTGTTACTTTCAAAAATACCAGATTCTTTAACTCAGTTGATTTAAGCATTTAATTGATTGATATACTGCTATTATGTGTTTGTTGTGGAGGGGCTATGGCTACTTGTAGTTCACAATTTTAAATATAACATTTTGAAAGAGGTTGGCGAGGTAGAATCTATGTTGAAGTTTCAAGGTAATATTTCTATCTGCAGTGGTGTTAATCATGATAGATAGCTTGTCTTTCTGGTATTTTGCCAATAAATTATTGCTTAAGAGAAATATTAGATTAATATAGCCTGCAGAAAATGTAGCAGTAAGGTTGTTTTTAGCGTATAAATAACCAGTCACCAAGCCAAGCTCTTACATTCGTTTCTAGATAAGTTAAGCTACTTGTATTTTTTACATTTATGGATTTCAAGCAGCGAGAGATGTAAGCTGATGTAATACAGGCTTGTTCAGATTGATGCTGCCATTTGTACAGGCAACATCAGGCACAAGCTCCTGCTGCGTGTGTGGCTTTCCTGCCATATCGATAATTACTATTGGGGATTTGGTTTGCAATCAGAAGTGGTGATTAGATGAGTAGAAATGGAAAATATACAAAACCAGTAACGGCGCACCGCACGATAATGTGCAGTGAATACACTTGACTTGAGCATTAATAGTTTTTAGACTCTTTCTCTGTACGTTCAGCATTCGTTTGCTCAGAGGTTGATGCGCTTGCTGCTTCCTGAACAGCTCTTGGTTTCTCCACCCTAGCGGCCCGCTTCTTCTCTTCTTTCGTTGCAATTTTTTCGCGTTAAAACTGATTAAGTCAGTGTTTGTGTTGCAATTACTTAGTACATTTTCCTTCATTTTTCACTTAAGCTGGCACTTATGTCTTCTATCTGCCTTAATAATGATTTAAGATATGAATAGGTGATGGCGAAGGGAAGGGAACTGTACACATGTGCCGCACAACCGCATAGCTGGCCGCTGGAGAGAGTTGATTCTACAATAAAATAAAAAGAGGAATAACCTTGGAGGTCAATCATCACCCTGAAAGCGGATAGTAGACATCACGTAGTATTTGTGTACCAAATTTCAGGTCAATAAGTCAAACAGTTTGAGAGTTACAGGTGATTTAAAATTCTGGACAGACAGAGAGCCATGGTAGCATATTATATATACGTAGATAGACCTATTGAAGGAACCTCTGTACAGGTAAATTTGAAATAGTAAACTAATCCATAATTGGAGTTGCACAGACTTTGACTCTGTTTTAAGACTGTTGATTTCAAAAATTGTCCAGCACTTTTTCATTGATATTTTGGAAATATCTTAAATTTGTGCAACACAATCTGTCCACGATGTGTCAATGAACATCTGCCTTTTCAGACAAATGTCTTTGAAGAATAAGTATGCCAGATTTCATCAAAATTTAATCAAAAAACATTTTCTTCCAGACAGACAGATATGACAATGGATATAGGTACATTTCTCATTATACTGAAACATATCTAAAAAAACAAGTAAGGAAATGTAAAAAATTTCAGGATTGAATTTTTTTGATGATTAATTAACATGGAATTTTGAGAACTGAATAGTGTTCAGCATTTTTATTTATGTAGGAAAGTTTAATGTGCTCTGTAAGTCTCTCATGGCAACATCATTTTGTGTAACACCAAGAGTTTTAAGTGCACATTTCCGGTTCAAATTTAGTTAATTGACTTGTCTACAGTGAAATTCTTATTTTCTGACCATCTTGGAACCATTTGCCTCTTGCAAAAGATGATTGGCATCTGAAAGGAAGTCAGAATTGCAGGCCTCATGCCCTTTGAACTATAACCTTATGTATATTTAAACAATGTTTTAAAAATTAAGCTTTCGTATCTCAATTATTTATTGACAACCCTGTTACTAACATAATGGCTCATCTCACAAAGACACACCCAGAGCTAAATTTATATGGTGTGCTTATATTTATTATGTACTAGCAAAATACCCGCGCTCCGCAGCGGAGAAGTTGTGTGTTAAAGAAGTTATGAAAAAGAAAAGGAAACATTTAGTTGTGGATTTGCCAGCGAATATTTAGCGGCAGCGTGTTTATGAACTTAATTTAAATTTAAGCTTTACACCTTGCTTTCCTATTGATATGTCTACAAAGGCTTGTTCAGATTCAGAGGGTTGTTCCTTTCTTACTGCATCAATAAACAGCTTGTCTTCCTCTTTATCTGAGACATCACACACTGCATGCACAGGTTTACCTTTCCCAGTCCTGCCAAGTCAGTTCACGTGAGCCGCTCTGAGTACATGCATCGAAGGTTCTCAGCTGTGCTTGTGCTGTCTCGTGCAAACTTGCGATGTCCACGGCTTTATTTAATGTTAGCTCAGAACCGGCACTTAAAAGTTTCTCTCGCGCTTTTGCTGAGTTTGTGCCAAACACTATTCTATCCCTGACCATCTCATCTTCGCTTGCATAAGCACAGTCCTTCACCAGCAATTCTAACTCTGTTACAGCAATTTTAACTCCGTTACAAAGTGATCAAAAGTCTCGTTTATACCCTGCATCTTCTCATTAAACTTGTATCTTGTGAATATCGTATTCGTTGTAGGCATGACAAACGCCAGCGGCAGCGTGTCAATGAACTTAATTTAAACTTAAGGTTTACACCATGCTTTGTTTCCGCAGTACCTGCACTTATGAATATGCTTGTATGCGTCACTCGCTTCATATTGTTTTGCTGCCTTCTCAATTGTGTAATGCGTTTTTTGTTCAGCGCTCTTTGGAGCTCTTGCTTGTTCTCTGCGTACTGCGTTCACAGTCAGTTCACGTGAGCCGTTAGATGATAACTGAGTATTTCTATAGTCTTATTGCGGAGGCTTCTAAAAATCAATTTTTACTATTAAAAAAGATTTAAATAAGACTAAATGAGTAAAAGTTTTTCTTATTAGTTATAGCAGATTGACAGATTTTTTTCCTACAGATTATGACTTCACCTTTACCTTCAGTCAAATAAAATGGTAAGAATAACTGCAATAAGAACTACATAAAATACTTCTGTGGTACAGCACGTTAGGGGTCCATGGCGTAAGGAGTTTTAAGAATAAAAATCGGGAGTGTGCTCACTTCAACTTTCTTGTATACTGAGATAGAGGAAGAGGTCATCAGAACCACTTCCAGTTGTTCAATATTTCTCAAATATCATATCTCTTTGTTGCTCATCATAAGTAATTGATAATATCAATATGCAATCATTTATCTCTATTTATAAACTAAATTTATATTAAAATGATATTGTCGCTCTTAGGGAGGTTGAAATCGGTGGTGCAGAACACACATTTTTTATCTAAAACTCAGATATGTAAGGGATGTACTGTATGTATTTTTTTTTTTTTTATGTGGTCACTCTGGTGGTGGTTCTGGGATAGATTGCCATGGCAAAGGCCTACACGTTCATTTCAAAAAATTGTAGTGCCCGCAAAAAAGCAAACATGGAATTATGACAAAATAGTATTTATTTTTTTACTTTTGTAATTCACCAAAAATGAAAAAGTATGCAATGATTATTGAAAATGCATCCAGGAACACCTACAAAAAATTAAAAAGACTGCTAATCATAACGCCATTTTGTTGTACAAGTACCAATGAGCCACTTCTACATGGCATACCACAAACATTGTAGCTGCTGCATAGATGTCTTATATACAGTATATATTTGACCCAAAAGAGTGAAAATTGACAAAAACAATCCTGTCACTTGCCCAGAGTAGCTCAATATATTTGATGATGAAAAATATTCAAGTACTCCATTGAAATAATTTTTCCTTAGCTCTACATCTCACCTCACTCTCATATTTGGTCCTTTCGTTAAATACAGTATGAGATTTTTAGCAGAATACAAGTGGGTTGCTTACAGTTCATAATGTTTGCTGGTCATTGGACTTTACATCATACTTACAGGTTATGGGCAATTCTAACATTAATGCATAGGGCATAAACAATGACAGGTCATACTTACATGCTTCACATCTAAACACCAATGAGGGCATTCACTGGAATTCTGCATAATCATTGGACCTTCTGTGGGAGTGCCATCTAGTAATGAGCAGAAATCAACTGAGGCAGTGTAGCTAAAAATGAACAGGAATCGATAGAAGACAAAACTTGTGATGTTATCTGATGAAAGTTTAAGAGGTCACATCCAAATCAATAGTGTCAGCTAACTGGAACACTAAAATAATGAGAAAATGATGGGGTTTTTTTGTTTCTTTTTCATTACCATTCTGCTCAGTTGTTTCTTTTCTGTGTATGCATTCGGTATCTTTGGACAGTGGATTTGATCAAGGAATAATTCAAAGAAAAAAAGACAGATGAACATGGGGAGAAAATGCAAATTCCCTAAAGATAGTATTAAGACATAACTTTGAATCATGTTTCCTGTAGATCTGAGACTAAAGCACCGATTGTTTTGCACCACTGCGGACCTAGCATTTAATTGACATTGCTCTTACATGTTAATGCTTATATATTTATGGAAAGTTAAAGGTATTATTTTAAGTTTGTGTTACAATATTTTATGACATAGTGGACTAATAGGCCGAAGAAGAGGGGGAGACGTGTCCAGAGGAGAGGAGGAAAGTAAAGAGAGTGGAATTGAGGGTAGGAATTTTGAATGTTGGCAGTATGACTGGTAAGGGGAGAGAGTTAGCAGATATGATGGAAAGAACGAAGGTTGATATATTGTGTGTGGAAGAGACTAAATGGAAGGGGAGTAAGGTCAGGTGGATTGGAGGTGGATTCAAATTGTTTTATCATGGTGTGGATAGGAGGAGAAATGAGGAGTTATTCTGAAGGAACAGTATGTCAACAGTGTTTTGGAGGTGAAAAGAGTGTCAGACAGAGTAATGATTATGAAGCTGGAAATAGGAGGTGTGATGATGAATGTTGTTAGTGCATATGCACCACAAGTTGGGTGTGCACTGGGTGAGAAAGAAGATTTTTGGAGTGAGTTGAATGAAGTGATGAACAGTGTACCCAAGGGACAGAAAGTGGTGATTGGAGTAGATTTCAATGGGCATGTTGGTGAAGGGAACAGAGGAGACAAAGAGGTGATGGGTAGGTACAGTATGGTGTCAAGGAGAGGAATGAAGAAGGTCCTGAGGATAGTGGATTTTGCCAAAAGGATGGACATGGCTATGGTGAATATGTATTTTAAGAAGAGGGAGGAACATAGGGTTACGTACAAAAGTGGAGGAAGATGCACAAAGGTAGATTACATCCTATGCAGAAGAGTTGATCTGAAGGAGATTGAAGACTGCAAAGTGGTGGTATGGGAAATTGTAGTTAAGCAGCACAGGATGGTGGTCTGTTGGGATGATGTTGGAGATCCAGAAGAGGAAGAGAGTGAGGGCAGAGCCAAGGATCAAATGATGGAAGTTGAAAAAGGAAGACTTCAAGGTTGAGTTTAGGGAGGAGGTGAGACAGGCACTGGGTGGCAGTGAAGAGTTACCAGACAGCTGAGAAACTACAGCAGATGTAGTAAGGGTGACAGCAAGAAGGGTGCTTGGCGTGACATCTGGTAAGAGGAAGGAGGAAAAGGAAACCTGGTGGTGGAATGAGGAAATACAGGAGAGTATACAGAGGAAGAGGATGGCAAAGAAGAAATGGGATAGTCAGAGACATGCAGAAAATAGACAAGAGTACAATGCGATAAGGCGCAAGGTGAAGAGAGAGGTGGTGAAGGCTAAAGAAAAGGCGTATGATGAGTTGTATGAGAGGTTGGACACTGAGGAGGGAGTAGAGGACCTGTACCGATTGTCTAGACAGAGGGACCAGGCTGGGAAAGATGTGCAGCAGGTTAGGGTGATAAAGGATAAAGATGGAAACGTACTCACAAGAGGGGAGAGTGTGTTGAGCAGATTAAAGAGTACTATGAGAGGTTGATGAATGAAGAGAACGACAGAGAGAAGAGGTTAGATGATGTGGAGATAGTGAATCAGGAAGTGCAATGGATTAGCAAGGAGGAAGCAAGGACAGCTTTGAAGTGGATGAAAAAAGGAATAAGCCATTGGTCCAGATGACATACCTATGGAAGCATGGAGTTGTTTAGGAGAGATGGTAGTGGAGTTTTTAACCAGATTGTTTAATGGAATCTTGGAAAGTGAGAGGATGCTTGAGGATTGGAGAAGAGGTATACTGGTGCTGATATTTAAGAATAAGGGGGATGTGCAGGACTGCAGTAACTACAGGGGAATAAAATTGATGAGCCACAGCATGAAGTTATGGGAAAGAGTAGTGGAAGCTAGGTTAAGAAGTGAGGTGACGATTAGTGAGCAGCAGTATGGTTTCATGTGAAGAAAGAGCACCACAGATGCAATGTTTGCTCTGAGGATGCTGATGGAGAGGTTTAGAGAAGGCCAGAAGAAGTTGCATTGTGTCTTTGTGGACCTGGAGAAAGCATATGACAGGGTGCCTCGATAGGAACTGTGGTATTGTATGAGGAAGTCAGGAGTGGCAGAGAAGTACGTAAGAGTTGTACAGGATATGTACGAGGGAAGTGTGCCAGTGGTGAGGTCTGCGGTAGGAGTGACGGATGCATTCAAATTGCAGGTGGGATTACATCAGGGATCGGTTCTGAGCCCTTTCTTATTTGCAATGGTGATGGACAGGTTGACAAAAGAAATTCGACAGAAGTCCCCGTGGACTATGATGTTTGCTGATGACATTGTGATCTGTAGCGAAAGTAGGGAGCAGGTTGAGGAGACCCTGGAGAGGTGGAGATATGCTCTAGAGAGGAGAGGAATGGAGCTCAGTAGGAACAAGACAGAATACATGTGTGTGAATGAGAAGGAGGTCAATGGAATGGTGAGGATGCAGAGAGTAGAGTTGGCGAAGAAAGATGAGTTTAAATACTTGGGATCAACAGTACAGAGTAATGGGGATTGTGGAAGAGAGGTGAAAAAGAGAGTTCAAGCAGGGTGGAATGAGTGGAGAAGAGTGTCAGGAGTGATTTGTGACAGACGGATATCAGCAAGAGAGAACGGGAAGGTCCACAGGACGGTAGTGAGACCAGCTATGTTATATGGGTTGGAGACGGTGGCACTGACCAGAAAGCAGAAGACAGAGCTGGAGTTGGCAGAGCTAAAGATGCTAAGATTTGCATTGGGTGTGATGAGGGTCAGCTCAAGTTGGACGGTTGGGAGACAAAGTCAGAGAGGCGAGATTGCATTGGTTTGGACATGTGCAGAGGAATGATGATGGGTATATTGGGATAAGGATGCCAAAGATGAGCTGCCAGGGAAGAGGAAAAGAGGAAGGCCTAAGTGAAGGTTTATGAATGTGGTGAGAGAGGACATGCAGGTGATGGGTGTAACAGAACAAGATGCAGAGGACAGAATGATATGGAAGAAGATGATCCGCTGTGGCAACCCCTAATGGGAGCAGCCGAAAAAAGAACAAGAAGGACTAGTAGGCAGTTGTTAGCAGTTGCTAGCTTTCCTGTTTCATAACTTGGGAACAATGGATCTGAATCTAAACCTGTTCACTGTCTGCGGATTTTGCCTGTTCTTTTTTGTTAGGCCATGTTTGAATGATTATGGTTGCACTCTGTAGTTATTTTTCTCCCCATCCAGAGTTGGTTTCTACCTTGCTCTGTATGACACTGGGGTAGATAGTGCTGAAATTTGATTAAACCTATGCTGTAAATGGATGGGTGGATGGATATTATGGCACTTCCTAGCAGGCTTTTGACTCTAATCGCTTTTGCTCAACCACATAATTTTAACTGGAGGACAGAAACAATCCTTTAAACTCCATTACCTACCAAAGTTTGCTTCTTGTCAGTGACTTTGCTTCTCCTTATGCCTGAAATGCATGTACTTGTTAAAAGTATGTGACTGGCTTCAACTATGTCTTGTGGGATGGAGAACGAACTCCTGTCCCAGTTATCCCTTTTATGAACTCCACAGGAGGGAATTCCCCCTCCCACCACACAAGAGTGCTCACCCCACCCTGACAGTCTAAGAACCTTTCTTACCTGAGGCTGTCACTATAATAGTGCCTAAATATCATTGGCCTAGTTTTTCAGTGTAGCAAACAATCCTACTCTTTATGCTTCCAAGACTTCTGCAACTTGGGTCAGCTCCCCCAGTGCTTTATTTTTATTATTAAGTGAAGTATTACATTCCAGACAGAGAGTGGTATTTATTTAACATGCAGACCAGCCCCACTCTCAGGGGGTCAAAGATGGCCTTTTTGTAGAAATGTCCTCCCTAAGATGCATTTGTCATTGCGGCTCCACAGGATACTCACACCCTCAAAGATAAAGATAACAGGCCTCCAGTTTTCCACAGAAGTGATCAACTGGGTGATGGCTGGATTGTTTTTGTTAATAACCTTGCCAACTCAGAATTTTGAAAAGGCAACTGGTCATATAAATTATGCTGCAGTAATGGGGTCAGGCCAAGGTAGCCATGACATAACATTCAGTAAGTAGCTGTTTGTCTATATAGCAGGCTTAGAAGCAAAGAAAAACATTAATGAGCCTGTCAATACTATTTATTACCTCAGGGTGAGTTGTGCTGATGAATAAAAGGCTTGGCACCTGACAGGCAGTGCTGGAGTAGGCAGGGTTTTTTTGGGTGGTGCTTACTAACTCTGCTATTTCAAAGCACCTCCGCCCTCCAGCCCTGCTCACAATGCTTACTCAGTTTAGAGGTATGCTGAAGGCATTTATATTTCCCTCCAGCTTAGAGGGAGGCTTTGGCTTCATGGTCTGTAGTGGGCTGTGCCCTCTGCGAGATTAGTTCTGCCTGTCCCTGTGACGTGGGAGTGGGGGGTGAGTTACAGATTGGTCTCAGGCACTTTGCCCCTCCTCTTCACTTTCTGCTGTTGCCTTCCATCGGTAGGCTTGTTGTATTTCTCTCTCAGGCTGTTGCTCTTAGGTGTGTCTGGAAAGGAAGGTTTAGACAATTCACCACACAGCTTGAAGAAAAGAAATCTCAGACATGTTCAGGGAGCTGCCACCGACCTCTGGTGCTGGCCGGATCTGCTTGGGCAATATGTCACCTGAAGGCCAGGAGATGTACCTGAGGCTTGATCAGAGTCGCAGACGCTCACCTTATCGACTCAGCCGGATAATAGCAAGGCAACAGTTGCTGAGCAAGATCACCCAAGGTAGGGGGAAGGATTTTCTCCATTTTTTTATTTTTTTTTGTTTCCCCCGAAACAAACGTTTGTTTAAGTTGCGGGGTTAACATATTGTCATCAGAGGGCTAGGTTGAGTTTTTTGTGTACAAAAAGCAGAGCAAAGTCCTTTCCAAATGCCACAAGAGCAGGCTGCATTCCACATGTTCACATATCAGGCACTGCACCTGAATAATAAAAAAGTTGGAGCTCTGCAACTCAGCGACGTTTTCTTTTTACCCCCTTTAATGTTCACTTGCTTGTTACCATGGAAACTTAATGCTTTGTTGTGTTCCTGTTCACTTCTCTACTTTGAAACTTCTCAATAAAAGTTGTTACATAGAACAGTGGCCTTGATTAAGTGAGTCTCAATAACGTGTACATGCAAGTTTAAACATCACATTTCGTTAATAGTAAACATTTTAATACGTAACTGGAAGGGTGGAGTTTGAGTGCAGCATTAAATGCTAAATTTTCCTTGTTTGCATACATCCATCCTTTTTTCAACCCATTTATCCAGTCCAGAGTCACAGGTAGCTGATGCTTATCCAGACCACACTGGACTCTGATGTGGCACCAATCCATTGCAAGACACACACACACATTCACGTGGTCTAATTTTTAGTTAATGGTTACATATCCTTTGAGATGTAGAAGGAGAGCTACATAGACACAGGTTGAACATGCCAAGTCTGCCCAGAATGTGCCTGGGCTGAGATTTAACCATGGACACTGGTGCAAAGAAGCACCACTAACCATTATGTCACCTGTCTGCATAGAGTTAAGGTTAAAAAAGGCACATCTTAAGCTGTGCTAGAGCAGCGAAGAGAATTGAACCCAAAGTACAGCTGTCAGGCAGAATCACTTAGCATTGTACCCCCTGTTTGCATAAATAACTCAAAAAGAAAATGTTTAAAAACACATCTGACTTTGCCGGGGCAATAAATGCTTAACTTACAAGATTTTCCACATGAGGGATAGAAAGGAATTAATGTGGGCACTTTGAAACAAACTAGTATTGTGTATTTGGCATTTAGTTGCTGCCAGTTCTAGTGGTCAGCATTCTAGGCACTGGGCTTTTGCCATTCCTACTGGTTTTCATCTTTATTAGCCATTTTAGCAGTAGCTGCCTCAGCTAGTGCTTCTCCATCCCATCTCCAGAGACTTGGGGTCCAAATATGTTCAGGTATTGTTATTAAACTGACTTGGTTTAAGTGTGTGCACTCTTAATTCACTAAAATTTCCTTAAGAGTCAGTTCTTGCCCCTTGCCTATTGTATGCCCTCTTCTTTTAGGGTTAGAAAATGGATCAGTGAATGAATAAGTTTCTAAAGTAATATAATTTTTTAACTCTAAGGAATTTTGCATGATTGATTATTATATAACTCTTAAACTGGCCCAGTATGAGTTAATGTGCCTTACAATTAACATACATTTCACCCTGTATGTTGTCTCCTGTCTCATGGCCAGTGCTTGCAGTAGAATAAAAATGATTGTTTCTGTTTCCTAAGTGCCTTGCTGTCGTTTACTATTTTTTATAGCTGAGCTATAGTGTGTGTAAAGCTGATGTTACATTATGTGACCTGTAGTCATGGGGTAGGTCAGATTTGTCAACTGCAGTTGCTGATCTCATCAATTGACCATGTTTTTTTACATTATTGAAAATCATTGGGCATATCAAACTTTTCAGTTTTTTTCTGACGGCCATTGAAGTGCTGCCTGACAGAGCCACTGCTGTACAAACGGTTAACAGTTATAGAAAGTTCAGCCACAATCTGTATCCTCTTTTTACTTTGCTCTGTCTTTGTGCTTAAAACTTGAGACATCCTACAGACAAGCTTCTTTTCTGTTTGTGAGGTCCAAAACTCCCACGGTCACGTCCTTAATCCTCATCTGTGCATTATATGCATTGTACTTCCAGATGAGCATTCATTGCTTGTCACCTCTCATGCACATACAACCCATCCCAACAACTAAAGGCAAAATCAAAACTATTTGATATTGCTTGGCGAGTCATAGATTAGTTGGTCAAAGTTATTGGGTACATTAGTCAACCTGACTGGCTTTCACGGGCACATGATGTTGACTGCCTCCCACTGCCTGTGACTCACTAAGATTGTGTAAATGAAAGCTACTAATTATAATCACTAGAAAAGTTGTCTATGTGTGACATGGCCTTTAGCTGAATGGTGATACTGATAGTGCACGTGTGTGCCAGAATGAGCTGTGTCTACCTGTATTCCTGAATTGGATTAGGTGGGTTTGAAAATGCAGTAATGCATGATAGGTGGTCACAGGTTTGTGCAGCCTCACAGCATTTTACAATACAGATTTTGTGATGTTGATAAGCCTCCCAGGATGCAAGTGGTTACTTTTCCTGACACACTGCCATTCTCACCTCCACCAGAAACTGTCCACTCAATTTATTGCCTAAATCTCTCCAAAGGTGATTGGTTTGTTTAAACTAAAGATAATTAGCTAATCCTTGCCATTTAAAATGCCAGTTAAACTGTACCCATTTCCTAGGAAGAAGTAAGTTACACTTCTGCTGTTGATAGGTATTGATGCAGAAAGTCTTTATAAAAAGAATGCCAATCAAGCAAAGAATTTGTTTAGAGGCTAAAATCAACCTGCGATTAAGAAATTAAGAACTGACGCCACTGCAGCACCTGAGTTACAGCACACGTTTAGTGTGGAAAGTGAAATCTTTATATTCTGTATAAGTGCTGCCTGTTACGGTTCTCTAATATTACAACCTTATAATTTAAACAAGTTTGCTCTTCTTAGTAATTTAAGTTTTACCAACATGTCTGAACATCATAATGAGAGGTTAAGTAACCAATCCAAGAGCGGGTGCAGGAAACTGATACAGTGGCAAGACACAAACGTCATTTATTCATCAGAGGTGCGTCAGCTCTTTTAATGAATATTTTCTTCTTTTTCTTCTGTCAGACATATTTTTTATTCCTTTTATGCCACTTACTGTCTCGACAGGTTTTAAGTATTTTATAGCTCATAGAAAGATATTGACCCATGTTTAGTCATCTCTGAACTTTCCTCCAGCTAGTGTTATCTCAATTGTAGCACTTTGCATTTTATTTTATTTTTTTCATTTTTTTGTTATTAATGGAAAGCTTATATACCTTATCACCTCCAGTTAACAAGATGCTTGGCAATTAACTGGAGGGTTGTATTCTGCTTAACATCTGATGCTGCTTGGAGAGGCCCCTGCTCCCCACACCCTATAGTTGAACAAAATTGTTTTAGAAAATGAATGGGTGGACTTGCTTGCATACCTACTTAAATTCTCAAACCTGCTTAATCCAGTTCAGGGTCGCCAGGAGCCAGGAAAATCCAGGCAGCAAGGCAGAGAGCTATTTTAGAAAAGACACCAGTCCAGTTCGGTGCAGACAAAAGCACACACCCAGACTGGGGCCAATTTAAAATCCCAATAATCCTAACTTGCACCTATTTGGGGATGTGAGAGAGAACAAATGGGGACAGAGTACAGACTTCACACAGACAGCGACTAGGCATTGAATTTAAACCAATAACTAATTCACCAACTTAACATCTTACGTAAGTGGACGTTTATCTCTTTATTTGAATTAGAGATCCGTAATGTGGCTTGCAAAAAGTTGAGAGTGCAGGCAGGTTAACAAAAGGATAACCAAGTTTTATTCTATTTACATTTATTAATTTATCTTGCCAATGCAATTATTCACAAATTCCTGGAGAGCATCCTGACAGATGAAAGGCAGAAACCAGACCACGCTCCCACACACACGTGACCAATTAAAAGTAGTCCCTGAAGTTTGGACCCTGATACTCCTGAACTGAATTAATGGGTTATGGTAATGAACAAACCTTTTATATAGATGGCATGAATGTGGTACTGGCAAATTTTACCAAACAAAAATGCACGTAAGAAAGTTAAATAGTTCAGGTCATTTGGTCTGCTAATAACTCAGCTGGTCAGGTGTCTTACTCAGATACATTTTTAAAGTAAAATTTTCTATATGAATATCCACTACATCAATTTGTAGTTTTTCCAGCTTATCACAACTATTCATCTATTCAGTTGTGCTTAGTTTCCTCAAGGGGTCCTCAAGTATGTGTTTCATGATTTAATTGAAAGAATTTATGTTGATAAATTTTATCAGTGCCTTTGAAATTGTACAACTCATCTAGATCTTCAGAGAATGACATGGCAGTCCTCTTATTACACAATAACTAAACCTGAGCAGTCCTGTATACCTCACCAATTCATGGTTACGGTTTTCCAAGTAGCTACACATTTTCTGAAATATGTTAATCAAAGGTTAGAGATGTGGAGAAAGATCCTATCCTGGTATGTGGAAGAAAAACTACAATAGCCAGGGAGAAATCCTTGCAGATTCTAGGAGAAGCTGCAAACTCCATATAGACTAGGGCCTGATTGAAATTTCAATCCAGAACTATGTAGCTGTGAGCCAGTAGATTGGGAATTCACACCAAATCATATTTTGTATATTGCTTTTTTGGTTACAATTTGAGTTCCCACGATGCATTGATCAATAGTGAATTGTTCACCATGAACATATTTTGGAATATTTTTTATTTTATGTGTATTGAGGAATTGTCCGTCTGTCCAGTTTACCTCAGAGTCTGTTTTGGCAGTTGTGGATATATAGCAAAAACTAACCATGCAGGGGGCACAAATCCAGTTCATGACATTTTCTACACTAGTTTAGAACTATTTGCCATTCTAATCTGTGCCATTTTTAAATATATGAGGAAAAAACATACACATACACAAAGAAGGCATTCAGACATCACACAGACAGTGACTGGCCTAGGATTTGAATCAAGGGTGACAGCAGATTAGGGAATTGTGCATTACATATTTCTATATTGTTCCTGTGCTTACTGTTTGAATATTTCTCTGTCTTTTATTTAAAAATAGCAAATTGTACACCCTAAGTATATTTTAAAATTTCAGCTGTTAGACCTATTAATAGTCATAACATTGCATGTACCCAAAATTATGTGTCTGCTGTGTGATTGAATTCAAATGCTAGCCTCAAAGAGATATACAAATATCCCTTTATAGCAGGCGTGCGTCCAAAAAGCTGAGAAAATTGTGTGACTCACTGTAAGGTTAAATAATTAAACAAGTGGGGAATTACGTGCACATACTCAAGATTAATTATTATGGAAGTATTGGGTGTCTGTTTCCGGTTTTAGAATTTACAGTTCTTCAATAAAACAGTGGTATCTTTTCTTCTAAATCCAGTTTCGTTTTTCTTCTACCATTTAATTAAAAAGGAACTGTCAGTCAGTATGCATTCCTCACTAGTGTACAAAATCCTGCTGTTTTTATCCCAGGGTCATTGTTTATTGACCCTTTTCCTCTTATCTTCTAGAGGTTCAGCACAAATGAATAGTGTATACTGAAAATGAGCGTTTAGATCATCAAAAGACAGACAGGAAGAAAGAATAATAGGGAGATATGAAAAACACTATATAAAAAAAAAACAAATATGCAAGGTGATGAATAGATATAAACTGGTGCTATATACATGTATATGGAATATATTAAATAGATAGGAAAGACAGTGATAGATAGATAGATAGATAGATAGATACTATAGCAGATAGAGCTTAAAACATATTGACAATGGAAAGTCAAGAAAAAAGTTGTCACAAGGTTCAGCTGTGTCAGCGTTTTTAACAGAGAGCTTAATCAAAGCTGTGCCCTAAAGCCTTTGATGTAACATGTTAAATTTCATGTTCTTATTTTAAGAGCTGATTAATTTGTGCCAATCTGCAGCAGTGTCAACTTGGTGTTGTTAATCAAATTTTATTTTTTTTTGTAATATGAACTTTTTAAACTTTATCTAATTGAGGAAACATGATTTAAATGTATCAGTAAAACATTCTGAGAATAAAGTATATTTCTACTAGAGCCACTAAGACTTTCAAGTTATGACTGCAAATAATGTGTAAACAGTCTAAATGTAATTACACTTAATGCACCTTAAAAACAGAGTACTGTATATCAAAAGTTTAATAATTTGATTAAATTAAAAGAAAACACATTTGAGAAATGAGTCTATTGTATAGATGTGCAAAAGTGAAGAAGCTAAAGATGTCATATTAATAAATTGAACACTGCTGTATATATTAACCTCATTTTGTGCTACTTGCCCTGGTAGCCCTAAGGTGACACCCCCATTAACTTACTGGGCTTCTTACTGCTCTTTAGGTGTGTATATTTATTTGACAGGCTAATATATATTCACCTTGAGCCTGGTGACATATACATATTCATTTATTTTCTGAATTTTTTGTGAACTTAATTTTAGGATTTATTGTATAATGTTGCATTAGGTGTACAAAATTGGAAGCAGCCTTGTAATGCCAGTAGTAATTTTAATTTTCATATATATTTTTAAGTACTACGAAAATAAACATAATGTGAAGACATTCTAATATTAATAATAGTAATAATAATAATGATAATAATCATCATAATAATTCCTTACATTTATAAAGTGCTTTTCTTACTACTCAGAGTGTTTTACATAGTGAGTGGGGAGCCACTTCGACCACCACCAATGTCCAACGTCCGCCTAGATGATGCAATGGCAGTCATTTTGCACCAGTATGCTCACCACATGTTAGCTGTTAGATGGTGAAGGGGTGAGAGACAGTTAGCCAGTTAGAGACAGGGGATGATTAGCGAGCCAACAAGGTTAGACTGTGATGGGCAATTTAGCTTGGACATCGGGATACACCCTGCTCTTTATGAAGGGCACCCAGGGATCTTTTATGTCCACAGTGAGTCAAGACCGCAATTTTATGTCTTATCTGAAGAATGGTGTCATTTTAACAGCACAATGTCCCAGTCACTGCACTAGGGCATTCATCTGTCAGTCTGCCTCTCTCAGTGCCTCTCAGTCATCCTTCTTGGGTGTTTTTTTTTTTTTGGCAGCAAGGATGAAGAAGGTAAAGACAATGTTAGCATCAGTGCCCACTCTCATCCCGGAGTGGAACTGCTTACCTTACCAGAACCAGGAAGGTGGTCCCCGGATGTGCATGCTTTACACTGTCTATCTATCTGTCTGTCTATCTGTCTGTCTGTCACATTACACTAGTTCCAGACTACAGTATATGGAGCAGGTATAGGTAAATGAGCACTGAGTAAATTATATACTTATAAAATGCTGTCTGTACTATAAAAGTTAACCTTCATACCAATAAATAATATTTGTTTAAATATAGGGCTCTGAGGGCAGATAAAGAGGCGTTTGTTAGAGGAATCTGTGAGCAAGTGACACACCATCTGTGGTCTAGCGACCCATGTTCTGCTTACAGAGGAATCAAAGCATTACGCACATCTGAATCTGTTCCTCGGAGAGTCGCAGACAGGACAGCTGATGGAACGGTCCTTACGGATGACACTGCAGTTGTGACGCGCTAGGTTGGTTACTTTGAGCAGTTGTTCAAAGCTGATCCTCCAGCTAGGACGTTGGATATTTCTGGCTCCATGGTTCTTGAGGGTGACCCTCCAATTAGCTGTGAACCACCCAGTCTCACTGAGATTACACAGGTGGTGAACCAGCCCTTGAGGCTGCAGGGATCTGTGGTTTCCGGGGTGAATTTCTCCAGGCTGGTGGTAAGGCTGTCCTCTTGGCATTGCAAGCAATCTTTGCTTCCATTTGGGGGACTGGCATCATCCCAACTGACTTAAAAACAGAACTTGTTGTCCCTATCTGGAAAAGGAAGGGTGATTGCCTGGATTGCAGCAACTACAGGGGGATAACATTGCTCTCGGTGTCGGGTAAGGTCCTCGCTAGGGTCGTCCTCAACAGGATCCATGACCACTTGCTCACCTACCAGCAACCGGAACAGTCTGGTTTTATGCCTAAGAAGTCTACCATCGACCGCATCCTGGCACTGAGGGTTCTCATAGAGCACAGACGTGAATATCGGCAGAGTTTCTTTGCAGCCTTTGTTGATTTTCACAAAGCGTTCGACTCAGTTGATCGAGCTGCCCTATGGCACATCCTGAGGATTCGTGGGATCCCCTCGAGGTTGCTGGATATCATGGCTGGCCTGTACACTGGTACTGTGAGTGCTGTGCAGAGTGGAGGCAGGACCTCTGCGTTTTTCCCAGTTGATTCTGGGGGTGTGTTCTTGCTCGGCAAGGTCGTGGGGTCCAGCGGCTGTGGGGCATCTGTGGGTGAAGAAAGATTCACAGATATTGTCTTTGCTGATGATGCTGTGATCTTCGCGGAGTCAATGGAGGCTCTGATCAGGGCACTCGAGAGACTGAGTGTGGAGTCTGAGTGTCTGGGCTTGCGAGTGTTCTGGATAAAAACCAAGATCCAGGCCTTTAATGACCTCTTGGGCACAGCCATCAGCAGTGTGTCTGTTTGCGGAGAGAGTGTTGACTTTGTTGAGAGGTTAACTTACCTTGGCAGTGACATTCATGTCTCAGGTGTCTCTTCCTGTGAAGTCAGTAGACGGATTGGGAGAGCATGGGGGGTCATGAGGTCACTGGAAAGGGGTGTGTGGTGCTCCCGATATCTATGCAAAAGGTCGAAGGTCCAAGTCTTTAGAGTCGTGGTGCTTCCTGTCTTACTATATGGTTGTGAGACATGGACGCTATTCAGTGACCTGAGACGAAGACTGGACTCTCACTGTCTCTCTGGAAAATCCCTGGTTTGACTTTGTGTCGAATGAGCGGTTGCTCATGGAGTCCCGAATGAGGCACATTACCTGCATTGTGAGGGAGCGTCAGTTACGGCATTACGGCCATGTGGCGCGTTTCCCCGAGGGTGATTCGGCTCGTAAGATCCTCATTGTCGGAGACCCAAGTGGCTGGACCAGGCCAAGGGGTCGCCCACGTAACATCTGGCTGTGGCAGATAGAGGGTCATTTCTGGAGGGTGGGACTGGACCGCGTGTCTGCCTGGGGTGTTGCCAACCGTGATCCCGAGCTGTTTCGACGTGTAGTGGGTGCATGCTCCCCAACTTGTTTAAATATGCATAAATACAAAAAGGCAAGCCCTGCTGCCTCACAGCTTCAGCATTCTGGGCATAAATTCTAGACTAATCACTGTATTTCTTTACCCATGTATATTTTTTGAGAACTTCATTTGCCTCACACATTCTAAAGATTTTCATGTCAGGCTGACTCTGAATTGTCCCAGTGTGAGTGAATTTAGATGTATAGTACAGGTTTTATTGTTGCCATACCAGGCTGCAGTTCTCCTTGCGATACTGTTATGGAATACTGTAAGCAGGTTCAGAATTTTTGCAAGAGATCTGTCCTTCAATCGAAGTAATATTAAATATGTTAAATATGTTTAACATGTATAAAAGTTAAATATGTTAAATACTGGCAGACGCTGAGGCTTAAACGTAAATATTAGACATCTGCCCAGAGTGTAGAAGCTGACTCTTTTAGTTAAACTCAATAATTGTTTAAGCTATGGTGTCATTAATATTTTGCAAAATGCTATATGGAATGATCAAATATGTATTATGCCTATTTATCTATCTGTCATACCATACAAATTACTTAAAAAATTAAGTGGATGTTTTTTAACTGATCTTTGATTTAAGCAAAACATATGTTTACAACCTTCTAATCAAAAAACAATATTACCAAGTATACATATATATGCTGTGGAAATGCTGATATATACTGTATATACTGTGAGAAAGCTGAGATCATTATCATAATGTCAGTGTTTGGAATGCTATAAAGTTGACATTTTCTTCAAACTCAAGTAATAAGGATGGCAGTCTGAGAAATCACTTAGGGTCTTAAGCCTGTGTCCCTGTACTTCTTTTGTCAACAATGGGTAGTTCACTATATTGTATGTCCCAAGCATATGCAGTATGTACCTTAATATTATAATGATTATATTATAGCTTGCACTTTCTCCATGTATCTGTGTGGATCTTCCACCAAGCTCTCTGGATTTCCTCTCACATTAAAAAGACATTCTTATTAATTCTCAAATCTGAATTGGCCCTGTATGAGTGGGTGTTGGTTTGAGAATGAGAGTGCTTTGCCTTGGACTAGCTCTTGCTTTGTGTCTAATGCTGGTGGGTCCTTCTGACCCTGTTATTGAACAAACTGAGTGTTTCAAGTAAATTGGTATATTAAGTTCCTCTGGAGTAAATGCCCTTAGATGTATGTAAGAGAAGGTCCTGCTCTGGCCCAGTCCCTTGGGCGGCAGGGACTTTGTGCTTGTATTGGTAATGACCAATTTTCAGAGAATATGGTAGCTAGACGAAGGCAATGCAAACAATCAGAAAGGAGATGTGACTCCAAAACTGAAGTATTGCACAAAATTCTATACAATTGCTTATGTAATTGTTTTGTGATCTTGCAAATGTGAAACTGACCTGTGGCACTGGCAATTTATGAAGAAACCTAGAGTATGTCTTTTTGATGTTGGCACTCCATAGCATTGATAATTTGCAGAATATGTCAATTATGTTATTGAAATTTCAAATGATGTAAACCCTTGTCCCAATCCCCATTATTGGAGCTAGTAAATAGAACTCCACATTAGGGAGATCGTATGGGCCAGCCTAGTGTGGCATAGGACTGAAGGCATAGCCTTGTAAGTCTCAAGGTCATGGGGATAATTTGCACCGTTAACTTACTGTGTTACCCTGAGCAAGTCACCTCCTCTGTCTGTGTGCTGGTTGTGGAAAAAATTTTTAAAAAATGCTAACACTGTAATTTGCAAATTGAATTAAAACTTTGTCTAAAAAGTAAATATAATATCAAATGATTAAAGGTTTACTTGAGGTTTAGTTATTGACAGTATTGATTTTAAATAAACTTGATTTTCAGTTGATCTTTCTTTTATAGACACAACTCCAAGGTTCTTTGCAAATATTGTACAATTTTGTTATTGTATGTCTGATATTAAGTAATCTCCTCAGGATCACAAATTCAGTTTATTGTATTGAAATTGCAGCCTTGTGCCATCCTATTTAGTGATTAGACCACCCTGGCTGCATGAGTTTATTTAATTCCCAAACCAGAATTTAGAACAGTTGAGGACACAGTTTAAACAGGCTTGTGCTAGATTAAAAAAAAAATAGTATATAGTCAAGCCGGTTACTGTCAGGAACAAACTTTTCATCCTCTCTGTAAAGTTTCTGTTTTCATGAGATGGCTTCAAAATGATGAAATAAGTTGTTGTAAAGTTGTTTCTTCACCGTCAACCAACTGCATTGCTACACCTCCTGTTTACCATTGCCTCTGCTTTTACCTAAGGCCATTTCAGCTCCGTTTTATTATTGTCCAGTACTTTACCACTGACAGTTAATCTAACCCGCACATCTTTGTGATGTGAGAGGAACTAGGAGAAGATTGGAGTATCTGGAAAGCTATATGAGCCTAAGGAAAATGTAAGAATGTCATACAGACAGTGACTAGGCTGTGAACGGATCCTAATTCTCTCTATGTAGGAGGCAGCAGCAGCTTCATTCCAGTCCTTCCAAGACAGCATCACAGAGTTTTGTGGATAACGGGAAGAAATATGGTGATTGCTGTGAATTTATTTTACATATATTGTGAGTTGTGTAACTTGTTGAAAATATGAAGCCAATTTGCAGTATTATTATTTTAAAATTTATGGCTGATGCCTTTATACAAGGCAATGTATGGTATCAGAAAATGTTACACTGTTTACAGGTATTTTTTCATTTGGAGCACTGTCAGTAAAGTGACTTGCTTAGGGTCACGCAAACTTGTCGTGAATTAGGGGAAGGAACTGACCTGGCAGCATTCTGGTTTGAAGCATTAGCCACTACAATATCTGCCTAATCTCTGTCTTGTGAGTTAAAGTTTAATATACGTAATTATCAATGCATCATATATATATATATATATATATATATATATATATATATATATATA